>JAWWES010000169.1:30985438-31028777 GCA_035583135.1 Lophotriccus pileatus
CCCCCCCCCCCCCCCCCCCCCAAAAGCAAAGGGGGAATAAAAGACATTGCAGGAGCCACTGCAGGCCCGAGAGAGAAGTAACCAAGGCACTGACAACTTGTGTGGGTTTCCTATGTCTGTTTGCAGCGCTGTGTTATGTGTTTAGAAGCCGGTTGTTTCCATAATAACAGCAAGTGCCATATGGCAGTGAGGAGGGTGGTGAGAAGAATGCCTAAGGAAACACAGTATGTTGTTTGACATGTGTGTGCTTCTAGAGGAATAACGTGTCTCAAGCAAGCATTGCCGTTCCAAGCAGGCTGGGGGATTTTCTGCTCTCACCAGAAAAATATCCCCAGCCCTCGGCATTTGTGCTGGTGCAATGCCAGTTAATGACTCCTGCCCTTCGCCCTTGTTTTCCTGCAGTTAGTCCTTGTGATGGGTAAAGGACCTTTTGCTTTACTGCAAGTGATGGTTCTGGAGGCACCAGCGCAGGGGAGTGGCATTTAAACATGGAGTTTAAGGGGAGATACAGTTCTGTAAGGAGTGCTGTGTGAAACTGAAACCAGCCAGATGCCATATGCTCCTTCCATTCCTTAATGCTCAGCAAGGAAATAGCAGAAATTTTGAAACCTTTGAAAATGCATAGTTTACAGTGTAATTGTTTACTAGAGAGTGAGCTGAGCATTTCCAGAGATTAGGGGCACTTCAGTGCGTATCCAGAAAGCATCCAGGAAGGTCTCCACAAATTACAAATTTTCCTGCCCTTTAATGTATGACTCACATTTCAAGGTCTTGTAATTTGCTCCCCACGTTCTCACAAACATCACCAGTGCCTTTGAATACGTTTCCACCACAGAAAAATATGGAATTGTTTTTTCATAAGAGCTGAACGACTTTTGCCTTTGGCCAAAATGAGTTCTAAAAAATTCGGCCCTTCTTACCTGAGTCTTAAAGCCATTAATTATGTCCGTGTTTGGATACCTGAAATGTGGTGGCGGGGAGAAGGATGTTGTTCCGATTTGAAGTCATAGTTCTGCACTCATTTGCAACTCTCTAAACTCCTGAACAATCCAGAAGACAAAGCTCTTCTCATTTTCATGCTTCTGTTCTTCTCTTTGTTGCCTCTAGAGAGAGATTACTGCAGCATATGTGAAAAGCAGCCGATCGGAAGGCTTCTCTTTCGGCAGTTCTGTGAAACTCGACCCGAGCTCGAGTGCTGCATTAGGTTCCTTGACTCGGTGGTAAGTCAATTCTTGTGATATTTCGGGGGGCTTCCCCATGCTCTGCTGGCAGAGGAGACTCCTCTGGCCCCTGGGATCACTGTTTGGTGGGGTGTGAGGGCTGGTCCCACCGGCAGCGCAGCATCGCTGGCGCTACGGGGGCAGTGCTGCACGCAGGGCTGGTGCCAGCCTTGAGGGGCACCGGAGTGGGATAAGGACAGCCACCCCCCCCCGTGCTGGTGTGGCCTCCCTTCATGTCAGCTCCCGAGCAGCTGAGCTGCTGTGAGTAATGTCTTCTGATGTGGGTGAAGCCTGAAGTGCCGGGAGGCACGGGGAGGAAAGGGAAGGTGATGAATGGGCTGACAAGAGAGGATGAGGAATGTGATAATGCTTATATCTCTTACCAAGGCTTTTCATCTGTAGACTTTAGGGTGATTTACAAAGGATATCCTGAAAATTACCCTGCTTTTTCAAATAGGAGAGCAGAGGCACAAGGTAGAGAAGTGACTTGATTGAGGTCACTAAGAAACAAATCTCCATTTTCCATCCCAGTGAGCCACTGAACAACACCCCCCAGCCCCGGGGGGACCTGACGCTCTTTCCCAGTCTGGCAGCACTTGGCCATGTGCACTGCCAGCTGTTCACAGTGGAAAAGTCTCTCAGTGACTTTCTGGCTGGGAACCTGTGAAAGGGGAGGATGTTGATCAGCCAAAAGGCTAAATCGTAGCAGAGAGGAAGATGAACTTGTCACTGCTGAGAGTGAGTGTCCGTGGGGCTTCACTCCCCGGCTAACACTGACAGGCAAAAGCAAAACAACGCATACCAACAGGAATAAAATTGGGTTTGTACTGTGGTGAGGGTATTCTGAAGTATAGGGAGATGTGAGGATTGCCCATAAGTTGTAAAAGTAACAGTCTATAAGGGCACATGTGGTCTCTTAAGGTTTATGTCAGTACTGCAGTAACTGCAGCAAATCCACAGCATCACAGAAAGCGTTGGATAAAGCCCTGTTCCAGTCAGTTTTAGCCAGTCATGACTTCCACCTGTTATTCCTGGCACTGGCTGTCATTTTCTCCAGTGAAAGGTGTAGCCATCAAGGTACACAAAACATCTGACAGAATGCTCTGTGCAGCTGTGCTCAAAGCCAGCAGGCAGCAGGATGCTTCAGGTACCCTGGCTGTGTTTGTCCTGCACCAAACCAGCATGAAGCACCACACACCCATCCTGGGAAAGGCACCCCACAGAAGGTGTAACACCTGCATCCCCGAGGAGATGGGTGATGGCCATCCCTCCAGGAAGCTCTGACGAGCCCTGAAACTGCCCGTCCTCTCCTCGTCTGTGCGGCACAGGCAGCGCTGGTCCTGCAGAGGCTCGTGGTGGGGCTGGATTTGCTCTGAACGTTCGTCTCCAAGCAAACCCAGACTGATATTCCCACATCCAAGCTTTGCACCCACCCCTGTGTTGCTTTTTCATACTGGAGCTGCCCTGTGTACCTTTACTGGGCTGGTGGTCTGTTCCCAGTTAGGCTCAGATGGGCAGTAGGACTTCGAGGCTTTGATGAACAAAGTGCCTGGCTGTGTGGAGGTCTGAATATTTGTCTTTCTCTCTTCTTTTTAACACTAATTAAGAGCAGTCTCCTTTGTTTATTGATTTCGGATTCTGCACAGGCTTGCTCCCAGCCCATGAAAATCCCTGCATTAGGCAATATTAAGGTCAAACAACACAGCCCATGGCCATTAAATTGGATGAGTGCTACTGAAATTTGCCCAGCAGGGTCACACTGTGTTGAGTGAGGAGTGGGATTCAGGCCAAGCCCTACAGTTAACCAAAAAAATCCTGTAATGAGACCAGAAGTCAGACTTTACAGCCCTATTCTGGGACCACCAGGAATGTGAAACCTTTTGGAGACCACTTGCTGTAACAAGCCCCAAGCAGGAAAAACCAAGAGCCTTAAATTTCTTTTGTCTTAGTTATTTTTCTAACAGGAGATGCCAAACTTAGCTTTTGTGTAGTATCAAATAAAAATAAAAAATAAGAGAGGATAATATTTAGCTGTTCACGAGACACTCACAGAGCTTTTTTGCACATGGAGAGGCAGGACCACCTCTCTTTTTCAGAGCTCATTTAAGTGACTTTACCAGGTCTCACAATAAGTTATTGGCAAAAGCCAGTAACTGATGCCTCCCAATTTTTAATGCATTTTTTTAACCCATGCCCTCAACTGCCTGCAAAGAAAGCAATGATCAGGGCTTATGGGAGGAAACCAGAAGCGGAATCAGACACTCAACAACCCACCAACATCCTTATGCAAGCCTAAGTTTTGCAAGCTCTCTTACACCTGTGCTTCCAAAGGCTGGTGAAATCAACCAGACCCTGCAGACCAGAATCCATAAAGAGAGCCCCAAAAAAAAAAAAATCCCTCTTGGCTGGACATTTATGTCACCTGTTGTGTGAAATAACTAACCTGCTCTACGACTTTGGAGCTGCTGAAAGACAGCCGTTAAAATAAAGTGTGAGTGGATGTGTTTCCTGTGCTGAAAGGCAGATCAGGGAGCAGGCAATGTGCTAGCAAGACAGGTTTCCTTCTCTGCAGCCAGTGCTTCCAGGACAGGAAAGCAGCATTTCAGTTCAGCAAGGACTTCTTGCTCCTGTCCCCTCCTCAACAGCACGTTCCCAGGGTGCCAGCTCCTAACATTTCCCTCTCCTCTCCTGTGATTTTTATGTGCCATTATAATGAAGACTTTAGCTTCTGGACTCCCTTTCCTGCTTCATCCACTCACATGCATAATTTATTTATTTTTTTTTCAGGGGAGGGCTTTTAACATTTTAATTTGGACCAGATTTAGATTGACTAGAGGGGAACGTGGCCAATTTTGGTCAAGGAGAAAATAACCTGACATTGTGTTCTGTCTAACCTGACCAGTGTTATTTCTTTGCACTGACATCACACAGAAATGCATCCTCTGGAGGAAAAAGGCCCCTGCTCCTGCAGTCTGGGCTCAGGGGCTGGGGTGAGAGGCACATCTCCTCGGGTGGACTTTTCAGCTGAACGCTTCACTGCACATTGCACTTATCTGGGGTAAAAGGATGAGTGAGCATCCATTTAATGCCATTTATAAAAACCCTGTCTTGCTGTTAGGGAGATTTCATTTGGTTAAGTCCCTTACATGGTGTATAAACCATCTGTGTATGTGTATCTTAAAGCTGTTCAAGGCTTTTTCCATCAGAAATGCCAGTTTGTTGATATCAACAAACTCATTAACTCAAAACGTGTTTTTAAACAGTCAAAAGGGCTCTTTTTGCCCAGCCTTTAAATATGAAAAATGTGGTTTCGAGTTCACTTTTCATTTAGAAATGTGAGTTATTATGAATCCCAGCTGTCTGGGGTTTGCCTTCCAATTTTTAGTCGCAGATTTTAAATCTCCAGTGGAGGCAAGTGCAAGGATGGCCATTGAGGACAGAGCAATAACAGGGCAGAGCCTGGAATCCAAGGAAGGAGTGAGCAGGAGCAGGAGCAGAGAGAGATTCTGGGGATAACAGAGGGGGGAACTGAGACAGTGGAGGTGTAAAATTGGGACTGAAATGCCAGTAGCCTCCTGGAGGTGCTCAGAAAGTGATTCCACCACTCCTGACTTGATTAAGAAGCCAAAACTGCTCTGGTGGGAATATCTATTCCCATTTCCATCTCCTGGTGGGTACAAGGGACTCCTGTGGCTACACCATGCTGCTGCAGGCAACCTGCTGGGGGAGAGTGTCCTCCCAGATCTGCATAGACATCTCTTTGGCTCTGTTTGTCAATTTTCACGTATTTTTAGGCCACACAGTTTCCAGATCTCAAGTAATATTTAAGATGAAAATAAAATACGAGACAAACTGATGTGTCAGCATTAAACTTGCTGATGTGAGCGCCTGTGGGGTCCCTGTGCCCTCACCCTGGAAGCTCTCCAGCCATCACAGGCAGCCTCCAAACCTCTTGCTCAGCTGTCCCTGAGCCCGTGGCCCCATCCCACAGCCAGTCACAGGTTAAGTGTTTCTCCCTTTCCCAGCTGAACTGCATTTTCCCATCCAATCCCACTGAGCCCATCCCAAGACCAGCTGCTCCAAAGGGAAGGACGTCTCACACCCTGCTCCCCCCATTCAGCTTCCAGGGAGGAAGGAACCACCAAAGTAAGTACTACCTCAAAAAAAAAAGAGCAGCCAAAAGAAAAGTTAGCAGCAAAGAGCAGCCAGCCCACATCCTCTGGCCATTTGGGCCGAAGGATCTGCGCCTGCCCACAGAAAGAGCCTTCCCTGCAGCTCGTCCCACGGAGTCAGGGTGATCATAAATCCTCCTCTCCTTTATGAGCTATGAATAGGGCCCTGTCTGACCTAAGTAGGGCATGGAGAAGCTATTAGACTTCAGAGCAGGAGCCTTGAGACACATGCCTGGATTCATCAAAGGAATAATGGAAAATATTTTGTTCCACGTGGATTCGAAGTAACGATGTTATTTCTAGCAATTAGGGATTTGCAAACCGGAGCTGTGCTGTTGAGTATTGTGGAAGAAAGGGATTTGTGTTGTGATTTAAGCACAGGACTCAAAGTTGAGGACCTTGATGGCTTCCCAGGGAGGTGGCAGAGGGAGCATGGGGACATCCCTGTCTGTCTCCTGCAATAAGAGTTGATGGCTGAAAATATACCAGTAACTGTTGCTGAGTAGCTTGAAAGTGGCATTGAAGGAAGAAATAATAATGAACTTAGAAACAAAATGAAACAGGCTTCTGGTACAGAACTGCAGTGAAATCAACACTGCTCACAGTTGGAGCTTATGGTTCCTTCTCACATCCTCACTCGTCTGTCGCTTCCCACCTTCACCACCACTGTGTCACATTCTCTGGGAATGTCAAGTGCAAGTATAATTAAACTTTCCTTTTATTCCTTCCTAACTATCATGAGACAGAATGAGGTACTCTGTATGTGTGTGTGTGTGTGTGCATTTAGCTCTGCATATGTTGTGTCCCATCAGGAATTGTACTTCAAAACACTGGTCCAATCCCTGCAGAATTTCTGTCCTCAGGACTGCCCTAATTTGATTCCTCTTGTACAATTTGGGTGGGATGTATAGTTATAGGTTAACTGTGGCAAAAAGGATATCAAATTTTTTGACATCTCCCTGGTGCACTTCAAATAGCAGATGATGACTTATAATCAGGTTTTATTTGTTAGGAAGCCAATATGTTACCAGGATCCAGAGTTTAAAACCAAATGAAGGAGAGAGAAATTGTCATTCTTGCATAAATTGTAAATAGCATTGAGTGGAGGACTCAGGAGGTCTCCTACATGCTTCCATGCTGAGGCAGTGCCAAGGAGTTTTCCTTTCTTTGCAGTCTTCTGCATAGACAGGTTTAAGTACAAATGTTTTCTTTCATTAAAATGCATTATTTCTGTTTTCTTTTATATGAAAAACACGTGGTTTGTCTGTGAACATAACCATAAACTGTAAGGTCCGAATAAGAGGCAACTTTCAGCTTTAAAAAATCTGTTCTTTTGTTTCATTTGCCATTCCTGCATCCCCTAGCAAGGAATCGTGGAAGAAAATGCTGTTAAGATGCTGTAAACATTTGAGAGTGTCTGTGCTTGAAGAGCTGAAATGACCCATACTCAGATACCATCTAAAAGGAGAGGAAATAGGATGAAAGATTTTTTTTTAAACTCTTATATTAAGTTTTATGAGTACATAAACAGTTTCATCCCCAAAACGGCCACTAAAAGAAAAGTACTGTACTTGTGGGGTTTAGTTTTTGGTGTACTTTTGTCCTTTATTTGTGGTCACTGTCATTTCCCAGACGAAATCAGATCATAATTCCAGATTGTTCAAGCAACCTGCTCTGTGTGTGTGTGTAAATATGCAGCTTCAGACTTGGGCTGCAATAGCTAACTGAGCACTAGCTGGCTGGATGGGGAACAGCATTATTACTACATTGTGGTTTCCATGTCATTCCTAGGTTTGCTTAGCTGGGGTATCCATTACAGCCTGCCTTCAGATTTATTGCAGCCAGCTCGGAGCAGTACATACATCTTCCAGTGGGCAAGAGTTCTGAAATTTGTTCTTCCAAGTGTTTGCCAGTTCAGTCTGATTTACCTTCTTTTTTTCTTTTGAACTTCCTCCTCATTTATCATTGCAGACAGCTTGTGTTGGACCAGGTTATTTAATTGGTTTGGCAGCATTTTCTGGGATCCTCTTTTTTAATACAGTCATGAAAGCTGTTAGGCTGTCTTCTTTTCCTTTTTTTTCTTTTTTTCCCGGAAAATATTCGGCTCCAAAGGGCTAAAGCTTCATATCCTGGGCAGTGCCAAGCAGGAATGGCACTAAGAACTTGTTGTCATTCAGCCACAGAGGTCGGTAGTGCCACAACACACAGAATAGTCAGAACTTTGAAATGCAGGTAACCTTTGTGTGTGAGATGCTCCCTTTTTTAATGCACTGGACAGGTGTCTCTGCTTTGCACAAGTGTTATTGGACCAGGGGGAAGGTGTGAGTGCATAGGAAAGACACATTCAACCAAAAAGACAATATATTGAAGGAGTTCCCCTGGCACTTGAAATACCACTGTGGCAAGAGTAACAAACCTTCACTTTCTCTGCTACTCAGAGAAATAATTTTACCTTCTGTGTCCACCTTCCTTTTGAACAAAACCAAATGAAGTTGACTTCTCTTGTCTTCTCTGAAAGCTGGCTTGGCAAGGCTATAAAACATAAATGAATTAAAGTGTATTGGTGTTAATTAAGAGACATAGCCTCAGAAAATGAACCGCTAGGATTTGGTCAAAATAAAGTGGCAGGTTTTTAATAAGACTGTGTGTACAGGTTTTACTTCCACCAGAAAGTGATATTTATCCTTTGGATTTTTCATACAGAATGTTCTGTTAAGGCCACATCCAAAATGAAGTTATAATGGTGAAATATGAGTGCAAATATTGACTTTTATTTTTTATATGTCTGTTCCAGGCAGAATATGAAATTGCTCCAGATGAAAAGCTGGGAGAGAAAGGAAAGGAAATCATGATGAAATACCTCACCCCAGAGGTAAGGGGCAGCCAAAGAGGCATTACTGAAGGAATGCTGCAAGGCACACCTTTGCTAAACAAGGTTGTTATAGGCTTTGTGAGCCAGACTCCTGAAATTTATGGTGGCAATCTCCAGTGAATAAACCTGCAGGTCTTATACAAATAGTCAGAGAGGAAAAAAAAATGATAATGAAATCCAGAAATTGACTTCTAAGGATGAACTTGAGCTTACCAGGGGCTTAATTCATCTGTGGACAAGCAGGGGGCTCCTCTGGTTTCTCAGTGTGCGAAGCTGCTTCTGTGGTGTAATGCAAGGGACCTCAGTGTTACCAAGAGATGCTCCAGTTATTCCCTACCCAGCTCAGGAGTGGTGGTGGCATTTCCTAGGCTGTTGTGGAGAAAGGACTGGCAAAACGTGGTCTTCTGTAACCCTGCGTTTTGGTACCGCAATTCCCACTCCTCCCCCAGCAGCGTTTCCCCAGGGGATCCAGGGACAGGCAGGGCTGGCAGGAGTCAGCACGGGAGCAGCTGTGTCCACAGGGTGGCACTCCAAACAGAGATACAGGAGTATCTGCTGCTGGAATTCGAGGCAGGCTGCCCTGTTTTGGGGCGGATAGCATCGGTGCCTGACCGCGCTTCACCTTTGCAACAAAAGTCACTGCCAGTAAACAGTAAACATCCAAATTCCAACACCAGAGCAATGCCAGGGTTTTTCCTGAGTTGCTTTCGTAAGAGTAATCAAAGACTCACAGTTGCTGCTTCGGCCGTTTTACGGGAGAAAGACTTTGACCTTCAGGGGAATGAATCGCGTTTTTGGCAGATGCCTTCCTAGAGAGTTTAAACGGTACAATATGTCTTGGAGGTGCAGGGGCAGAGCAGACCACTCTTTTTCCAGTCAGTCATTTTCCTACAATAAATTTCGGTGCATACTTTCGGTTATCTCAGGCTGCATTTTGGGGGCTGGTTTCGGTTACTGAGCCTGGTTTTGTGTGCAGCCATCGAGCACTGCCAGGGTGAGCTCCTGCTGCCCATTCATTAGGGGCATGAAGTTCCACTGCCTGTGATTCTTATTTGACCCATACCTGGTTTTTCAGTATGTAAAATTGACACAGCATGTTTACAGCCAGTCCTGGGACTTTTCTGGTACTTGCAAGTTGCCTTAACAACTTTGGGCAGAAGGAAACTAGGTGACCTCCAGCGGTGCCTTCCAACATGCTCCTTCATGTGTGATCTAAAACTGCCTCCCTGGGCTGGTGCTTTAATGGCTGTGTTGGTCTTGCTGCACTTTTCCTCCTCAGTGAGAAGCTTCTGCTTCTTCCCAGGGCGATGTGTCAGCCCTGTGTAGCAGAAAATACTTGCTAGAGGCGAGGTTGACTGTGCCTGACAGTGGGTTGAATCCTGGATTTTCTAACAGGCTTCCCACACAACAAGTGCTTAAAAAACTAGAGCTAGGCCTGGATTAATCTAATATTGTTTTAGATACCTGACTAAGGTACCCAGGTTAGGAGTGCAGATGGCCTACTGCCGTTTCTTGTCAAGAAAGAGAAATAAGTATCTCCAAAGGATTCATTTCAAGCCAGTAGAAGTCAGTGATTCAAAGCCAGGTTAGATGCTTGCAGTCCAAAGGGATGAATCTGGACCCAAATACCTAATGGAATATCATCCTGGCCTGCAAAGAAACCTTATTTTCATTAGGATCTGCATTTCTCCATCTAGTTATCAGTCTCTTGAAAGACACAAATTGCCACTGATTCCAGAGTCTTCTGCTTTCAGCTGAACTCTTCTTTTAAAGGGTGTGTGTCTGTGCTTCAAAGAACCTGATTGTCTTAATATAAAAATAGTGTGACATGCAGCTTGACTGATAGAATAAAATTATAGGTTTAGTTCTTGGACATATAATTCAGTCTTAGAATGTGAAGAGTATTTTTCTCAGAGTGCAGGATCAGAAGCAAAATGAAAACAAAAGGTAGACTTCGTGCTCTTTAATATTTATAAATGATATTTAGTTCTTTCTAAGGTTTTTAAATGTCATACATATTTAACATACAATGTGTCAGTGTATCATCATTCTAAAGTGCATTCATTTGCATAGGGAACGTGAACTTTATTTAATAAAACACAGCAGAAAGGAAAATAAGGTCCTTTCCTGGGGGGAATAGACATCACACCAGCACTTACAGCCCATTCTGAAGTGTTGGATGGCAGGGAAATGCGAGGAGCACGTGTGATATATAAGGATATATAAGCATTTTTATGGCTTCCTTAGCAGCTTCACTTGAGTGGTGAGCAGGAGAATGAGAACCCACAGCAGGGTTGTCCTGTAGCTGGACACACCCTGAAACATTCTCTGAAGAATTGTTCTTTCTCTGTGCACAGGAGCAGCCCAGTGGTTGCCACACCAGCAAGGTCAAGGATTTTTGACTGGAGTCTTGCTTCTTTAAGCAATTTGCTTTATGTTTTAACAATTGCCATGAAAAAAGGCACTTAAAGCTGCCTTCTTGACTTAATAAGCCCATAAGGCAAAAGTCCAACCCACAGGAAGTCTAAAATTTCTGAGGTTGTGAAACATGATGGTAAAACTGCTAAAATGAATTGGTCACAAATATTTCTTCCCTGTTTTTTCCTAATCTCAGCAGTTGAGTGGAAAAGGTTCAGGCTTAGGTTCCAGTTCTGTCTGTAAGTGACCTCAGTGCTCCACTGGAAAGCTGAGTTAAACTGAACCCAACCTGGCTTCATTACCTGTCTGCTTCTTGTACTGGAAGAGCAAAGAGATATATTTAGCTTTGTACTGCTTTTAAATTATAGCTTTGTATCTCCATGCAGCGTTTTTGCCTTCCTGCCTGACAGCTGCCATGCCTTACTCTACTAAATCACTAGCCCACTATTTGCTTTTTCACTGTAAATCACCTTGAGAGACTTGGAGAGACGCTATATAAAACTAAATTGATTTGAAATGGCTCTTAAGACAGTCTCCATATGCCATTATAGTTTATATTTGGACTCAGCTGGGTACTAAAACTGTTACTGAACAGGATGTCTAATGTGTATTGTTATCCCCATTAAAATACTTCACAGAATATGAAGAACAGCAACAGCATTAGTTTTCTTATCTGAATTCCTGTCTGGTCTCCTTTCCTCCAGGAAATGCACAGAATAAAGGCCATGCTTGCACTTTCTTTGCTGCAAGAGGTTAGCTGGACACAGCAATAACCTCCTTGCTCCAGTCTAAGGCTGGCAGTGGGTATTTTGCTAAGCAAAAACATGTCTTTGTTTTTCTGAACAATTATAGGATAAGGAAGGGAGGGAAAGGTCCCCTGAAAGGGACACTGGCTGATCAGCAGTGCCTGGCCTTCCACTGGTCTGCTGGCTAAAACGTGCTCTTCACTCAAATCAGTTCTTTATGGAGAAGAAAACATCTGTGTAACATGGGTGGGATGAAATTAAAATGACATGTGAGCCCTTGTGCTGGGCACAGCCAGCTCCAGGCTGCTGCTCTCAGACACCCTCTCTCAGCTCTGGCCATCACCAGGGTGGTGGTTTTGCACACCAGTGCTTTAATCTTGACAACAAGGATCTTTGCCTTTTGTTGCTTTCTCCTTGAAATTTCCTTCCCCCTCCTTATTTTCACCACCAAAACAAATGCCAGCTTCAGCAGTTGTGCTTTTGGGTGAGTCATCTTCGCTGATCACTAAATCCTTCCATCTCCCAGAGGGGAAAGTTTCGTGTATCACTTCTTAATGATTCTGGCTGAAACCTGGAAGGGCAGGTCATCCCGTACCAAGAATTGGATTCAAGGACTGAGACCTTTTCCTCTAACTGCTTAGTTTTACTAAAAGCCTTCTAGGGAGCACGTCCTAATCGGTTTTTGGAATGGCCAAAACAAAAGCTGAATGTCACTCTGTGGGGAAGCACCGAAAGACAGAAACATTAAGCTTCTGTAAAGCAATCTGCAGAGTTTAATACGAGACAGAAGCTTTGTGTTTTGAAAGGTGAGCCTTCAGGGACTGTTTTCTACATTGTTACCTTTCTCCTACAAATTCAGCTTATATCACTTATGTCCAGAGAGTCATCTCTGTCCCCCTCTAAGCTTATTATCTTGCTGATAGAAGACAAATACAATATCTCTTCTCACTGGTGAAATGGTCCCTAAAGACTTTGTCCCAGAGTTATCTCCACAGATGGTTTTCAGATTTTTCTAAACCCTGTGCATTTCATTAATGACCCAGTTGAAGTAGGCAGTGAATGAAGTGCCTGTCTGAACACGGTGTGTTATGTGGGCTCAGGATGGGCGAGAATTATTTACTTGCTCGAAGCTTTATTCACTGTGTCCTTTGGGTTCCTATTAGGAGACTTTTCAGGATGCTAAATACTTAAGTAGAAATCCTGGCATCGCTTGAGCCAAGGAGAATTTTGCCATTTAATTAATTACCCTGGGACTTCACCCTTTGCCTCGATGGATTTCTCATCTCCCCTTTCTATTGACTTCACTACTCCACGAGCAGCATTTTAGGCAGAGACGATAGCATTACTTAGGCCTGGGTTTTCAGCTCACATAATCGATACCTAATCCAGTCTCCAGAGAAATCAATGCATAATTTTGTTGTTGTTGCCGAGACAGCACGATCAATATCTCCACTGATCACTGTGTCTTAGTCCAGGAAAGTACCTTCTCACTGTGCTTTCTGAATAAGCTCATCTTTCCCAAGTTCAGTTCTGGGAAAGTATCTGAGCAGCAGAACGGCAACCTTGTTACTCACATTAATGCTTTCTAGTCAGAATTCATTGTAATAAACATTTGTCTGTCACTGGGGCTAGGCTGTAACACAGTGTGGCAGAGGAATCTGAAAAATCACAGTGCTGCCTTCATTAGGAGTCCCTTTGCTGTGGTCTCAGGCAAAAAGGCATTTTCTCACGGTTTGCTCAAGTCCTGTTTCCTCATCCTCTACCCACTGTTTATAACCCAAATGTGAGTTAACTAAACCCTTACTGAGGGCTTCTGTCTCTGGCAGTGGTGCCAGGCTGTGTGAGAGCCCATGGAAGGACCATGGAGCCTGCCCTGTCCCGAGGATGCTGCCCAGGTCCTTGTCCTGCTCTTTGGGCTTACACAGGGCTGTGTTTGCAAGGCATTTGCTCAGTCTGGTTGGAAGTTTAGACTGGAGTCACTAACTCCACTGGGTTTATGCTCCTCAGTGCTATTAGCTGAAGCTCTGCTTTTCCTTTTTGTTTTGGAGAGGTTCATGCTTCTTAACTGTTTGTCATTTGTGGTCAGGAAAAGCATTGGGATGCTTTGGTCATTGGGCAGAAGCCTTCTGGCTCCCCTGTGTTTGCTGGAATTACTCTGACTTGACCCTTTAGAAAATGGAAACTTGCTTCTGCTAATTGATGTCAACCACAGAAGTAAACCTGGCTTAGATCTGTGTGCTGAGGCAGGGCAGGCCCCCCAGGCTGGCCAGGGCATCTGCAAGGACGCTGCAAATAAAGGGCCTTCTGCTCAGGATTATCTGGGAACAGGAAGGATGTACTTGTCTGCCCTTGCATAATGAATATGCTCATTATAGTTTCCTCCTCTCTGTTTCAGGGGTCATCTTTTCCCTATCCCCTCTGCATACCCCTCCCAGCTTCCCCTCAGTTTGTGTGGATCACCCAGTGGCCAGGGAAGTTAATTCTAACAGCCTTTAAGGTCCCTTCAGCTTCCCCAGAAACAGCCTCTTCTGCATGAAACTTTTGCCCACTTGGTAAGAAAAAGAATCAGCCTTTTCCAGCTGCCTGGAACACTGGCTTGCAGAAAATCCAGAAATCTGCAGGAGATGGCTTTTGTGTGTTTGCACAGAATGACACTAAAATAGATCTCTGGTGAGTCCAGCCTCTTGTGCTCCCAGCACACATTTTTGCAGCCTTGGAGGCATCTGGGTTGGAAAGATGACGTGACTCTTTCTGCCCACTGGCTACAGGGAGCCTGGAAGGGTCTGGGTGTCTCAGCTTTTAGATGATGAGGCGTGATGAGGTGAATTCCATGCTGGTCTAATGCAGAATACACTAAATTACGTTGCATGGCATATCCACACGGGTTTCTGTGCACGATTTCTCAGTGGTGCAGGAGCCCTTTGAAGACCTGACCTCCACAGCCCTTCCATCCTTGCCTGTGACTTGCAGCACCTTTCCTGCTTGGTTCAGTTGCAGATTTCTTAGGCTAAAAGCATAATGAGTCGACAAATGTCTCCTGAACTCAGGATTCTTTGTGCTAAACTCAGAAGCAGTAACAGGGAACCACATGCTTGATCCCAACAAAGAAGAGAGCGAAGAGGCACATGATGAGAATGGAAGTAAAACATACCTTACTTCTCACCTTGTAAAAGGGAATTAGAATTCTGGAAAAACATCTGTAGGCTTCAGCACCTGAGTGGCCTCACAACAATGGGCCAGCCAAATTCAGATGAGATGCCTGGGGCTGACACCTTTGACTGGGACGATGCAAGTAGAAGAATCACTAAGCTGATAATGTTAGAGTGTGCTATTTTAGCTTGGAACCAGGAACCTCAGCATTACCATAAGGAGTGCTTTAAATTTCAGAGAGAACAAATGTATTTCCATTCATTAAAATGTCACTAGGTAACTGTAAAAAATAAGATTTAAAAAACAAGCCTTTTGATGACAAATTCAATTAGACGTAATCAGCATATTTAAGTTGTGGGTATGTAGCACTTCTGAACTATTCATGTTTAATATTTTTTGCCACAACGCTTACAAAAGTCACTTTACCTGCATGCCAAGCCTCAGCTTGTATGATAATTTATTATGTTTTGATCAAGTCAGACTCTGACCTGAGTCAAAAATCAAGCATATAGCAATTTTATTATCCTGGCACAGATGCTGTTTGTCCAACAAGCAGAACTGAGGAAGAATCTGCCACTGCAAACAGCGTGTCATGCCCTACAATAAACATCTTCCCTCAGTTCTTTGCAGATGGCTGTTGCCATGTGAGTGTTAATGGGTGGTGTGACCCAGGTGATCAGGGTATGCCCTGTTTCCAGCAGTGATTTGGTTTGCTTTCCTGGGTGTTTCCAGTCTTTCTGTGAGTGGGCCACTGGTTCCTGCCTGGTGATTGTTCCATTCACTTCCTAATTCTTCTCAAGACCATCCTGGATTATCTTTTGGATTTTCATTTCAGTGTTTCCTTGGGATTTGACCTGCTAATGGGAAAAGACAGAGGCAAGTTCTGATGCTGATGGCTGGGTGAGGCTTTGTGCATGAGCTGCCTTCATGCAAAGCAAACAGCTCATGGGCTCCAGTCCAGGGATCGCCTGCAGGGGAAGGGTTACTCATGTTGGCATGTTTGTGTCTCAGAGGAGTGAATTCAAGCAGGGATCTGTTTGTTTTCCTGCAAGAAAGCCATTCAGTAACGTTGAGGTTGTAAATGAGTGTTTATAGATTCAGGGATTTTTTTCTTTTTTTTTTTTTAATGGAACAAATGACATTTGGTTTACCAGAGGAAGCCAAGTTCTGACTATTGCAACATGAGGTTGCTTGCTGATGTTTAGGCTATCCATCAGTGCAGGAGCATGTTAAAAGGTAGAGGGACTCTGATAAGAGGCTGAGCACTGGATGCTCTCCAAACCTATTAAACACACGTGATGAGAGGAAAAAAAAACTTTCTGGGCACAGGAGCTTTCAGAATGGTCCTGTCATCTTTGTTGCTACTAATAGTGAGAATACTGCTGTTTTCCCAAAAGGCTTTATCAAACATCTGGCTGCCCGTAGTAATGCACTACAGCCATGGCCCCTCTGGGTTGGCAAAGAAAAGTGGTTATGTGACACTTCCAAGGATTGTGAGCAATCCTAACTTTGGGGTAGGTAGAAAATCCTGCTTCTCTTTTACTCTGTTTCTTAAGCTGCCCTCCTCATCCTGCTGACAGCTACTGGTACAGGTTATTTCATCTACTTTCATCCTTTTAATGTGTGTGCAAAGTGTTTTTAAGGCAGAAAAAAAAAAGGCAACAAGTAAAACAAAGTTTCCCTTCCCCCTCTTTAGAGCAAGTTTATATAAAACCATTTCAGCTGGCTAGTTTATGAGCACCCCTCCACCAATAAACCTATTGTCTACAGAAAGGAGGGAAAATGTGTTTCTTTGGCAAAGAAACCCTCTATAAGCAGGTTTCTAAAGAATTATTTAAAAAGCATGTGTGGGAAAGGACTGGGGTTCAAAGATACTGAAAAATATCCTGCCAAGCACTTCTTGTGAGGCCCAATTTCTCACTAATTGGAGTCAAAAGCATATCTTCGGTGCTGACCAGTTTAGATTCTTAAAATAAGCTGTACCAAAAAACCCATGGCTGGTTGGGATTGTGGTGAGTGTTTCTGTTTAATTGAAGAGTATAAAGTCTGCAGCTGATTCACTGGACTTGCAAAAGAAGATGATGAAGCAACGAAATTTTGTCTCATGGGACAATTTGTTATTTCAAAATTATTTTCTATGGGGCTTTGAATGTTTAAGCTCTGGTCACCTTTAGGAGCCAGGAAGAATTTTCTCCTTCTTGATCTAAGCAGTCTTTTCTCTTCTTTTGTTGCTCCAAAATTCACGTTGTGGTTATGCCTCCCGAATTTCTCCGAATCAAACAAGCCGAGATTCCAAGGAAACCACAGTTTGGATTGAAGAGCTTTCTGTAGGAAACATGTTGACTCACACCATTTGCATGGCTGTTGCTCGTTTGCCACTATCAGGAACAGAAATGTGGTTTCCAGAAAGGAACAGCTACAAAAATGTCTAGTGAGAAGAGGAAAACCAAGGTATAGGCAGATGGCAGGCCCTGGACTAACAGAGATCCATGAAAAGTATTTCATGTACTTCCTATGCACTTGTCAGGAAGGAAACCTCAGTGGTTGCAGAGTTTCTCCAAGAAAGGGCGTAGTACTGCACTACAACTTGTACCCCAGCACCAAAGGGGAAGGAAACCCAGCGAGGAAGCTTGTCCTTTTGCTAGGGGTGGGTTTGATGAGGCACAGGAGGCACCCTGAGGAGTCCAGATCAGGTGGGTGGGGCTGAAGGTACAGCAGATCTATTGGATGAACTGAGATGTTGAGCATGGCCCTTTGTGATGGATCAGTACAACCCCTCCAGGCAGAGGAACGTGCTCAGCTCCTTGCTCAGGGCTCTGTTGTCTCCAGTCAGTGTGTTTTCCCGTGTGTCAGCGGTGTGTTTTGATAGTTTAGCAGAATATGAGGGAAAACAGATTTGTCATGACTCCAGATCAGCTTGCAGCTGCAAAACAAACCCCAGAGTTGACAGGCACTGGTGATTCACTTCACTTACCTGCCAGCAAGGGATCCTGCCCTTGGTGCTGAAGATACCATTTGGTCAGAGAACAGGACCAGGTTCAGCATTTTCTCTGCCACTGACCCACTCTGTAATCCTGGCTGGGGTATTTTGTGTCTTTGTCTTCTCCTCCCCCTCTCAGGGCTGGTGAGATTGGCTTGCTTTGGAAGCTCCAGCTCTCATGACCTGTGTGTGTAGTGCCTGGCATTACAGGCCCCCATTCTTAGGTCTCATGTCTACACACTGTGTAATAGATAAATTGCTGCTAATAACACAGCTGCCTTCCATGCTCCCCGTCCACCCCACTGCCAGTTCCTACATCTGTCATCTCAAAGCAAATATGCTGGAATTATGAAGCCTTTTGCTTTACTGGTTTGTCTCTTACAAACCCAAATGACTGTGGTAGGGAAAAAAAAATAAAAATAAAAAGAAAATGCAAGAATGGATGACTTCAAGTGTTGCAGCTGCTCCTGATGTAGAGTTGGCTGTTTACTACCACAGAGCTAAAACTGGACAGATAAGATCAGACACAGGGCAAGGCAAAAGAATGTTCTGACATATTTGTGTGTGACACCAAAAAGCATCAGGAGACTGCATGTGCTGTGACAGGGCTGGGATCCTTCCTCTCACCAGGGACTTCCCAAAATCTGCAACCAAGACACTCTGTCTCCTCCTCCACTGCTCTCCTCTGCCTTTCTCAGTTGGACTCAGTGATCCTGAAGGTCTTTCCCAACCTAGAGGGTTCTTGGATTCTCACTGTCAGCCCCTTCGTGCTTCCCCTCTGTCAGTCCCTGGCTGCATGGTCAGAACTTCCCAGGCTGTCAGTGACACTCAGTCTCAGCTGGCATTGACCTGCCCTGCCCAAAGGGGGGAGGTGAGGTGACATCAGGCACCCAGAGTGGCTCCAGATGTCTGCCTGCAGTGGAGACAGCAGAGCCCTGCACTGGTGTGTCCCTGCTCTCAGGGCAGCAGTGCAGACCCCGGTGGAGATACCACAGACCAGTTCTTGGGGTGAATCTCCAGCCACAAGGAGCAGATAAGCCTTGGAGATGTAAAGATGCACAATTTTGTGGCCTCTGTTTTGCCTTCCATTGTCTTTCCCCTTTGAAAATGTGCATTATGTGAGCACATGAACTTGTCTCTCCCTGATTTTGTGCCTTACCAGCATGACTTGCATACATCTACCCAGTCTCTCTCTTCTTGGTAACCCCTCTGCTTGCTGTCCTCACGAGAGTTTGCCTCAAAGGGCTGAGGACAGTCACACCATTGCTGCCTGTCCTGCCAGCTGAGCCTTCCTCCAGCACCTGGGGAACGACGTGACTCTGCCAAAGCAGCAGCAGAGGTGGCATTGCATGTGTCAGACTCCCCACCCTTGACACAAACCAGCTCCCCAGAGCTGCTCTCGGATCTCGGCCGTGTGAGCGCGGATCAAACGCAGCAGCATCACAGCTGGATAGAGGCAGAACCTCCAGGTCCTCCTGGGTCAGCTCTTCTCATCCCTTCGTGCACCATCTCACACAAAAGTTCATTCTGGCCTGTTTCTTTCATAGTTCTGGGGGCTCTACCAGTAGCAAACCTGCGTGGAGATTTGTAGATAGATTACATGCAGAACATTGCTGTCAGCATCTGAAAACACACATATCACGAAGACAAATGCTTGGAACCAGAGGCAGCTCGAGAAAAGTTATGCCTTGAACTTTTGTCCATTGGCTGAAACATTTTTAATTGTTCTAAGCCAGTTTGTTGTGGAATGTTTTCCTAACCTGAAACATACCATCTGCTGCCCGTTATTTATTTTACACCAGTGACTTTTAAAATAACTCAGCGTGTTTCGCTGTCGTGGCTGCACGGCTGAAACTTGCCAGGAAAGCCATTGTGTTTATGACAAAAGTTTGCATGAGGTCTGTTCAGTCTGAGGAGTGTGGTGTCCTCCTGGTTCATGGAGCTTTTGTAGTGATGAGCAGTTGTGCTTTAAGATACTGTGATGACTCACATCCATTGGCAAGAGCTGGTAGAAAATGAAAGCCTGTATTTCTAGGTTTCTGTTCCTTGTTCACTAATTGCAAGCTACAATTGGACTGATTTGAGGAATCTGAGCATCTCCAGCTTTCATTTATCTCAGTGAGACTTCTTTGATTTCATTTAGGGATGATGATCAACCCCTCTGCAAAACACATCTCTTAACCTCCCGTTCCCTGCTCTGTAAAATATTGTGAGATTGCCACCTAGCTCATGAAGACTTAATCAGGCAATGAAGCTTTAATATTTGCAGGTTCTTAGATGAAAGGAGCTGTGTAAGGATAAAGAATTACCCCTGTTATCTTCCTTGCAAAGCCAGTCTGACAGAACTCGAAGCTCTCCCTTTTTCTGATCAGAAGTTCAGGGTTCTGCAAGCTCTTATTGCTTTAGGAGACAGTGACAATTGAGACAAGTGTCCTTGAAGCAGGACTGTTCATTTGCAAAGAAGATACTTATTTGCTTGCTCAGAGCTTCAGTTTCCTTTGGTGAGCACTCAGCACACAAACTCCCTTCCTCAGCTGTTCCCAGGGCCGTGCCATGTGCCTGTGTTTTATAGAGCCCAGTGCTTTGCAAAATCATTTATACAAGGGATTGGGAGAGGGCTCGAGAGCCTCTTGCGCTGAACAGAGATCAAATACACTTAGATGATCAACAGATGTCTGAGTGCCCTTGGAGGTCTTTCAGACCTCTGAGAACAGATTCCACAGTATTCATGTGCCTGTCCTTCTGCTTTCCTGTGTGAAATATTTTTAAAAAAGCCTTCATATCCAATTAAGTGGATTTCTTCACATCATTCCCCCAGTGTAGAGCAGAATAATTGATCCCTGCCCTCTTTATTAAAACCATTTTTCTATTAAAAGACCTTTGTCTTGTTTCACCCTTGCTTTTCCAGACTAAACAGATTTAATTCCTCAATGCTTCCCTTTGGGGCTTTTTTTCCTGGACGTGTCTCTCAGCTCTCCAGACCCTTGGTGCTGGGGAAGTGTCTTCAGCTGGAGTCTCAGCACATCCCTCTCAGTTCCTTTTGTCACTGAGGCACTTTTTCCCTGGAAGCAGTAGCGTTACACACAGGTACTGCTGAAACTTCACCTTGTTCAGTAAAGAATTTGGTTTGCTGACAGATCAGCAGAAGGTCAGGTGTCTCCAAGTTTTTGTGGACATGAGCACAGCTAGCCTTGAACCAAGTGTGTGACATCTCAGCTGTTTTCATGCCATTCCCTGGGAGGGAAGAGCAGCTGGGAAGAACTCTTTAGTCTTTTAAATAAGAAAAAAACCACAAATTTAAAAGTGGGGACTTGTCAGAGTGTGCTGTTGGCACTCAGAAGTAATTGAGCATCCTTTTCTTTTTTCTCAGATAACCACTAATGCAATTCCTAGGTACATTCTTTTCTTAAAAATTAAACAAGGGGCATCGTAAAACTGAGATGTTGCTTTGCCAGCAAAATATTTATACCAGGGTTTTCAGTTTCTGGTCATAAAGGAGAAGATACAGGAGGCAGGAGATTTGGATTAAAACTAGTGTGGACTTCTGGACTCTTACTAAATTGTCTGGTCAAAGAAGATAACGTGATGAGAGAAATTTTTGTTGTAGGATCAATTTAAGCACTTCTTGTGCTGCCATGAATCTGGTTTAGGTTCCATCAGCTTTACCCTGGTGTTACTTTGTGCAGTTGACTGGCATAATTTCTGATTTACGTTGTTGTAAATGAGTTCAAGAATCACCTTCTTTGCCTTCAGGAAACAGAAGAGCCATCAGGGGAAACATGGGACTGTGCTTGTTAAAACTCCCCAGCGTTTTGTTCTGAATGCAAGAAAATGTGACTGGTTTCTGCAGGTGTTTCTCAAGAGTTAGCAGAATATTCTTTGTCACCAGCTCAGATGTAATGGCCTTAATCATGGTGTATTGCTCTCCTAGCTGCCACAGGACATTTAGTACGTTGGAAAAGGTGTCTCTGTTCCCCTGTAAAAGCTGAATTTGCTTTTACAGCCATTGCCCACAATGCAGCAGGAGGTTGGTGTTAATAACCCTTTCACTGGGGCTGCAGAAACCTTCTGCACCTCTCCAGGGAAGAAGCAACTTTTTCATCTGCAAATGGCCAAAGTGTTACCTTTGGAAGCTTTCACTCTTGGGATCCAAATGCTTCCTTGCACTCATAACCTGTGCTCCCTAATTGTTCTCCAGGGGAGCAAAAGGAGGTTGGTGGGTTGGGTTTGGGCTTGTAATTGTTTCTGGCTTTGTTTGAACATTTGAAGGCTGTAGGTATGCACAGCACTCACACAGGGAAAAGGGCAGCCAGGGCTACTTAATGGGAGCAGGGGGAACTGTGAAGCCTCAAGGAAAATCTGAGGAAGGATCGTACAAAGGCTCCCTAGGACTGTGTGCAGGGTTAGAAAGGGTTGGATCTACTCCTCTCGTGCACATGGTGCCCTGAACACAATGAAGGGCTGCAGAATGACATAAAATGTTCTGCTGGGCCTGCAGAACCTTTGGAAATGACCAGCCTCTGGGAAAAAATAAAAAAAAGTGGGGTTTTTTGTTATAGAAAATGAAATGGTCCAATAACTGTAAGGCTTTAGTCCGTGTCAGTGTGTTGTGTCTTTGCCCACCTTGATGTTGTTAGCTGGCTCTCGGTTTGTTCAGAGGAAGCAAAGATTCCAAGGGCAGCAGTGAGTGGTTTTGAGAAGCCAAGTGGCGAATGTATCTCCCACAAACTTGGAGAGAGGAATCACAGTTTGTGTCATTTTTAAATGTTTCCCACATTGTCTTACCGTTTCTTTTGCTCATTCTTCCCCCTTTTCCCTCTAGGAATTTAACTTCTTCATTATGAATAAGAGTTAGCTGATGCTTATAATAATTTCTTTTTATATATACTTTGATCTCATACGAAGTTTGATGGATTTAGTACTCTAGTGATGCATAATGGGGATGATCTTCAACACTAACCTCAAGGCAGCTTGCCTTCCATTGGGAAATGAATTCCCAGTGGGACATGAAGTTGCCTGGCATGAGTAAGAATCAGGTCACTTGGTCTAAATGACTAATTATGCAGTGTAGTACTTTTGGATTCCAGCTTTGACCTATAAATGGAGAACAAGTTCTAGATTCAGCTAGTAGTAACTTCAGTTACAGGCTCTGGTATCAATTTTACTGAAGTGCTGCTCCATTCACATCAGACAGCATTCCTGATCCACAGCAGTGCAAACACTGTGGAGCTCAGTGGTGCTTCAGTACCCTGGAAATCAGAGAGATGTTCATCTTGAACTGGGTCTTGGACTAGTGGATTCACTCAGCCACATACCAGCTTTGGGCTGCCCAAACTATACATTACAGGTATTAATTCATCTACCTCTGGCCAAAATCAGCTGAAATACTGCTAATCATCAGGCTTTGGTTCATATCTGAATATTGCTTTTAAAGGCTTTTTTTTTTTTAAATCTGTTTCCCTTCTTTTTTCTTCCCAATAGATTCAATGCTTTAGGACTGGAAAATAGGGCTTTTGGGTTTTTTTCCTAGTTCTTTCACTGCTTCAATCCTGCCTCTACTTACTCTCTTGAACTGAAGCTGGGACTTAGATTTCATCATAGGCATCTATAGTTAAGGATTTCTGTAAGTTTTCTGATTTACTGAGACTTGTTCTACAGTTCTGAGTTCCTGCCAACCTCAGTGGTCAACCTGAGAAAATCTGGCTCTGCCCCAGTCTCTTCAACTTTCAGATGATAACATGGGGTTTATCTGCCTCCCAGGAAACTATGAGACTTCTTAATTATTAGTAATCTACTCTGTCTGTGATTAAAAGTAGGTGTTCCTTCGATATCTTTTGCTGAGGAAATGGAGGAATATATTGAGGAAAGGAGGACACATTTCAGTGAGGTCAAAGGCATCCCCAGCACATTCTGCAGATTGCCTGTGGAGGCTGAACAGTGAGACTGCATTACACAGCATGCACAGACAGTTCTCTAAACCACATCCCCATTTAAAAACATTCAAGTGGAACAAACTCACTTT
Organism: Lophotriccus pileatus; assembly: GCA_035583135.1. NCBI lineage: Eukaryota > Metazoa > Chordata > Aves > Passeriformes > Tyrannidae > Lophotriccus > Lophotriccus pileatus. The sequence continues at coordinate 31,009,019 of JAWWES010000169.1, forward strand.
TTCGTGTCACAAGCGGGATCATATTCACATTTCAGCAGCGGGAAGGGAAAGATAAAAGACTTAATTCAGCTTTCCCCATGCTGGGGGTTTTCTGTGGCTCCACCTCTGCCCCTTCCTCTGTCCTTATTCCCAGTGTTTTTGAACTCTGCCTGCACTGCATTTCAGTGCTTGCCAAGACAGCTCCAACTAAGGGTGAGTTAATGAGAACATCTGGCCAGGAATGAGTGATGGTGCTCTGTGACCCACCCACTCAGCACATCTGGTGGTCATGGCCACGGATGGGGGACCTTACAGAGTGTTAAGGCTTCTGCAAGGAGAGAGGATTTTGTCATTTCTGGCTGGATTTATTGTAAATACCCGAATTAAATTGTTTATATAAAGGGCCTTTCATGTAAATGGGAGAAATATCTGTAAATAGGTGCACACACACACACAAATATACACTTTTAATATAATTACAGTATGCAGTCAATGAGTAGGAATGTGGACTGCCTAAAAACTGTCTTTTTAGATAATTAGTCCCAAACGTCTTAAACTGGTTAACCATCAAGGCATACTGCAGGAGACCTCTCTTTGGTAAGGGCTTTTTGAAGGGGCTGAATGTACCTTCTCTCCAAAGGGAGGAGAGGATGAAAAGAGTTTATGTGCTGGGTTGGCAAAGTTCCTCTCTGAAATTATTATTTAAAAGCTGCTGAATTATTTTTTTTTCCCTTTAAGGATGAACTATGGTGCTCATCCAGACACTTTTGTGAACATCTTTATATATATATATATCAATAAATACCAGTGCTCTGCTCTTGTTTTGCTTTGCTGGTTATAAAAGAAGGATGGATTTTTCAGACAGCACAATGAATCGCCCATGAAGTGAAAATACTGGGCAAATGCTCTTTTGTTTAATAGAATGACCTGTACACAGTTCAGGCCAGCACATTTTTCATGGGATGCAAGGGAGCAGTTCAGAGAACTGGCAAGGAGTGTGTCCTGCATATTCATGAGGCTGGGCAAGGAGGTGAAGGTACAGGAGAAGGCAGAAAAGCAATGTGAGGATAGAGTGGAATGTGGAGCGAGTTACCACGGTATCCTATTTTACTGCTGTTTGACGTAAAGCTCCTTTGCTTTTACACAACCGCTGGAACTGAATGGAAGCAGCTCAGGGCATAAATAATGAATGTGCCTTTTACGCGTCGGGAGAGGAGAAGCTGCTCCTCATCACTGAGTTAATGTGCCCCTCTCTTCTCTCCCCAGTCTCCAGCCTATGTTCCCGAAGTCAGTCAAGATCTTATCCAGCAGACAGAGGAGAAACTCCAAAACAGCCCCTGCAAAGAGCTGTTCTCTCACTGTACAAAGTAAGTATAACTCGATCCCCAAAGATCGCAGGGCTGCAGCTCGGAGGAATGTGTCAGGTGGGGGGAAACACTGCAGTTCAAACCTGAGGCAGGTACCTTTGGCTTCTGCTCATAATCCCGGAGGCATAGTTGACAAGCAATGAAGTCACTCCATCTGAACAAAATACAATAAATATTTCCATGCCATTATATACACTGCACACAGGCTCTCACTGTTTCAGGTATTTGACAGAGTGTTCTAGCCAAGTAAACCAGCCATGGGCTTCATGCTGTGTGAAAAGAGCTGCAACGATAATGTATCCAAAGAAAACATCTCTGTTTCAAAGTGAATAAAAATTAAGTGGCTATACGGTCCATTTAGACAGAGGAATGCGCAAACTTGCTCCGCATGGCTTTTCCAGAAAATCTTCACCGGGAGATGGGGCTTTTTTAATGCTTTCTGTCTGCCCTTGGCCTTCAAGCCAAGGTGCATTATTTCACCCTTTGTCTGGGAAAAGGCTTATCAGTTCCTGCAGGGGGGGAGGCGACTCGGGCCGTTGTGTGCTAAAGCTCCAGGTATGCGATCTGCCTTTGCAAAGGCTGGCCCAGCAGAGCAGAGCCCAACAAAAACACGAGAAGGAGGGCTCATCGCGCCCTGGCCCGCGCGGTTTCTGGTGGAGCGCGGTTTGTTTTCCCCGGGTGATGTAATGGGGATTTGTAACATTCGCTGCGCTGTCATTCATTGTTTTGACTCATTTCATTGACCTTTTCTGTTCCCAGTTATGCTGTGGTGTTGGTAGGAGCCGTGGGTTATTTCTGGCCCTCTCTCGCAGCGGGGCCGGTGTCGCTGCCCAGGGATGCTCCGCAGCCCCAGCGGTGCGTGCCAGTCCCAGCGCTCCACGCAAACCCCCCTGGTGCCTGTTTCCAGGGCTCAGATCGGTTTGAAAGCTGACAGTTCCCTCCAAAATGCACTTTGTCGTTGCCAAAGAGGGGAACTCAAAAGCAAACAACTGCTGAAAGGCAGCTATTGTTCTCCTAAAATACGTGCGGCTTTTAATTAACTGAATGGAACTGGCGAGCATTGGACACCACTTAATGCAGACCCGTATTCACCCACAGCTCCCAAACAGATAAATGAGCCAGGTTTGAGCCCTTGTTAATAAATATGCTGGTCGTTTCGCACGGACTAAAACGAGGTCAAAAGGAAGTTTTAAAAACTTGCTGTTGGTATTTACTGGTCCTGAAAAATGTTAATTTTGCAAGAGTTCCCAGTCAGACCAAAAAAGGGAGGAATACGTACAAATATGAAGCTTGCTGTCTTGTAGGAGCAGGGACAGGGATGAGTGTCATTCACATCTTCAGAAATAAAAATCAGTCGGTAATAAAAATCATCAGGAAAAATGCGTGTGTAACTCTAACTCCTGCTTTGACCTTTAATATTTTGACTGTCTGCTCCTGCCCCCATTTAAACCTGCACATTTAAGACTTTTTATTTTATTTTGTAAGCTTGAATCCATTAGGGGAACTGTATGATCCGTGTCCAGTCAAAGCTGATGAAGACAAAAATTTGACCTCTGGAGTATGTGCGGTTACCTGCCTGCTCCAAACTGATGGTGCAAGAATTAAAAAAAAAAATTTAAAAAATTAAATAGGAGCTGACAAGTTCCAAAAATAGTAGCTCAGGAACAGGAAGAAACTAAACTGAGGAGACACATTATTCATGGTGACTTGTCTACTCAGGTCTAGAACTGCCTCAGGGTAAGACATAGACTATCCATTCCCAAAGTAGGGTAGTCCTTCAGAGAGGATTTCCTCCTTTCCGTCTGGAAATGTGTCTGTGTGCCCTTAGACATGGACACAAAAGTGTCTGTACACACCAAGACAGAAATGCTCCTTTTTTTCTGGGCATTTTTCACCCCAAAGCAACTTTTGTCCTGCCAGTGCTGCCGGCAGAGGTGGATAAGCAAGGCAAGGACCAGCAGGTGAACAGCACCCTGTCAAACAGTGCAACCACCTTCATTTCAGGCACCTGGCTCAGCTCAGCCCCTCTTTTCTTAGTTCTGAACCCTTGGCCTCTCTGCTGGGGTGCCTGATGGTCTCTGCTCTGTCACAAGCAACAGACTTTGTCCTCACATCTGCAGACTGGCCTTTTTATTCCTTTATTCCTTTCAATACGCAAAAGATTTTGCACCCACTGCATGAGCCCCAAAATGGTTTTCTTGATCCAGAAACAAATCCACATCCCTGCTGAGCCTTTCCTTTCCTCTGTTTTACTCTACAAAGCGCATAGCTGTTAGGAAAACCCCTTTGACTTCAGTCACATGTACTACTTCTTCTGTACAGCAGGAATTGAAATTGGTATTTTCACTCAGAGTGATGCCTCTGAGGGTACCTCTTTGACAGAAATGGGCTTCGGCCAGAAATTCTCTACCCAGATGTAAACATCCCCCAAGGTTTAGGGGCTCAGTTCCTGAGGGAGTAGTGTTAATTTAGTAATAGAAGTAAAGACATTTGTTGTCTAGTGACTAACAACCTCTGGAAAAGTCCACTGAAGCCAATGGGAGTTACCCTGTTAATTTTCAGCAAGCATAACCAGGGTATGTTACTACTCAGCTTGTATAAGACCTCCTGTTACGAAACACTTCAGGCATATCACTTTGTTCCCAGATTGAAACTGGGAGTAAAATAAAGTAAAAAATAAAGGGAAAAGAAAGTAATCCTAGCAGACAAGAAGTCTGGATTTTCTCCTCTTGTTTTGTTTCTCTTTTGCTCCAAGTTCAGGATTATAAAATGCTTATATATCCTTTTCATCTGAGATAGATCTGTCCTTGACCACCTCAGTGGGGAACCCTTCCAAGAATACCTAAGCAGCATGTACTTCGACAGGTTTCTTCAGTGGAAGTGGCTGGAAAGGTAAGTGTCACCAGATTTTTTTTTTTTAAATGAACATAAAAAATGTTTATTTTTACTTTCCATGCAAAATACGTAGAATATGCTCAAATCTGGTATGTTTGCATCTAAAGCTCGAGTGTTTGGCCATTTAATGGTATTAGGTATTTTGGGTATGATTAATGTACATTCAGCAACTTCAGTTGTGTTTCTGTTGAGCTGCACTCTGAATGTGGTGACTTTTTCTCTGCACCAGTTGTCACTGTTATTAAATCACTCTAAGCAGGGAAAAATACACCATATATATATTTGCTAGACATTTCTGAGCACATTTACTAAGCAGGCAGCCTGAGTGGGTATGAATTCACGAGGAAAGGGGCTTCTGCCTTCTCCCTGTCAGGGAGGGCTGGAGCAGACGTTCACCGCTGGGTAACAGTGACCTTGAGTTGAGAGAAGACCCGTTTTCCGCAAATGGAATTAATTAGGGCGGATGAGTTCGGGCCAGAGCCACGAGCGGTGTGTGTCAGCGTGAGGCCTGGGAGATCAAAGGAGCTGTGCCAGTTCCTCTCCCTGGAAAGCCACAAAGCTGCTGCACGGGAGGGGTGGGCAGAGGGGAGAGCCACTTGGTGCCAGGACGTGCTCCACGTGCCATCTTCGCCGAGCCCAGCATTCGCTCTTCGTTTCAATTAGAAGAACCCATCAGATGATTCGTCTCTGGCCAGGCTGTTTCCTATCTGTTTTCACGTCAGGGATAAGGAATTTTCTGACATGCTTTGAGGATTTTTTTTTTTGTTTCCATTCCTCCAGTAAATATGACAAGCCATTGGATATGCCTGGCTTAAGAAGCTGGGAGAACTGCTTTTAGGGTTAGCAAAGAGATGTTAGCAGCATGGAGTGATCACCAGCTCCTTCTGACAGCCTGCTGGCTCCAACAGAGCACTCACACAGTCCATTTGTTCCTGGGACATTGCTGAACATGTAGTTATCACTGCTAATTGTGGCTTTTAACCCCAACAGCATTTGCAGCAGCCTGGCAGAAGCCTGAAAATAGCATCTTTTCCTCTTGTAGCTTTGACCTTCTCCGTATTTTTCTTCCTCCACTTCGAAAAACAGTAATGGACATTAATGAAATGATTCACTTTAACATTTATTCCTCATTGTCATCAACCTCATCATCCCTGTGGTGGGAACAGCCACGTTACTGTGCTCCCTCTGCAGGCTGGCCACCCGCCAGAGGGGAACAGTGTTGGGAGGAATATCCATTGCCTCTGGTAAGATAGCTGTAAAACTTTGGAGGTGGAGTGGTGGATACAAATCAGACCTCTATGAATCTAGAATCCTTCTCTGTCACGTTATAAAACTTCTGCAGCAGCAAAGTAAAAGTGAGAAGTGGAGCTGGAGGCATCCTGGTGGAGCAGGTTTTGTGGGAAGCCCGTGAGATTGCACAGAGATCATGTCTAGTGTTTGTTAGGGAGCACTCTGCCCTCGGACACAGACTCATTTAACCCTTGCCTTGGTTTCTGCTCCCTTCTTGCCCATGGCACTCCCCCAGGAGGAAGGTAGCCCAGGGGGATGGGCTGGCTTGGAGGTTGGCTTCCTCTTCTCCCAGCCTGAGAACGGGTCATAAATCCACCTCTCCTGTTGCTGGGATTGTTTCTTCCCTTGATTCACATTAGTTTCATGTTTTGTTTAAGACACCAGAAGTATTTTCTAGTGGGTTAGATTTTGGATCCCTTTTTCTCATCTTGCACACCAAGCAAAGCAATGTGTTACACCATCCTATATATCATGGGAATTAATATCTTCTTGGAAGCTTTCAGGCCTCCTCTTTGCTTAACAAAAGCCAAAGCTATGTAATGGAGATTCAGAACCCTCCTTGGTCTTAAGATGCTAGCAGAAATTATCCTGATGACTCACTAATGTGTTGTATTTTATTACAGCTTAATATGTTGGAATTGAAAAGTTCAAGCCATACATAGTATTGAAGTAATGTAATTACATAATTATATATTATATTATATAATAAGATTACCCCGAAATAATGTGATTATGTAATATTTATCTATTTTGCTTCTCAGAAGTATGCTCTGAAATAAATAAATCACAGAGAGTGCATTAAATGTAGCGTGCCTTTTATTTATTTATTTATTTCCTTTCCTTCCAGGCAACCAGTAACGAAGAACACGTTTCGGCAGTACAGGGTGCTGGGGAAGGGCGGCTTTGGGGAGGTGAGTAATTCTGAAACTTTCTGTTAAGAGTGTTTCTTACTTCTCAGGTGCTGCAGGTACAAGAACCTGATGCCACAGAGACTGATTTTCATTAATTGCAGACAGTTTTACTTAACCCTCATGGCATTCATTTCAAAAGAACACTTCTGAGGGTTACTTTGTGTTTGGATGTTGCATTCACAGTGGAATAAGGGTCACACCCTTGTGTTTTACCCATGGCTGGAGGTCGCTGGAGAGGCAGGGTTGGTGCAGGAGCTGAGCAGATCAGAGTCTGCACAGACAAAAGGAGGTGGGATGGGAAGCAGGCAGAGGAAAGTGGAATAATTAAACCGATATTACACAGCAGGTTTGGAAACAGTAGTCGGTTCCCCAGCTGGCTCCCCCAAGCTTTTTCGTTAAGCCTCGGTCTCTCGCCTTAAAAGGACTAAATCAGAGGAGGTTGTGAGGAGTGAAACGCAGCCCAGACACGGCGTTTGCTTCGAATTACCCAGCAATTGTTCTCCCTAATTCGCAGGTCTGCGCGTGCCAAGTGCGGGCCACGGGGAAGATGTACGCCTGCAAGAGATTAGAGAAGAAGAGGATAAAGAAGAGGAAAGGCGAATCCATGGCGCTGAACGAGAAGCAGATCTTAGAAAAAGTCAATAGTCAGTTTGTCGTGAGTATCGAGCTCCGCTCCCTGCCCGCCTGCTGAGCCCTGCTGGGGTTGGATGCGGTGCCTCCTCCACCTGGACAGGGGCCCTTGGCTTTGCCCCCCAGTCCTGCACCTTGGCAGGGTCTCCTTTCAGCCTCTGGTGCGTGAGAAATGCACTTGCCCAGGAGCCTGTGCCTGCCATGGGAACGTGATGTGTTCTGCAGCCTCGACTTGCATCACAGCTGCATCAGGCTGAGCTATTTTTATCCGGCGTGATTACCTGAATTCCCGGGGTCTGGGAGAGAGGAGCTTGGGAGAGACTAAAGCAGGTTCAACCTGAATAGATCAGAAGAGGCTGGCTCGTAGAAGCATCTAAGCAGTGAAATGGAGCTGGTCTGCCTGCTGTAGGGCTTTCCTGAGTCACACCAGCTCTTGTGCCTCTTTGAGAACTTCCCTTAGTTAAAAAAAAAAGAGAGAAAGGTGTAATCTCAGCATCTGCCACGTTCTTTATGCTTATTTCAGGAAACACTGTGTATACAACAGAGGGAGGATGTTTACTCATCTCTGGCAGAAGCCAAGACGATGGCACATGTTTAAAAGTGATGGCTTTTGGCTTCTCTGCTTTTTCCTGGGGCACTCACAAGAGCCTGGAAGGAATAACACTGACCTTCACGTCTCAGTGATGGTCTGTTTGATCCTCCAGGACTGGCCTTCCAGGGAAACTACTGAGATGCAAAACAGGGCAGCAGGAGGTGTACTTTCCCTTGATTACTAAGATTTCTCTGACATCTAAAAATATGCCTGGAATTAGTGTGTTTGTCCAGCCTGTGAAGCTATCTGAGCCTTGAGGGTTTCTGGTGATAAATAGGCTGGACTGAACAAATTAACCTGCAGAATCCTAACAGCTGATTTTTCTGAGCTTTTAAATTGTCTGTTTGCCATTGTAATAAGGCCCATATCAGATTCATGTATTTTTTAACTTTTTTAGAAAAGCTTCTTAGCAGCTAACTGAACTGTCACAACTGTGCCACCCCTGTTTTTCTAGGTCAATTTAGCCTATGCCTATGAAACAAAGGACGCACTGTGTTTAGTTCTGACCATAATGAACGGAGGTGACCTGAAGTTTCACATCTACAACATGGGAAACCCGGGCTTTGAGGAGGAACGAGCTTTGTTTTACGCAGCAGAGATTCTCTGTGGCTTGGAAGACCTACACAGAGAAAATACCGTGTACAGGTAAGCAGTCTCTGGGGTTTTGGGAAGTCTTTTCTGGGTAGGAAGGTGTTGCCTGTGTCCTTCCTTGGTGCTGTACAGCTTGGGTGCCTGAGTGCTCTGGCTGAAATTTCACAGAACCCTGTATAAATACAGTATGATTCAGTAATCGTGCAAGGAAGCAGTTCCTCCACTAAGTACATCCTGTCTAAATTACACAGAACCAACACAAAGCTCCCCAAACCCTACCTCAGCGTGCACTGGGTGACATAAGAAAATGATGGAAGTGGCTTTAAAGAAATTTCATTAAGGAATCTAGTTCCTAGTTGGCCTGAAATGGAGATCATTCTACCCAAGCCTCTTCCTAATTGCTTATATTATGTTGCACGAGGGGCTGGAGCACGTCAGACATGGAAAAAACCCTCCTTCCTGGATTTTTCCCAGGAGGCCCAGGGTGGGGATTTGCACCCTGGGCCAGGAGCTGGTGTGATTAGCTGGATTGGGCCATGGAAGATGCTGCTGCTGGCAGCGTCCCACGTGCCAGGGGCGCATCCAGAGGGCACAGCTCAGCCCCGAGGAGGACACGCGGCAGCTCCGGGCAAGCACTTTGCCAGGGCTCGCTGGGTGAGCAGGCTGAGTGCAGACAGAGCTCCTGTGACTCCACGAGGATTTATTTTTTTAATCAACAAGCAGCGTAGTTGTAAACAGCAGTTAATGTTTGTCTTCATCATCCCGGCTTGTGAAATCATTATGGCTGGCAGAAGAGGGCCTGTAAATTGATGAAAGGACTTCCAAGGACAATGATTAATAGGCAATAATATGTTGTTTTTTAAAAAAACAAGCCACGCTTCAAATCACTTGATATGCCCATGTGCAATATGCACGATGCATATGCTTGTATGGATAGAAATTACAATATTGTTGTTCCTTGGAGGAGATCTCGAGCAAACTGCCACTTGTTTGCCTCACTGTGCCTCAGCTCTTGCTGGCTGGCATATGGAGGGCAGACAGATAACCTGCTGATTTAGTGGGTGCTGGCCCAAGAAGGAGGTGTTTTTTTTTTCCCAAGGAGCAAAATGGAACTAAGTGTGTAATGTCAGTTGAAAAATCAAATTGTGATCTTTCCTTTGAAAAACATCCTACCACATTTAAAAAAAAAAAAAAATTAGGAGGTGATAGGGCGTTTCTTTGAAAAGTACTAGATTACAGCATATTTTATTGAAGAAAGTGACTGGCACATTCATCACATGGCTGATATAATGCCATTCTAATGCCATTTTCTAACAGAACAAATCAGATCTGGCCACCTACAGTAGTATGTGGCTCTGAGAGAAATGGCATCCTACTTCTGGAAGCAGTTCTTTTCATGTTTCTCTTAAAAGAGCTGCTAGTTTGCACCTCAGATGACACATTCCTTTTGGTGCTGAATGATATTATATCCTTGTAGGTGACATTTTCCAGCAGGAGCCTCTGCAGAGACCCCTAATCTGTAGTACCACAGCATGTTTTGGGCCCCGTGAGAAGTGCTACACAGGCCAATAAAATACAGCAGCTAAAAACCTGCCGCTTTCTCAGGGCGAGTAATTCATCCCAAAACACTTATTGCTCGGGCTTAATTTCGTTTTCTGTAAACAAAATGCTTGGGAGTAAATCACAGCCCTGGAAATCACACACCCCCATCTCCTGGGATGTGGTGCTGCAGGCGTGACCCGAGAGAACAGCCAGGCTCAGAGTCAGAGCTGTCTGGTCCAGAGTTCCCTTGTCACACGTGCCACTTGTGCTACATTTCTCAGCTGCAGCGCGTCAGTAAAGGTCAACGGGTCGATGGCTTGTGGAAAGCAAACATAAAAAAGCTGCTAGTTCTCTTTGAATTATTTTTATATGGCTAAATATGTATATATGTGGAATTTTTTTAGGGTTTTTTTTTACATGTATATGTATATATATATACATACAGATACATAAATAATTTTCATCTGTACCATAACCATGCCTGGAAGCTCCAGTCAGCACCAGGATCACATTGTCCTAGGCATTTTGCACAGATTTATAGTAAAGCCTTGTCCACTGTGATTAATTGAGTCCTTTAGGCTTTCCCATACGGCCAAACAATGTGCCACTGCCCTTAGAGCACGGGCACAGCGCCAGCACTTTATGTTTCAGTATGTTTGGGCAAGGCTACTTTACATGTGGGAAGTTATACCATTGGAAAGTAGCCTTGCATGTCACTGTGTCCACCAGGGACTTGTGTTTCTCCTTCAGTCTTGGACAGCTGGAAGTGTTGGCCGTGCCAAGGGAGCCAGCCTTGATCCTGGGGAACCAGAACTCTGAAAACAGGAGTGGCAACTGATGTCTGGGGGGAGAGAAAAGCTTGCTCCAATTGCCCTAAATCACAGAGGACTGTAGGGACCCAACTGCTGCTCTCAGAGTTCTCGTGAAGTCTCTCATTTTCTCGTTCAAAGGCAGCATTTCCCAGCTTGCATGCAGGATTCTTGTAAGTGGGGCCCAGTTACAGCTCTAAGTGGGACCAGTAACTGCTGGAGCAGAAGGTTGAGTTGCTGGTGAAGGCTGAGTTCTTCAAAAAATAGTTCTTACAGGACTTGAAATACATTTTAAAAATAAATAGGAGATGCTCTTGACTGTGTTGCTCCAGCACAGTTGCTCCTATTCTGTTGATAGACAGGGAAAGCTCACAGTGGTGTGTTAAATAAAATCACAGCTTCTCCTCAGCATTCACTGCCTTTCACACATTTCAGTATTGTTTATTTGAAAAGTAGGCTTGGTACCACTGGGCACCCAGTGAGGTTTATCTTGAGAGGTCAAGAGAGTCTGAAGCGAGCAAGAGTAGGAGATTATTCTCAGTGCTGTGTTCTTGCTTGAAATAATAAATAAAAACAAGGCAAGTTTTGAAATTTTAATCCTGGCATTGTCAGAACTATAAAATACCCTTCTCCATTCACAGGAAGATTCATGACACTGGAGCTTGAGGCACAGGGCAGCTCCTGCCCAGGCTCTGTGACTGAGATTATGTATTTCAGAAGTTTATAACTTGGCCAGATTTGGGAATTTTTATTTTTTTTTTTCACAGGAGCAGTAAAAGGCACATCTTTGACATCAGAGTGACCACCTTGCCAATTTTCGTGGCGTTACTCCAAACCACATAGGCACTAGAGTTTCACAAATGTTTGTAAGAAGAGTCTTAATCTGGGCAAAGCATTCCCCCCTGCCCCTCTTTTTCCAGATGTGGTGAAATTATTACACGTGTGTGCAAGTGGATGGACACGCATTCACATATTTGGACTAAGTCAGATGCCAGGCCTGGAAAATTCGAGCCCAACAGATTGCTATTTCCATTTTTGTATGCAAATAAATTACTTTAAAATAATTTTTAAATTTAAAATATTTTTCTTTTTTTCACAAAAGGTTTTTATGACGGAAAATGTTGCAGAGATTTAACAACACACAGGGGTTTGGCTCACAGGGCTTTACAGCACTGGATGGAGGATGAGTCCGTTACGGAGCGGATTAGGAACTAAAAGCTTGGCTTAGTGAAAAATTCGAACTCCAGTTTAGAAAAAGACATATGGTTTCAGTCTCTCTGTGAAGTGAGTTGTAAAAGGTTGTATTGGTTTCAGGGGTTCCTTGCTGTTTGAGTTGACACTCAGCTGGTTTATTACTAGTAATAAATGCGCTCACGCAGCTGTACGGTTGCGTTATCAAAACCAGCTTCATACCAACGCCTGCTATCTTTCATTTTCAGAGATCTGAAGCCAGAAAACATCCTGCTGGACGATTATGGTAAGTCTCCGAGGTTTACAGAGATGCTTTCGCAGGAAAGTAGATTAAGTCAGTTTTAGGATATATGTTGCACAAAGACAAATAATGCCCTGAAGTGATTAAGAGGCTCAGCACACGCTGATGTCGCTGTGCTCACCACAGAGATGGAGCCGTGCTGCCCAGCAGGGTCTGCCCTCATTGGTTTTAAAATATCCAAGGTGATCCACTCCAGTCCGTAGCCTCACTGTTAACAATAATTTCGCTGTGTTATAGTGCCCTTAATAATTCCTCTTTTCCTTATCGATGAAACTGCTCCAGTTCAGTCGTTCAGAACACTCTTTTCCTAAAATGTCTGAGCGGTAAATTGCAAGAGCATCGTAGCCATGACCACAGTTGGGGGGGTTGGACTAATTTGGGTCGTGTTATTATATCTGCTTTTTGGGTTTTTTGTTTCTGTTTTCCTTCCAGGCCACATTAGAATATCTGATTTGGGTCTAGCTGTTAAAATCCCCGAGGGAGAATCAATCCGTGGAAGAGTAGGGACAGTAGGGTATATGGGTAAGTCTTCTACAGCTCATCTTTTATATAATTCCTTGACTTCTAGTGATATTTCTGCCATGTAAGCTTGAGAAAAAGAATAAAAAATATTCACATTAGGCTGGGTCCAGTTTCTTGCAGCAACCCACACAGAAATCATGGTAGGGGAAACCAGAAGGATGGACCACAGCAGCCCTCAGTGAGTCTGGTCTGTAACCTTAAATCAGCAAAAAGAATGAAAAGGAGAGACAACAACTGGGATTCTAGTGATTTAAGTGTAGATTCATTTTAGGAGGGTTATGTGCTAAAAGCAAAGTTTCTTTCTAGTTGCTACTTTAAATAATAGTAAGTGATAAAATGATAGGCTGTGATGAAATGGGTAAGTCCACACCTATAGTCATCTTGAGCAGAGTCATCTTGAGTCTTCCCCTGTGTGCAGGGGAGGCTGCACAGAAGAAGAGTAGAGGTTTGTGCATTGGTAAAAAGAAAACACCCTCCCTGATTCAATTAGAACTGTTTTCTACGTTCAATGTAATTATTTTCATGCATTCTCTGGGTGGGCATATTTCGTGGAGTAAAAATTGCTTATGCTTATTTGACTAAATAGAAACTAGCTGATGTGAGCCACTGTTACACCATGTGGAGACTTTAATGAAAGCAAGCAAATCAGTTATCATGTCTAAATTTTGTTATCCCAGTGTAAGTTGGCGTGCACACCAAGGCTCTGTGCTCGTGAGCACGTGTGTGTGTTTGTACCCGTGCATGGAAGTGAGGGTGCCTGCAAGACAGTCACTATATGCCCAAAGCATTGTGTGGTTGCAACACAAAATAAATGGATTGTTTTATTTTTAAAAAATGGGAGGGGGAAAAAAAAAAAGTTATGAATTGACTAAAAAGACAGAATTGGCTTTTGGAGAAACGTCAGGACGTGTGTTTGCATTTCGTTTCTCCCCTAAATGGAGAAGTCTGGAGGGACTCTTGAGTTTAGGTCTCTGCTTAATGTTTAGCTCCAACTTCTTTCTGGTTTGTTTTGTTGGTGTTTTTTTTTTTTTTTAATTGGACTGAGTTGGTAGAGCAGTCAGAAGACAGCATGCACAAGGCATGTAGCATGTAGAGAAAACAGCATGGCATGTAGCATGCTGCATTCTCTGTAATGCAACCAGCCAAAATCAGGAGGTACTTTTATATTTTACCCACCACTCTCTGTGCATGTGTATTCAGTCACCAAAATGAAAGTTCTAGACCTGTGTTTTGCCTGTCTAAATATCAAGCATCTCCACAAGACATATCACTCTCCTCCACAGCTCCAGAGGTGTTGAACAACCAGAGATACACGCTCAGCCCTGACTATTGGGGGCTAGGCTGTCTCATTTATGAAATGATTGCTGGGCAATCACCATTTCGTGGAAGGAAAGAGAAGGTGAAGAGGGAAGAAGTGGACAGGAGGGTGCTGGAGACAGAAGAGGTGTACTCCCATAAGTTTTCTGAGGAGGCCAAGTCCATCTGTAAAATGGTAAGGGGCTGGAAGGCCCGGTGTGGCAGCTTCTTTAACAAGCTGTGTCTGAGAGGGTCTGAGCAGTAACACGGTGCCACAGAGGGGCTGCAGGAACAAGGACTAACCAAGCTCATCTGTCGATGGGGTGACTGCATTCTCTATGCATTCTAACTGTGTTTATTTGGGCTTGCTTCTCCATGGGATTCATCATGATCATCTTGAGCCCTTTCCAGAGTTTTAAGGCCGAGGGAGCGGTATCTATTCTCATGAGACTTTGAATGTTAGTTTGCAGTCAGGAATGCACTTCTGTCTTTTATAACATTGTAGAAAAATTAAAAAGGACTTGATGATGCAAGACTCTGGTTGTCTCCTGCAAGGAACTGAAAACCCCAGGCTTCCATTGTCTTTGGTGAGAGCTGGGGCTAAGCAGGACAAGGATTATGCAATGAAATTATTGTGACACTCAAATGTTGTCCCAGCCCATCTCACTGACTTTGTTAGCAGCTTTTCCCCCAGGTTGCCAGGATATCCAGCTTTTCTTAATACTGTTGAGCTGTTCTTCAAAATGTTTTCTCGCTCTTTCAGCTGGGAGTCATTTTTGTAGCACAATAGCCATGTCTGACAATGGAAATCCTCAAATCCTCTGAGAAATCTCAAAGCTGTGGCTGAATTCATCAATGTCTTGTTGACATCCATCTTTAGAAGGCAGAATTGCAATTTGGAAAGGGATGTGGCCTTTCTCTTGATGTTGTTTGCTAACGAGTGAAGTCTCCTTTGGAGACAATGACATATCTGTCTTTACTGGTAGAGGGAGAATGAAGGGAAAGAAAGGTCAACAAATAGGTAGTGAGAGTTTCACCAATGTCCTGTGCAACAGGCAAGCAAGCAGCAGATCAACAACATTCTGGTTGGCTGCCTTCATGAAGGGACACTGAAGGGAATTCCAAATAATAATGGCAGCACTGCCAAGTATCGTGGCTGGAAGCTGTTAACTCACAGTGCACCAACCCATTGCTGAATCCCTGGGTAGGAATTAACTGATGTCACTCTTGATAGATACTCTAGGCCATTCACTGCCCTTAATTGGAGATTCAGAGCCCCCAGTGAAGTCGACATGGGAAAGTTTAGGACGGTCACAGGCTCTTACAAACCATCTCATGTGCTCAAACAGCCTTCTCTTCTCAGGTAGCATCTTAACTGTCAGCAGGTGAGGAGCAGAGCCTGCTGGAGTGGCAGAGGGTTTGTGCATATCCTGCTGTTAGTCTGGAATGGAAATGTGGTGGGAAAAAATTATATCTTGCTGCTTATTCCGTAGTTATTTGCAGGCATGAGCATAGAATCAGAACAGTTTGGGTTGGAAGGGACCTTTACAGATCATCTGGCCCAAAGCCCCTTTTCTGGCTGACATACCTGTAGAAGCCCTTCTTGTTACTCTTTATGTCTCTTGCATAACAGAATGAAAGTATACTTTGAGAACAAGCAAGCCCACAAGAACTTAAAGTGGAGAAGAATTAACTGTAGCATCGATGGGATAGTGCTGTAGGTGCCCTACCACTCCCAGGGGAGCAGACAGTCATTACACTGTAGTGGTCATTTTCATCCTCGAGCCAGGGAGACTTTGGTTTCACAGAGGTGGGACCTCAGGAGGTCGTCTGGTTCATTCCCTTGCCTCGGGGAAGCATGGCCTATATATAAATCATCCTGAAAACTTGGTCATTAACTGCTTCACTGTCCAATCACGTGGCATGTTATTTAGGTGGCTTCTGCAAGCTATTAATGGATCCAAAGATAACCCTTCCCTTTTTGAGCACCAATGCCTTAAGGCAGGAAGTGCCTTAGCTCTGGTACCGAGTGTGAGGGCATTTGTGGTTTTCCATCTGAAAGTAATTTGTTTTATCTAGTGAAATTTTAAAAAATCCATTATTCAAATGTATTTTCTCCAGTTCTTTTTGCTCTTTATGTTGAAAAGCAGGACTTTGTTGGTTTGTATCAGCATCTTAACAAGGAAACAAAAAAGTAATAATTAATTACCCGTCATAACTGCAAAATGAGGCATAAAGTTTCAGTACACGAGTCTAACTTGAGCCTTCACAAAGATCTGACACAAAAAGGCTTTCCCAAAAGCAAACTCTTCAGGGCAGGAGTGGGGAACATCATGTTTCTCACCATGTCTCCTAATCTTCTCTTCAAAGCTTGCTCCATGAGCTCATAGCATCTCCAGCAGGAAATATATTGTCTTTATTCATTTGCTCCTATGAAAGCCCTCTGAGTGTCACCCCACGCCAACCTTCCCCTCCAGGATGTTTGTGCCCTTTTGCATTTTTGCAGGCACATATCATAGCTCCCATTAATCATCCTCCATCCCATATTTCCATGTTTCATTTTGTAAGTAATTTCCCATAAATCAGACCTCATTTTGGACTGAAACAGAGATGAATAATAAATAATTAGGAACAGGGGCAGCTGGCTTTCTGGGAAGCTCCCCAACCCATAGTTCCCATATAACATAACTGCTTCATGGTGTGTTTTTTTTCTGTGAAAAAAATCCAGTCTTTCTAGGAAATGCTCCCTGTTTGTTGTTGTTATGACTTGTATTTCATTGATGTACATGCATGTTTTCCCTGACAAGTGCAGTCATGCATCCAGAGATGTGACTTGAAGTGCATTCAAGTCAGCAGAATTGGATGGGCCCACATTTCTCTGTTCTTCTGACGCCGTGTCCTGCTTCTCTGCGTTTCCCACAAAGTGCCTTCCCTCATGCCTTTTATTCCTTCAGCTCTCATTTTACTCCACAAAAGGGATCTCTGTTTGGAGGGTGTAAAGAAGACAGAGCCAAACTCTTGGTTTGCTGCCCAGTAACGGGACAAGAGGCAGTGGGCACAAACTGAAACTCAGGAGGGTCCTTCTGAACATTGGGAAACACTTTTCCATAGTGGGTGTAGTCAAATACTGGAACAGGTTTCCCAGAGGCTGTGTAGTCTCCACACCTGAAGTTATCCAAATCCCAGCTGGACAAGGTCTGGAACAACTTATTCTGAGTGACTCTGCTTTGAGCAGAGGGATTGGACTGGGCAGTCTCCAGATATGCCTTCCAGCTTGAGCTGTGCCATGATTCTAAATCTCCATTCCCTTCCCAAGGTGCCTCCCCAACCAACTAAAAGGTAATGGGTTCTTTTTTCCCTAAAAGCAATTTTTAAATTTTTTTTCTCTGTCTCACTCTCCACCAGCAAATGTCATCATACAGCTAGTCCTGCCTGCTTTCATCCCTGCTCTCTGCTTCCATCCCTAGAAACCGACTTGTTCACACATCATGACCCCTCCAGGTTTGTCAGTGCTGCCCGAGGGTAACTGCTCTTCCATCTGTCCTGAGAGGAACCTCGTGCCCATCGGGGTGCTCTACAAATGATTATCATTGCTATTGGTAATAACAACAGCAACAATAATAATAATAAATCTTTAGGAAGCCTTTGCAATGAGCTTAATTGTCACCCACGCCTGAGAGGGTTTTGACTCCTCAGCTGGCCAGATAAGGCTGTGATTTCATGAGCAGGGTGATATGTAGCCATTCATGTCATCCTGGCATCTTCAGTTCCCACTCCACTCTCTTCTCTCATTTAGTAACCGAGAGGTGACCACAGTATTGCTCTTTTATTCTCTAAAAATTGCTGAAAAGAGCATGTTTACCTCTGTGTCGGGGCTGAAATTTCTCTTGGTGATTCCTGAAGCTATTTGATCAGCTGGGTGGGTCAGCGGGAACAATTTCACCATTCCCCTTGTCTCTTTTCATGAGCAGCAATTTTTGTTTCCCCTCCTTACTCCTAGAATTTTAGGACTAACATCTTGGGACTTGGAATTATTTATTACAAGGTGTGGTCTGGATATGAACTGATTGATCACATGAAGATAAAGCAGTGCTTTGGGGGCTGTTGGCTTTTCTTAGCAATCCTCACAACAGTTGTTTCTTTTTTGTAAAGGAAGCCATAACAAAGTCATGGCAAAAGTCTCAGACAGAGTTTGAATCCCCAGTGAGGATCAAATGAGTGACATAAAAGTATCAGAAAGCTCTTTATATCAAGATCTTGATGTAACTTCACTGCTGCTACTCAAGACTCTCTTTGAAAGTCCTGTCCTAATCATGCTTTGACCATAACTCTTTAGACTAAACCCTAAATGTCCATTGTCATCTGGAGCATTTGCTACCAGAACATAAAGCTCTGCTGCTTGGTATCAACTTCAGGCATGGTTGAGTGGTCTAAGACGTCTTCAGATTTGAAACTCTGTGAATTATCTGCAAGCTTTGGCTGTAAAATTACATGGAAAATGTGTTTAATGGGGTCACTTGCACTCTTGTCCCAGGAGGGCTTGTCATCAGCCTGATGTAGTTGCTTTTGTGCAGCTCTCTATTCTTATTAAATAAACCCTTCAAAGCTGAATTAAACAAAAGGGTAGAGATGGCTCAAAACATACAGTTGTTATCTCCATTTTCTTTGCCAGGTCAGATTCCCATATGGGATGCATATTTCAGGCTCTTTCACAGGTTTACTATTGCAGAAAGCTTCTGGGGCTGCAGGAAATGGTAAAAAACTCATTATTGCTTGGACAAAGGAAGGGTCTTCCCTTCTGGAAAATATTATAGTCTGTGCTATCTCTTGATATCCACAACAGAAGCCAGAAAAATTGCCTGGTTTCACCTGTTGCCATCTCTAGAGCTGGTTGCATCTGCAGCTTCTCAAATTCCATGAATTTCTTACATTTTTCTCCATTGGGACTCTCCTCAAGAGGCAGGCAGGGGTTTGCAGGAGAATCCTCTCCTTTCTGTGGTCTTTCAGTCCAAGCCTATTCCCAGCGTCTGTTCTCTCTTGTGTCTTTCAGCCTGCAGTGTCCAATCACCCACAACCAACCGCATTCACGTTCCAGAGGCTCCCTTCTTGCATCTGAAATCACTGAACACTCCCTTGTTTATCACAGAGGAGCCTAGGAATCCCCAGGCAGCCTTTTTCTATCCTCAGCTACCCTATCCTCTGACCACACACTCCAAACAACTTACAGCCTGACAAGGGTAAATTCACAGATCAGTTTGGTCTTCCCCCTCAACCCAGAGTCCAGACTACATAGCTAGGATGTAACCAACTCCCTTTCATCCCTTCCCAGCTGACTCGAGAGCTGGATTCTCGCTGGAGCCCCGCTGCCCGCTCCTCTGCTGCCTCCCGGCGGCACCGGCACGGCCGCAGCATCCTCCCGGCGGGCTGGGGGTGACAGAGCCTCGGGGAGCTCTGCCGTGAGGGGATGTGAAAGCCCATCTAGTGCAGCACCCTGGAGCTTTTGGGATATTGCAGTGGCAGTGCAGAGCATTTTCCTCCCCCGGGGTGGATGCTCCCGCCCTGTCTGTTTGCAGCGCGCATTTAGGCTGCTGTAGAGCCAAGGCACGAGTCGCACATCTCTTGGGTAGGCAGCTGAAATCTCTGGGCAGGTAAGGGTGATTTTGGAGTTACATTTTCCCATCTTTCTCTGAGCATAATGCAGGATTCCTTAAAGATGATTGGAAGGGAAAACAGGGAAACAAAACTGTGAACCTTCACTTTCATCAGGTTGCCTTTCAAGTTAGTGGTACATTCAGACAGGTCCCTGTCCCAAGTGATGGTCTTTTTGAACCAGTCATTTGCAC
>JAWWES010000169.1:31030999-31048778 GCA_035583135.1 Lophotriccus pileatus
GTTGCCTTTCAAGTTAGTGGTACATTCAGACAGGTCCCTGTCCCAAGTGATGGTCTTTTTGAACCAGTCATTTGCACAATAAGCTCTGCCTCTCTTCAACTGTTTAGTTCTGATCTCTTAGCCTACCTGATGCTATCCATATGGTTTAAAACTAGAGGCGTTTTTGTGAAGATTTGACTACATGTTGTGTACTTATCCACCAGTTAGTCTGTGCCAGAATTATTGAACCATTTCCTTACAGATCAATTAGTCCATCCATACAAAAGAAGAAAAAAAAAAAAAACAAACTGAGAAAAAAGCACATGGGACTTACGAATGCGCATCTATATAAGTTATTAAGGAATGTCAGATCTTTTCTTGAAAGTGTTCCCTGAAAGTGAGCAGAAGCAACAGTCTCTATTTTGACTGTAAATACTTTACAGCAGGTGATTTTCGAATGGTTTTACCAGCATGTACAGCAGTGCAGTCCTAATCCATTTAACTTCAGCCTTTAAGTAGCAGCAATTCCGCCTCCCCTCTGTGCTTCCCTCCGGGCACGTTCAAAAACAACTGGGGATAAAAATATCTTAGTGGAGCTCTCGCTTTTCTGACCTCCTCACCGTTCCTCTGGGCACGTTTCAGCTCCTCGCCAAAGACGTGAAGCAGCGGCTGGGCTGTCAAGGGGAAGGTGCAGCAGAAGTGAAGAGGCACCCCTTCTTCAAGAGCATGAATTTCAAGCGCTTGGAAGCAGGAATGCTGGATCCTCCCTTTGTCCCTGATGTAAGTACGATGGGAAGACACTGGGGGCACTGGAGACCTTTGTATTCCCTTTTCCACGGTGGTAGTGTGAGAATCAGTGTGCTCAGGGCCAGGTGGTGCTGTGAAAGCCACATGTGAGCGTGCAGATTTATGGGTGCACAGGCTGAGGGAAACCAGAACTACCAAGCCCAAAGCTCTGTGGAATGGGGGAATGAACTTGGTCACCATAAAATCTGTCAGGTGTCACCTCGAGCAGAGAAGGTGACGTGGACCTGAGAGAGCATGTTGAACTTTTTAGTGTTCTTGGGGTGTGAAACCCAACACTGAGTCCTTACTCAGGTTTTACACATTCTCAAAGTCTTTGTTGCACTGGCAACTACAAAACTTTTTCCACACTTTGTGGTATCAATTTCTACCCCAGTGCACAGAGTTATCTGATGATTTTCCTCCTGAAGGGCTCTCTTTCTGGCTAGACCTTCTATCCTTAAAGTTCCCATATGGTTCTAAGTAAACACTGCCATTTTAATGTATTAAGGAAAGTAACGTCTTGGCAGCTCTCATTCACGTTGCTGCAAACTCAACCAAACCAAAGTGGTTTGAATGCTACAGGAGTTTACTTTAGCTGCTCTGGTTTTGCTTTACATTTTACTATGTGGCCTAGTTATTCCTGCCAATTAGCCCACGGTGCTATGACCAGCTTTGGTGGGAAGAAATAGGAGACAAAATACTATTTCTTTCTGATGTAGAAAATTAGAAAATTCTGGGCTCAAATTTGGGATCTGCCAGAGTGTGTTTAAAGCTTAGCTGTGGCATGAAAGGCCTAGAAGGCACCTCTTAGAGATTTGCTAAAGCAAAGGCACATAAATTTTTATGGCTATTTATCGGGGAACGAAGAGCTGTCCCTAATTTAATTTGTGTGGCAATTCATCCATCAGTTTCTCAGTCTTTACTGAAGTGAGCTGAATCACCCAAAGCTATACAGCCAATGGCAGAGGTTGGAATCCAACCCATGTCTCTCCATCCTCTTCTAGATTACTCTGTGTCCACAGAACTGCTGTGGGTTGCAGCCACGTCACTGCAAAGAGCTCTGCCTCTGTCATCCCAGAAAACTGAGTGGTTCAAAAAGGCAAAGCTGTTTGACTATTTCTTTGAACAAATGCAGACAAGTTGAAGGAGTTAATAGAGGTGCTTCTGGACAGCTTCCAGCAGCAGAGCTATTAATAAAAACAATGGAAAAATGCCAAACCTCCTCTGTTTTCTCTAGCAATTAGTGTACATTCCTTTAAACTTTTAAGCTGCAAACCCCTCAGCTGTCTGACCAGGAGGGCACTTCTATCTGAGGCCTCTTTTCGGAGCTGTCTCATAAACATTCTGGTTTTCTGTTGTTTCCTCTCTGAAAGAAGAGGCTGCTGAAGGATTTGATTTTTGTTTTCTTGCTTTCTCTGTTCTTTTCCTCTCACCTCTCTTAAGCAGATGGTACATGGATGACTAAAACCTACTTTGACGGATGCTTTAAGGGCTTTGAACTAGGAAGCTTAACGTGCTTAAAGTGAAGTCAGCCTTTGATGAGAAACAGGCAGGCAGAGTCTAGAGAAGGAGGATGCAGACACACACTTGTTGTTAGACATTCTCACTTGACTGAACCTGTGAATGAGAGCACATGATCCGACTCAGAAATGCTTCTTTTCCTCCTGTTGTTCCTGTTCTCTCTGCTGCTGACAGCCCAGAGCAGTGTACTGCAAGGACGTGCTAGACATCGAGCAGTTCTCCACGGTGAAAGGAGTTAACCTGGACCAAACAGATGACGATTTCTATTCCAAGTTTTCCACGGGATCAGTGTCCATCCCATGGCAAAATGAGGTAAGGACGTTTCCCAGTAAAATTACTGCAATAAAAGCCCAAATGCAGACGGTTTAAGAGGAGCTGTCTGTGTGCAGTAATATATAGCTACTGGAGAACATGCCAGACTCTAATGCTTCCATGAGTTACAAATGGCCCCTTTCAAGTTCTGTAATGCACCACAGATGTCAGGTTCAGGTGACTGTATCTGTTGGCTCTGTATATTTGTGTAAATTGGCCAGGGTCCTGCTGTACTTCCTTCTCCTGGGTTTCTGCACTCGTACCTCAGTGGGTCCCAGCTGCAGCAGTTGACTCTGGACCTTGAGCTGCTCTGGGGTTTCCAGATCAGTGTTTGGTGCCAAAACACAGCCAGCAGTAGATTTCATAATCCTACTGTGTATCAAACAGCAGATCCACTGGGGCAGAGGGGTGCTAAGGACTGGCATTCTGTAAGTGTGCCTGTCTTTACCCAATATTCTCCTATTCTGAAGGCAAGAACGGGAATTTCGTGGGGCAGTTTCTGACAAGGCTGATGTGCAAAGGTGCAGAGCAGACTCAGCCTCTCCTTTTCACTCATCCTCTTTGCCTTCCACAGGCACCAGCAGGAACCAACTGTTAACTCTCCCAACATGCTGCTGGCTTTGACTAGCCCAGCACTGCTGGAATTTGTTTAATGCAGACCTATCATCTCTTATTTTTCCCTTTCTCATTGTGTTCCACTAGATGATAGAAACAGAGTGCTTCAAGGAGCTGAATGTCTTTGGACCAAATGGTACTATTTCACCAGACCTAAACAAAAGCTACCCCCCAGAGCCACCCAAGAAAGGATTGCTACAGAGGATATTTAAGCGACAGGTGAGATCTTCTACGACTGAGAGAAGGGAACTCCCACAGGTGCCCAGTGCCACAGCCATGTTCTGGTGGTATTTTTGTTAGCAGGAAGGCAGAGTGTCTTAGGGCTGGCTGTCACAGTTACCTGGTAATTTCCTGCCTGATACTGCATGGCCCAGGTTTTCCATTTACCTCTTGTGGTTTATTTTTATTTTTTACTGCCAGAAGTTCCAGTGTTGTTCATGAGTTTTGTTTCCCATGGCACCACTTGCAAATCTCAGTAACATTCTTAGACTGATCTATTGGTGTAGAGTTAAAACCATGGCTGAGCACTGGCAGGGGTCCTCTGTATTAGTCAGATTTAGCAGATACTGACATTTTGCAGTGAATTGATTTGTCTCCTGGAGCTCGAGTGAGTCTTCTTTGCTTCATTCCTCAAGAACTACCATGGTCCTGCTGACCTAGAGGGAGTACAGGTAAGAAAGTAAAGAATATTTTGCATCCAAAGATCTTCAAACAAAAAAAATCTTGCAGTCCAGTCAGTGCCTTGTCTGCATAAAATAAACAATGTTGGACTAAAAAAACAAAAGCATGGCTTGTTTTGGAAATCTAATTGTCGCCGTTTTACTTTTTCTGCAGCATCAGAACAATTCAAAGAGCTCTCCAAATTCAAAGGCCAGTTTAAATCACCACATAAATTCCAATCACGTCAGTTCAAACTCCACTGGCAGCAGCTAGTTCCAGCTCAGTCTGATGAGGCAACGTGTTGCATCCTTCCACTATAATCTCTGGAGCTTCTGTGGATGAGGGAGTGAAATCAAACAGGATCTCCCGAGGTGGAGATTTAATATCCATTCCTTCCAGTGGAGCCTCGCATTTTAAGAAGAATTTTCCACTCAGGTCTGTTTTTGGAGGTGGCACTCAAGACTGTGTGAATCAAATTTGTCTATTTAGAACATTGCAATAGAAATTCAAGGAACATGACTACTTGCACGTATTTAAATAGCATCATACTAGAACTGAATTTTGTCTTTATTATTTTTAAAGAAAAGTTTTGTAAATTTCTCTATTGTCTCAGTTTACATTTTGTACATTTGTATTTAAATGAAAGTCAGACTTTGGAGGTGTATATTTTCCAAGCAGCAGCTGTAAAGCCATGTGTTTTAAGACATTTTTTTAAAAAGAAACAAAATGTGACTCAAGACTTCCAGAGCCTCAAATGAGAAATCATTCTTTTTAGCAGTTCTAGGAAATTCTTCATAAATCACTTTATCAGACTGGGGTTTGATGACATGCATTTTTATGGAACAGTTTATTCGTAATTATTTTACATCTGTATATTTGGTTTACAGCAACACTGCATCCATTTCTCCTCTTCATTAGTTTGTAATGTCTCGCATTAAATGCTGAAAGACAAGATGTTGGTGCATTCAAGAATGCTACTCGCTATGCTGAAGGTTTGTGATGTCATGGGACCAGCCCAGCTGAGATTTGCACTTCCTTATGTTGTTATTTCATCAAGTACTTTTTAGTTAGAAAAGGAGCCCTGTTTTAAGCTCTTCTCCTTCACTAGTGTTTGTGCTGTCTCTGATGACAGATAGAACAAAGCTGAGTGAGGGGTGACCAGGAAAGCAAATGTTCATTTATTTTTCAAGGACTTCAAACCTGCACCTGCTGAAATGAGAGCAAAACTCCAAGTGTTCTCCAAGGCCTTTCCACAGCTGCTCATATAAACAGGTAGAGAGAGAGAGGAGTTCAGCAGTCTGGTTTGTGCTGCATTTGTGACAGCTTTCTAGAGCTGAGCTGTGGAGGTTCAGAGAGGCAGGAGCAGAACCTCTGGGCTGTGTCTGCACTGGGAGTCCTTCCACGTGTCATGCAAGCACCCCATGACTGCTCCCCTCGCTTGGATCCTCAGCTGAATAAAGTATCCTCCCACTTTCAGTCCATCATCCTTTGTCCAGGATCCTTTACCCATCCACAAAAACACTGTCCCCACCATGTAAACAGATATAAACAGGAGCAGTCAGGATCAGCAGCAGCACCTCAGGCATCAGAACAGGGACAGGGCTTGGATAAAGCAGCTGACAGAGAAAAGTCAAGAGGGGGAGATGAGGCTTGAGCCACCCTCCCATGGTAGGTGATGGCATTGCAGATCCTGCAGAAGATGCAAGAGAGAATTATAAGCAATTTTATCTCTCTGAATCAGCTGTAGATCAAATCTGGAATGGTTTCAGCTTCCTGATAGGAGGGGAATTAAATACTGTAGAGGTGAAAGCCTCTGTGCACAAATTGGGCCGATACTTCCAGGTCTGTTCTCGTGGCCTGACTTAAAGTTACCTGGAATCTGATCAGACACCTGATCACAGTCTGGATGAAGACTTCCTTGCTTTGGGAGGTTTTCACAGGCCTTCTTCAGTGGCACTTGGGATCTCAGATGATTCCCAGAAATGCAGGTGAAGTGGAGAAGCAAACCTTAGCCAGACAGATAATGTACATCAGTGTGAGTGAGAGAAGACAAGGAATCTTAGATCTTCTTAGGGAGCTGCAAATATTGTACAGCTCCAGTCTGTTTCTATCACTCTGAGGCATCACCTTCTAACAGAATGGTGTGCAGTGTGTTTGTGCACCCTCAGTTGGCTGCATCCTCCACACTGATGGGTGGGAAAGAGTGGAAAGCTGAGCTCTGTGTTCCACAACTGCCACCGTGTCGCTCAGCAGAGACAAACATATTCCCCCCATCAGAAAAATGTGACTGATAGTGGCTACCACCAGGGAAAAGATGGTTGGGTGAAGGCTTAGCTCATCAATATTTCATTGGATAGGTCTGATAAAACTGAAACTGCTGGCCCAAGGGCTTCATCTCCTGCATGTCACCAGCCTGGCACATGAAGGCTAAAATTTTCTTTCTTTACCATCTCCTACTTGGGAAATAAAAATCTAATAACCACAAACCCCATACTGAAAGCTGGTGAACAAATTGCAAATACAGGTTGGAGCTGGCCTTATACCTCTTGGATGCCAGCAGCCTTAACTAGTGCTTAACTAGCAACGAAAGACTTAATGTTGTACATCTCTAGTGCTAATGAACAGCCCTAGGGATCTTCCTGCCAGGGTTTTCCTACAACAAAACCTGCAGGACTTCTTTTTCTTGCCTTTTATTTTTTTTTTTAATTATTCAGCTCACCTTGCACTCAAGACTGGAGTAGGACCACAGTCCTCTCGCTTCCACTGCGTGACCAGCTGCAATTTGGGTTGATTGATTTTCTCTGTCTCCTTTTCAACTACAATACAAATTCTTTCAAAAAAAAAAAAGAAAGCATATTTTCCATCTGGTTGCTTGTTTTAAATAGGCAGATGAGCAAACTTAGCTCTTTTTAAGAATCAGAAATGGTGCAATCTGATCCTGATTGTGCAAGCACGTTTTTTTGTTTTTAAATCTCTGCTGAGTAGTCAGATGAACACTAATTAGCTCACAGGCTTTTATCAGTCAGGTGTTTGCTATCCATTTTCTGCAGTGTCTCAAGGTTCACTTGAGTCTTGTAGCATTTTTTCCCCCCTCTCTGTTAGATGAGAGGCTTTTTTTAAACCAAGGGATAACGAAGGCAAGAATAACAAACTCTTACCTGTGCACTCTTTTCACAAGCATGGCCATGACTCAGATGTTGTTTCTGAGCAAAAACCTGCTTGTGAAGCTGGGAGAGCTGTGAAGGTAATCAAGGCAAGCAGGTACTGGAGATCAAGCTGAGCGTGAGGAAGCTGCAGAATCCAATATCTCAGTGTTCACCTGGCCCTGCTGATTAGAGGCTCCTGGTAACTGGCAGTTCAGGGACACAACAGCTCTCTGCAAAAACATTTTAGTGCCATCTCAATTTGCAGTCACCCCAGAAACTCTGGCTAAGAGTGCCATCAGCAGTGGGAATCAAACTTGGCTGACCCAGCAAAGCATCTGCTTTGAAGACATTGCTTCTTAAGGTCATTCACCTTTTGAATTCTTCATTGAATTCTTTGCTTCAGCTGTCAAAGCCTCGCGTTTCGAGTCCAAACTGCTGCATGTTCTTCCTTGGTTCATCCCACGCTGGTCACAGGTCCTTCAGTCACCTGGGAACTGCACACACAAGGCCATATTACACATCCAGCCTGGCCTGTGGCTCAAAGGCAGGGTTGTCTCTCTGAGGGTCAGAGGGAACAGTTTGATGAGGCAGGTAAGAATCCCCCCAACCTGCATGAACAGCCTTCACACGGGTCTCTGTTCCCAGCCTCAGTCAGGAGCTCCCTGCACAGCTTTTTGGGAAGAGCAATAACTGCACATCCTGACAGCACAGCTGCTTCTCCTCACCAGTCTCATGGAGCAGAGGCTGCAGGGATGGACAGGAGATGTGTGTTTTAACCTCTCTGCACAGTGGGTGGGGAGCATTCCTTTTGTTCAGGTCCTGTTTGTATTGCTCAAGTCAGTGTAGGGGAGATCATTCAGCAGGCATTTCTGGGCATTGCCCTTACAATCTTGGGAAAGATTGGATTTTTCTTTGGAAGAAGATCTTGGGTTGGTCTGTCCCTTGGCAGGAGATTCCAGAGCTGTCTATCTCAAGCCTTTCACAAATATGCCTTGCAACTGAAAATGCTGTTAATTGTTTAGAGCAAAAATAATGGCTAACACCCTCATGCTAAAGCTGAGAGAAAGTCTGCCTAAGTTTAAACCAATTCTTCTCTTTGGTGTGCTGGGCAGGACACAGTGTCTTTTACAGTAAATAATATTACAGTGCTGGCTGGTAATAATTGTCTGTCCTTAACTGAAAAGTGGAAAAAAAAAAAAAAAGAAATCGGTTCTGAGAACTTTTAAGTTATTTCCTTTAAGGAAAATAAAAAATGTCATCAAAGAAGGTGAAAGCCAACAATATGCTCCAGTACTACAGGCTCACCTCCCCCAAACATCTCTGTGATGACACAAATACAAGCTGCTGCAGTTGGATCAGCTAAGCTGGTGTACTGACAAATGGGCTTTATCAAAGGAATAATTTTAAACAGATTGCTGCCTCTTCACTATAATGAATATTACTGCTGGCACATATGTCTTCTCCTTGGTTTATGTCCTGCAGCCAGGGGTGATGGTTTGTATTCCTATTCTGCCCCTGTTTTTCTTCACTGCCCTGGGCAAACCTCTGTGCAGTTTTGTTTTCCCATTCTTCAGCACAGCTCTCTGTCTGTCAGTTGAAAGCACTTTGGAGTCTGTGCATAAACCAGATCAATATCAACTCTTTGTGTTATTATTTAAGTGAAATAGGCTTAGTATAGCTGCTCTTATTTACATGACCAGGGAGAAGACCCTTCTAAATTAGGGCTCTTTTTATCATTGGTTTGCCTTAGTTCCTTAGAGACACTGAAACAGAAAGCACTGCACTTCTCTAAGACATCTCCAGCAGACAGTGAGGTGACAGTGCAAATTTCAAAGTGTTAATTTCTTACCTGAAAGCTGGCCAGTAATTATGGCATTCCCATGAGCACTTCCTCTTCTTTTTTTTTGTTCAAGTTAGGAGATAAACAATTTGGAGGAAATCACATCCATTGGTTCAGCTTTTCTGGCCAAGCCTGCGAAGGATTCCCCACGTTACCGGCTGAGTGAGGTGCTGTGTGACTCCCAAAAGAGGCTCCCAAGGGGAGCTCCAGGTTTTCTGGAGAACCCCTGGAGAAGATTGGAGAGGGGGAACACCTGGGTAGTGGCTGGATGGCAAGTGCTCTCCTTTCTCCTCACCCCACACACAGCTGTTAGGGATTGTTGGTTATTAGCGAGCTCAAACTGGTCATTTCACGTGGATTGGACATGGTCTCCCTTAATTGCATTTCTTTTGAACACTGGACACTCTTCTAAAAGACTGAACATTTTAGCCTTTTGAAGGTGAAAGTTGTAAAAACTTTATTTTGTGTTTCTGAGCAATGTAGATAGACCTAAAGATTTCATGAACTATCATGTGGTTGCCCGTATCTGACTAATAATTAAATTGTAAAACTGCAGTTTCATATTAGGGTTAGTCTTTTCACCTGCTTTTAAAAATTAAAAATCATATTTGGTATATAAACACACACAGAATATCCTGATTCAATTTCAAGAGCATATCCAGGATTAAATGTTTTTAAGCACTTCTAATACTGTAGTCTATAAGAGGAGCAGACACTTCTAAAGCAATGTTAAAAGTTGTCTTTCATAACTGAGTCAACAGATCATTTTTGTAATAAATTAAAGCAAGTGTTCTCAATTAGAAGAGCTAGTGGCTGTTGGTATTGTACAAAAAAATCATTCTAATATCCAAAGGGTTGGGGTGGGGAGGGTCTGTTTGGTTTTGTTTCTCTTTCCAGGGAGATCTTTAACATTGTTTGATGAAGCTAGTTTCATTTTGAGATTGTTACTGAAGATAAAGGCTTCTGTGTTCTATGGCTGCTTGGATTCTTCGTACATAATGTCCTAGTAATGTCACAGTGCTGCTGTATCTAGATCAAACCACTGTTTTGATTGGGGTTTTTGGCTTTGTTTTTCTTTTTTTTTTTTTTTTTTTGTTTGAGTTTTTTTTTAATAAATTCCTTAATTTAAATACATGAAAATTACACGTTTTGCTTTAATGAGGTATGTAACCAAACGGAGACTCCTGAAGTCCTTGGGATCCTGAAGATGGTTACTGGGAGAGTGGGATGCAGTCCTTACCTTGCTGGATGCTTTTGTGGCTTCACATGGTTTGTATTTTCTGTCCCATCACATCTTCAGGAAGATTGAGGGAACCAAAAACCAAACTGAGGTTGTATTTCACTTTGTGAGGGTTCAGATTCTCATCTGAAAGCAGGTTATGTTTCCCCTGGGACCACTTTCCTCTGCCTTCCATCCTCACCCCCCCCAGCCTCTCTCTGCACTGCCAGCCAACACGACTCTGTACAGCCTTGCAGGTAAGTCCAAGGAGGGGATGACAAACTCACCAGCAGGGACACAGGCTTGGGAAGACATGAAACATGTTTTAAAGTAAGGTGAGCACTGATTTATGAGGCCCCACAGAGGACTAAGCTCCAGTTT
The DNA here is from genome assembly GCA_035583135.1 of Lophotriccus pileatus. NCBI lineage: Eukaryota > Metazoa > Chordata > Aves > Passeriformes > Tyrannidae > Lophotriccus > Lophotriccus pileatus. Next base: position 31,041,459 of record JAWWES010000169.1, read on the forward strand.
GACAGAGAGAATATGCTTGCAGAAGGAAAACAGCATCCACCCAAGTGTGCTGGTCACTATTCCACACAGAGAGATCTAAAACAGAGATAGAGAGCGGCTGCAAAATCTCCAGGAGGAAAGTGATGCGCTGCTCTTTTTGTTAAGAGGGGAAAGAAGAACTTTTCAAAGAGGCATAAAGAATATTTTTATGGGACTGCTAATGGCAAGCAGTGTCTGCATCAAGTTTCTTGAAAGACCATTTTGAAAACAGATTATCTGCATGAAAAAAAGCAGCTACATCCAACAGCTAAAGTCAGTGAAACCCAAGGTAATAGACTGCATAGATTCAGGTCATGTGTATTCTCACTTTCCAAACAAAGCCAAACCATTTTTTCCACAAGATTTTAACAGTCTGAGAGAAGAGGAGATGAAATTTTATATCTTCTCTTAACAGTTCTTGGCGGGGTTTTTTTTCTCTCTGTAACTTCATATCTTTTCCGTACAGCAACATCTAGAAATGTTCCCTCCTGGGAGATGTAATCCTCCTTAGACTTTTCCACTACCTCTGACATGAGATGGGCAACTTCTCAGAGGGAAGCCATGACACAGTTTTGAAGGAAATCCAATTTAAAAAAGCATCTCAACATTTTTAATTCCCTGGGGTGCTTTACAGATGAAAGATGCCATAAATGGGCCTGACTGTGCAATTTAAGGTCTATGGGATTCTTCTGAGTGAGTAAACAGCACAAGTTTCTGCCAGGACAGGCAAATTTTGGGGATTTTGCAATTCTATTTCACTTTTGGTATTACAGATGCTTGGGTAAATCACAGCATCATAGACTCATTAAGGTCGGAAAAGACTTCCAAGATCATCCAGTCCAGCCTTTGACCAAACACCACCATGTCAACTAAACCAGGGATGGTGACTCCACCACCCCCCTGTGGACATTGCCTGTTCCAATGCCTGACCACTCTGTCAGTGAAGAAAGTACCTGTTTTTTATTTTAATTACAGTCTATCACTGCTGATTTTTTTCTTAATTCAAGAAGAGTTTTCTCCTTCTCTGTCAGCAAATGTGAGTGGCACCCTAAGAGTGCAAGTCTGCACATCCCTCTGTCAGTTTATATGGCAGAGGCTGCAGAGAGGCTCAGGATGCTCCAGACCTGCTAATCTGGGGTCACTGCAGTGTGATAACCATTAAAATATCAGGGGCAGGAGGACAGGCAATTTGCCCTTTTTTCTTCCAAAAAGCTTGTAGGTTGGAAGTGCTTTGCAAAACTAAACTTCAAAAGCACACATTCAAGGGTGCTAAGCCACACCTTTAAGAAATGGAAGAGTTAAGGTTGCCTGTGTTCCATTAATGTCGTTCCCTTCTCCTCATGCACTGTTATTATTATGCCCTCTCTTAATGCTGTGTTGTTACTGTGCATTCACTCCTGGAGCAGAACTAACCTCTGGCAAACTTACAATGAGAACCAGCTGCATCCCCTCAATGGCAGCCCCTGACACGTTATGGGTTTCAGACTTTCATTAAAATCTAAAAATCTCCAAGAGAAAAATATTTTCCTGCAGGGAAAAAAAAATCTCACCTAATTGGCTGCTCCCTCCATTTGCAGCACTAAGTGGGAATTCTGGAAAATTCTGGAAAGGGATTAGGGATTAGGTCCAGCCAGGGGCATGGCTTGATTGTTAATTCACAATAAAACAAGTCTGAAAGCAAAGAAAGAAAACATCAGTTCAAACCACCACTGTAATGAATTTATTGCCAATGATACCACAGGCAGTAGCAGATCTTTCTGGAAGCTTAAAAAAAAAACCCACTTTGGGTCTGGTATTCAGTCAGTGTGCTGTGGAATTAAACATTGACATTTCCCATAATGAAAAGATTCAGCTGCAGCAGACATTGTATACTTACAGGGCCACGATAAATACTAATCCAGTAAACAATGTGAAGTTCAGATTACATCAGGAATTTGCTATGTTGTTCTCATATTTACAGCAGGAAAGCAGGAAGGAGCCTTCTTTCATACTTAATTCCATCATTCTAACTTGAATCTAGCTTTTTTTTTCCTCTTTGCTTAACTCAAAGGTTTTTGAGCCTGCAAATGAAACCCTCATAGCTGATCATATTTAAAAGTAAATCTTCTGTCTGTGTTTGCTTCTTCACATGCCAAGCTCTTACAGTGATCCACCTGGAAGGTTACGTGTGGCAACGGGTGAAAATCAGTAATTTCTCATCAACTATTTACATCTGTGTCATAAAAAGACCATACATTAGTTGGGCCACGGTGATAAAACCACGAGGCTTAAAACAAGCAAAGTAACTAGGGAGGACACAACATTCTTTCTTCAGATAACTAACACAAACTCCACGATAGGAAACAAGCTACTCCTCTGACACTTATCACCTTTCTTAAGGCCATGTAAGCATTTCAGTATTTAGAACACTGCTGTGAGTCACACCTATGGGCTAATTATGCTGATTCTTTGCAGAAAATAGTTGAACACAAATCTATGCGACGTTAATCAAGAACGCAAAACCAGAGGATATTTCCTCCCCAGACGAGCAGCTTTCTGTGTCAGAGGGGGCTGACATATCTGAACTAAAGCCGGGATGGTGCTGAAGAGGAACAATTTTTGCTGGGCAGGAAAGCTGTGACCAGCCATGGTGTCATTTCTTTTGCACGAGTGCTTCCAGGGGCGCCGTGACGTGCATTGTCAGCACGTCCAAACAGTCGCTCTTGTAGAGCTTCAGGACGTTCTGGATTTTGTCTTGGCCATAGTACTCGATCCCTTTTGGGTTGTCCTGGCCTTCTGGCACGCAGGGCTCCTCGCTGTCCTGCACTGCAGCACTGCAGCTGCTCCTGCGCCCGCACCGCCCCTGGGTCAGCACGGCCGGCTGGTTCTGCTCAGCCAGGGCTCTGCTTTTCCTGCTAGACTTCTTACTTCCATACTTCCCCAGCTCCAGGAGCCTCTCGTTGAAATACTCCTGCAGTGGTTTGTCCTGGAAGCCGGTGCTGGTTGTCAGAGGCTCTTCCAAGGAGCCTCCCGGGGAGCTCTCCAAGAAATGGATGAACAAACGTCTCCGTGAAAAATCGCTCGGTTGGGATGAGGAGTCCTTTCTTCTTTCCAAATCCTGGAAAAGTTGGTTGAAGGCTGGAATTCCCACATCACTTCTTGATAGCTATTTTAAATGGGGGGGGGGAAGGGAGAGAAAAAAGCAGGATTGGGGGCAGAAGAGAGAAAGAAATCTGAATTAAAATATGCTGGCTTGAGCAGAAAAAGGGTCTAGGGTGTATGATTGTGTACAGTAAAGAGCTGTTAGAGAACGTTTGAGGTTCTTAATCCTAATTCCCTGAAGACCATGCTGTTGGGTACCAATCCCTCTCTGGATCAGAAGTCCATTGGGCTGAGCTTCATTAATGCCAAGCTTAATGAATGCTGAGCATTTTTACCTCCTGCCAACTCTGCTGCCACAATTTCCTGTAACCTCCATGAAAATCTAACTTTCTGAAAGAATCTCTCACCTGTCTGTATCAACAGAACTTTAGGTTTGGCCTTTTAAAATCCCACTAGCCTGTAGCTGCTCTTTCCCAAGGCAAAACAAGATCCCACTTCTAAGAGATTTTTTTTTCCCCCCTTTCCTTAATCCCAGGTAAATCTGTGCTGAACTGCAGCGTGTTTTTACAAGAAATGTGCCCTGGGTTTTCCAAGTCCCTGCTCTGCCACCTCCACCTTTCTCACAGGTATTCCAAGACACCCTGGCCTGTCTCAAGCTACCAGGAGCCCACAGCTGGTTTCTGTTCAGCCAGTCAGAGCATGGCTTTTCCTCTGAAAACCTTAGCAGTTTGTCTTGAAGGAAGAACTGGTTTATATTATATTACTGTTTCTAATCAATAAAAAGAAAGACTGTACTGTATGTGGGTGACAGCCACAGTGGGATGGTGGAACATTTTGCAATCATTTATTACGCCTGACAATGCCTCTGGTATATAAAAAAAGCCATCACTCATGCAGTTTTTGACAATCCCTAATTAAGGCTAGATACTCTCGAAGGGTCCAGCCACAAATCTGGATGCAGAGCCCAGCAATGTCTCAGTAGGGCACTCCATCATCAGCCTTTGACATGTTGCCTACTAGTAATGAATGAAAAACATTGAGCTCAAATGAGAAATAGTGGGTTGGACATGCCATGTAAACTGAAAAGCAATCAAGTTTTTGATCTCTCACTCTTCCATCACACTTCATCCTGGAAGGGACCCAGCAAATCAAATGCCCCTGCCTAGAGTGGTTGTACTTTTGGAAGAAGTTAGGTAATTGGAGAACACTAAAACTTGACTAAAAAGTAGTCTTCCTAACTAAAGCTTTTTAAAATGGTTTAAAAAAATAAAATCAACCTAAAATAATAATCAACTTTAAAATGTAGCAGAAAAAAAAACTCGTTCAAGTCTAGTTTTTCTATACCAAACCACACTGCAAACCTCATTACTGCATCAAACATCAGCTTTCCAGGACAGGGCAATTATTCCTCCGACAGAAGAACAGGTAGCAGTTATCACATACTGTAAAAGAGAGTTTTTGCACACAAACCTTAACATCCTGGAAGCCTGGGTATTCTGGGATGATGGGCAAGGCACTCTTGCCAGCAGTGTTTGACTGGCTTTTTTTAGTCATCCTTTGAGAGCAGCTGCAGCTCCTGGAGAGGTGGCACTGCCCCAGCTCGGGGTTTTCAGGGCCACGCAGCGGTTGGCACTGTTTTATGCAGCAAGTTCTCAGGCACAGCACTGAGGCAGGTCCCTCCATCTCAGCAGATTCACAGGAGTCTGGAAGCGATGTGTACTCCTCAAAATATTCTCTCTCCTGGTTTTCCTCTACTGCATTGCCTTGCGCCAGCGAGCCCCTTGACCAGCCGTGGTGCTGAGTGGCAGCAGGACTCAGTCAGCTCTGAGCACTGCAGCTCTTGCTGAGCAGGGTTCTTCAGGTCACAGGCAGGTGATGCTTTTGCTGAGCTCTGAAACCCCCCAGCCGTGAACGCCGCTTTTATCCTCCGAGAGCTCCTGGCAGAACGTCGGTAAATCTCCGCCACGAGCGCAAAGGGTTCAGGTGAGGCGGGAATTTGCAGGGATTACACGCTCTGATACCGTCATCCCAGCCAGCCTGATGTGGTTTCTGACGCGGCAGCAATTAGAGAAGATCAACAGCCTGCTTGCAGGAGTCGTCACTGAGCCTATTTGGAGCAGGCAGATCGCTGCCCTTCTGACTGGGGATCCCTGACGCCGAAACAGCAGGGGCTTTAGCTCAGCAAGGCAAAAGGGGGCTTAGGTCAGTGCAATGAAACGAGTAGAAAGCTGCAATAAAATATTCCTCCCTGTGCCACTCAGGCAGCACCTCCATTCACGGCCCCACTGTGGCCAGTTTGCAGGCAGAGCTTGGGCACTCAGGGATGCGCTGCTTCTTCTCCATCACATACTGTGATGCAATTACTGGGCTCACTGGTGCTTGTGGAAAGAATACAGAGAGGGTTTGCAGCCCCCTCAGCCTCCAGGGCTTCTGGCTTATTCAAGGTATTCATAAATGTTTGCCCACTCTGAATACATTCATGCAAGTATTTGTGGAGGCCCTGGATGAGCCAGAGATCCTTATCGATCCAGGGTATCCAGAAACATTTGCATGGACGTATTCAGAGCACTGACTGTGAGCCAAAGAGCTTTGGGTCTTATCCATGAGACCATCAGCTGGATTCAGGTTAGTGCTTTAGTCTCTGGCAGATGGCAGCTTGGCAGGCTCAGGGCAAAGCCCTCAACAGCAACTCCCACCCGGCTGGAGGACCACAGCAGGTCAGGAGTGAGCAAAGAGCCCACGTAAATACTCACACCCAGCCCTTCACTATCCAGGTGCAAAAAGTACGCTTTTTACCAGCTCTGGCTCTGGTGTTATTTTATTTGAGGGTAAAACAATTCTCAGGCAGACAGCAAAACTCATATTGATTTCTTGGCACTAAATTTTTCACTAAAACATTTTTCCTCGTCCTGTTTGGCAGGGAAAAAAAAAGAAAAGGTCTTTATTTTTTTACTACTCCTCTTCAAAAAACCTTTCAGGCACTCTCTGAGCCAAAGTTGTTCTAGGGACGTGTTCCAGGCAAACCTGGACCAGAAAGTCTCTGTGGACAAGCAGGAGGTGGGTCTTGTCTGTGGGTTTTCAGGCCAAGTCACAACCTCCAGGTCTAAACGGCTTCAGGCACACACGGACAGGTAATGTGCAACCTGAGAGGGGGCAGGACATGCCTTACCCTGCAAGAGCAGGGGTCAACTGATCTCACTGGCCACAGAGAGCTTTACTGTTTCACAAATCCAGGTTCTCACAGCTGTGATCTGATTCAGAGGAACGAGATCAGCCTGAAATCCCTGCCACTGACACAGTCGCTTTTGGGGATGCGACTATTGCAAGAGCAGAGGCTTTGTGGGGACCTGCAGGAGTTCTGTTATTGGCCACACCGCAAAGAGTTCCCTCTTCCCACCTAAATTTGCAGCCTAGAAAACCTCTCATTATCAAAAACCATTCCCTCTTCTGCCTCGAGAGCCTTTGCCTGGTGGAAGTGAGACACCAGCAGCTTTCAGGCTGTAACTGCGCGTTGTGCCTGGTGAATACGCGAGTGCTGCCTGCAGTGTGTGACTTCCCCGGAGCTGGGAATAAAGCCCCCTGTTCCTGTTTAATGGGAGGTTCTGACTGTACTCTGAAATTGGGGTTCATGGAGTTTGTCCTTTTGCAACCCCGTGTTCCTCGACATTACCCTTTCAACCTCTAGTGAAAAGAACCACGACCCTCAGCCGTGGGTTGGCTTCACTCGTTACCCACCCTCTATACAGACCTTTGGATTCTCTTCAAAATAAATCCCTTGTGGGCCAGGGCCAGGAGGGGTTGCAGGGCAGCCAAGCAGTGCCAGGAGGTGGGAGAGATGAGGGGTGAACTCTCCAGCTCCATCACCACCGAGCACGGGAGCAAAGTGTGTCACGGAAAGGGAAGGCACGAGCTGCTCCTGGCCCAGACAGGAGTGGCTTGGGGGGGGGAGCAGAAGTGGAACTGCAAAAAGCTGAGTCAAAATTCTGCCTTCTGAAGTTACGCACTTCCTCATTTAGGAAAAGGCCCTAAAAAGAAGCCTGGGCTGTATCACTGCCTCTGCACCCTGCCTTCCCCCAAATCTGGAGGTGTGCACTGTGTGTCTTCCACTTGCAAAAAAGAGCAATGTGTGTGTGTATGGGGGGATGTGAATCTATACCCCATTTTACTTTGCAGCCAAAACCCTGATCTCACTCACACTCTCTTGACCTCAGACCAAGTTTC
>JAWWES010000169.1:31061917-31083272 GCA_035583135.1 Lophotriccus pileatus
CCACTGCACCTCTGATGGGTAACCACAGCTCAGCACCAGCTGAAGGGCTGTGTCTGTGGTGGGAAGGGGGATTGAAGGAGGAAGCATTTAAACCCTTGCCCATGAAGGAGCCACAGAATTTCTTTCATGTTTTAAAGCTGGGATACATTCACATTTGGGGATAATCAGAAGAAAAGCTGCATGTGTTTGAGAATTGAGGAGGCCTAAAGAGTTAACTCTCTCCCTGCTGAAGGGGACACATGTTTTCCAGTATTTTGAAGGCAGACTATTCATCTGATGGGTAGAACACTACATGTCAGATGCATTAGGTCACAAAGAACTGCTTTTAACCATTTCCAATCTTTCCAGTCTCACAGATCAGGGAGGACTGGGTCAGCCACATCTGTTCTAAAGGAGCCATTAGTCCCACTGATCAGAGGGGTGACTGCTTCAACTGGCAAAGTTAATGCCCTGATGCAGACACAGGAAAGCTGCCTGAGCTATTATTGCACGAGCAAGCACTGCCTGTCCTACCTAAATAAGTTTGAGCCTGCTGTCCAATTTCGGCAACATCTGAGAATGGTAAGAGACTGAGAAAAAAACTGCCCTCCTACTGAGTCAGTGGAAAAGAGGAAATAAAGGCAGAGGAAAAGCAGCACCCACAGCCAGGGAAAGGCTGCAGGACGTGCTCAGAAGTTCTCTGCTCTGCTCGAACAGCCAGGGTGTCCTTAGCTGCTGGCTCATAAGGCAGATGTAGCTCCACAGCAGCCACAGCACGAGGAGCTGCTTGCCCAAAAACTCAGGAGCAAGGTGGGCACTGCAGAGAAAGAGCAGAGAAAGGAAACACAAAACCAGAAGCGACTGTGAGGAAGTTTAGAGAGCGAGCAGGGGAACAAGGGGACTGCGTGGGAGGCTGGTGAAACAGGGAGGCTCTCTGGATTCTGGGAGGAAGAATAACAAAGAAAGGAAGTGAAAGAGCTGTGCTGGGGAGAGGGGACCTGATTTAAAGCGATGGGAGATATGGAAATGCAGAGCTGACCCTTGTGGGCTGGGCAAACAGCAGTGCTGTGCCACCCCTGTGCCTCAGCACCAGAGCATCAGTGCAACTGCAGCCTGGGACTTGTTTTCAGGAGAAAGCACAGCTAAAGCTGCCACTGTGTTTCTACACCCCCCAAACGTGGTGCAGGAGGCAGGGCTGGTCCCCCTTCAGTCCGTGGCATCCCTTGTTCTGCCTCAGCCTGAAGCTGGTGCCCCAGCACAGGGGACTCTGCTCTGGAACTGAAACAACCCTTAAATGGGAATCTTGTTCACAGGTGGTTGTTAGAGGGTTTTTGGCACTTTTCACTCCCCTGTGCTCTCCCCAGCAGCCCTGCCAAGTTCCCTTTGGAGCACAGAGCCCTGTCTGCAGCAATCCCCCTCGCCGTTTCAAGTGGATACAATATTATTTCCCACTTCCTTCCCTAAGGTCAAACTCGGCTCTCAAGCACGTGTGGTTCCCAGATGAGGTGAATGGAAGCCCCAGATGCTCATCATCCAGCAGTTCAGCAGCTGTGCAGCATCACCCAGCCCTGCCAAACCCTGGCCACATTCCACGTGGGAAGAGCCAGAAGGAACTCCTGAATATTCCTTCTCTGCAAAACTTCCACGTGGAGACCGTGGTGGGCTTTAGCAATAGCTGAAAATACTCCCTGTTGCTGGAAGCACTTATTACAATCTGTAATTTATTCTAAAAGCTCAGCTGCAAGAGCAGAAACACTGGAACCCTGGGAAGCAGCACAAATGACACGCTGTTTGTTTCACTAACAGTCCCAAATGCAACCACGTATGACTAACTCCAATAAAATACTTAAAGTTCAATGTTATTCACTGATCCCCACCACTCCCATCTCAGTAATTAAATATGTGCCCTAAGATGAGGACCATATGGGTGGCAGAAGAGCTCACTGCTACGGAGTGGACTCGACCTAATTCCTGCCAGAGCTCGCTCTGGTCCCGTGGCCCAGCACTTTAAAGCCATTCCCCTTGTCCTGTCCCTCCAGGCCCTTGTCCAAAGTCCCTCTCCAGCTCTCTTGGAGCCACTTTATTCACTGGAAGGGGCTCTGAGGCCTCCCTGGAGCTTGTTCCAGGCTGAACAACCCCGACTCTCGGTGTGATTCCATAGCAGAGGTGCTCCAGCCCTCTGAGCATCTTCGTGGCCTCTTCTGGACCCACTCCAGTCTGGGTTAAACTGACACCAGCTTCACCTGACCAAAAGTCCAGGTGTCTATGAGTTAGTTCCTGTGGTAAACCAATTTTAAGGAGAAAGAGGTAAAAATTTGCTTTTAGAACACTTTGCTCACAGTAGATAGACACAAACTGATTTCTGGAAGAGTTACTTTCAGAGGACAAATTCATGCTGCATGTTATCATAAACACTGGAAATATTTCTAATTTTAGTGCTTTTCCCAGCTTTGTAAATTATCTAAACAAAGGCACCCATAGCCTTTGTTTATAAACAAATATTTAGCTATAAAAACTCACTGTAAGTCTGTGTCATGCTAAAGCACATTTATTCCAGCCAGTCATCACAGTTTGAGCAGTCCTGTGTAACCTACACCTCCTTACACCACCCCTAGTCCAGTTCTCCCACCTGATTCCTATTCCTTGGCTTTCAAAAGGAATTTAAAAAAAAAAGGGGCTTTAGGAGTCTGACTCTCAAGGACTGTGATGCTCAGCTGGAGGGTTGGAAATACTTCATTGCAAGCTCTCAGGATCCTCTCAAAGACCAAACAAATTTGAAATTTCTCAAGGAGATAACAAAAGCAACAAACAAAAAAACCCCCTGTATTTCTGGTGGATCTAAATATAAACCAAGATCTTAAGCAGTGGAAAATAACTTACTAGAGGTGGCTGCTTAAAAAATTTTCTGAGGAGTATTTGTTACTAGAAAGATACAGCTTTCATGAAAATGGAAATTGTCTGCAGGTATATAATGATTTGGATAATATATTTAAATTAAAAAAAAAAGTTTAAACAAACTCTCAATTTTACTTGTTTTGTAAATTGTAATTTGATAAGGGAAAATGTTACAGTTTGGCACTGGAAAACAGTTTTGCTTGTGCTGTGTGTTACTTTTGTGTTTGACTAAAGAATGACAGAGGTGTTTATTGCCATGTAAGAGCTGCTATGATTTAAAAACTCCTGAGTGAAACGTCTTTATATTCGCAAGCAAGATGATGCAACGCCATCGAATGAATAAACCTTCTGCTGTTCCCAAGCAATTACCAAAAGTTCAGAGGTTTCAAAACACGGGAAACTTGACAATTTCAGCATTTTGTTTTGATTTGAGATAGAAACCCAGCTCTGTTTCCAGACAATCCCACCAGGATGCTTTTAGCGCAGTTTTTCAAATACCTTTGTTCTCATTCGCGCAGGGCACGTTATACAAAGGGAATGGTTTGGCTCCAGCTCTGCTGAGGAAACTTCATTGACAACTACACTTCATTCAGGACACATACCTGTTTTTTTCCCTGTGTTTTCTTAAATTCTTCACATGCTAGCCAGAACAAAACGTTTTCTTCGCTGAATTCCTTCTTCAAAAATTCCTGGGAAAGAGGAAAACAACACAGAAACATTAGAACTCAGTTCCTCAGTTGTTTTTCTCTCTTCCTACTGTAGCTGTTGAAACCAGGGGCTGCCCACAGGGCAGAACCACTGCACTGGTGCATCTGCACAGCCCAGCATGCAGAGGAACATCCCTGTATATTCCACACTTTGGAAGCACATTCCAGGAGGGTGATGGGCTGCACCGAACCTCTGAGCACAGCAGTAACTGACAGGAACAGTTTCTTCAGCCTCCCTTAAATAACTCGAGCACTTTTACAGCCACTACTCCAAGGGAAGTCCAGAAATGTGTGAACTCATCAGCTGGTGACTCTAATGAACCATTTTAATGAGTCACCTGAGATTCTCATTCAGTATCTTTCTGATTTTTCTAACGGGTAAAATCTCTACAAATAAAAGTGTTTCTAAACAGGATCATCAGTGGCAATAAATCCACTTCAGTAAACTAGAGCAGAGGGGGTATCTGCATTCTCCATAAGGTTTAAACACAGCACACTGCTCCAAAAGTGAGGCATTCTTTAAAAAAGGGGAAAAATGTGCATTATATTTATTTATGAAACATAATGGCTGAAACATTTATAGCCCTGAGATCATCAGTTTTCTCTTTCAAGTGCTAGAAAATAGAGATCAAGTAATGCCAAGAATTAAGTAGCACCAAGATTAACTTTTTTTTTTTTTTTTAAGAATTCAAAATCAGTGGTTTGTAATTCTAGTTTACATCCCTTGTTAAACCAGTCTGCCAGGACACCATCGTATCCCAGAGCATTTTATCAGCGTGGTATGGCAAAAGCACTTTGGAGCAAGTAGTTCCTATTCTTACATCTAATATGGCAAGAAACCTTGAAAAACCAACTCACCACCCTCACCTAATTAACCCTCAAGCCATTTTGAGCTGTACCAGCCCACACTTGGTAGTAAAGTGAAAGGGAATATTCTCAGTACAGCTGCTAAACACAGAACAAGAGTCATCAGGCTCAGAGACTGTCAGAGGGAACTCTTTGCTGAATGTATGAGAATAAAGAGCCTGGGATGAGTCCTCAGTGATAAATAACCCTTGGCAGGAGACAGCAGTGGCCCAGGGGCTGCAGTTTATCCCACAGTGACTCGTCAAGAGCAGGTAGATCCGATCAGAAAGACTCAGCCACAAGTCCTGCGCGTGCCTCGCAGGAGGAGCCGCGGTGGCAAAAGGCGCTGCCCCAGGAGCTCAGCTCCAGATCTGCCACCTCTGCTCAGGGGACGGGCCCAGCAGAGCCAGCTCTCTGTGCTCACAGCCTGGCACCCTTTAGTGCTGAGCTGGTGCAGCTTTACAGCCCGATTCTGTACAGAAACACCCTTGGTTAATGTAGCGACCCTGAATCGTTTCACTCCCTCCGGGTCCTCGAGCAGGTTCTCCAGCGACGTGGCCCATCTGGAGGTTCCTTTCAAGGTCTGCTGGCTGCTGCTGGGGTGGCCCTCGCTGTCATTTATCTCTGGAAAACAACAACAAAATGGGAAGAAATGCCATCTTCTTTAGCAACGACAAATGGCACAGATGTCTCCCACACTGCCCCTGCACCCTTGGGTTGCAGCTGCTGTCTTTGAAGCAAACACCATCAAACTGCAGATAAACACACACACACTCTTGAATTCTGCTTTGCCTGTAAGGAGGTAAAGGTTCCTTACAGTCAGATAATTCATGAGCAGGTGAGGAGACACTGTCAGTGTTTTATGGGAGGTCAAGCACCTTTTGCCTGTGGAACACAATGACCACAGTCTGTGTGGTAAAAGGTTCATTTGCCTTTTTTCTGACACTGTCTGCAGCATGAGCTCCTATAAAGCAGTTCCTGGTCAGTCCCACACCTGAAATCTATTTTTAGGAAAAGAATCATCACTGCAGGCTGGAGGTTGGGTAAAAGCAAAGAGAGAAAGAAACATAATGCTTTATTTATGCTTTATTTTAGCAGGGGAACCAGTCCAAGATGTTAACCCAGTCTAACTGGGAGGACAGGCAGCTGGCAGAAGAGCCTCACTGCAGCTGAGTCAGCCTGGTTTGGGGCAAAGGGGGTGGTTTTTCTCTTTGCTTGTTTCCAAGTCCACTGAAATTCTCCTTCTATAAGGTGCACTGGGCTGTGCCCACATCTGCTGTGCCAGCAGCCTTCTCCCAGCTAGGAGTGATGGCACACAGGTTGTATCTTCCCTATCCCAGGGACAAGTGCATTGCATTCAAGGCTGGTGGTGAAAAGGAATTTTTTTTGCTGTCTACCCTTCGAAAAACCTATTGCTTGGAGGGACTGCAAGGATTTGCTCACCTGAAAAACTCTAAACCAGACATAAAGTGCTTGGCCTTGTCTCCTCTCCCACACAAAATGCCCTGGGATGGCAGGATAAGAGCTCCATTTCAGGTCACTACACACTGGAGAGGTGCACAGAACTCTTACTGTAACCAATACAGCCTCTGTTTATTTTAATAACTCCTTCATTCCTCCCTACCAAATCTCTGGAAATACGGATCATAGCAACTTCTGCTTAAGCTCTGTTAAAAAAAACCCTTCTTCCCCCATAAAACTAAACCTCAGCAAGTATCTCCAGAAACTATCTCTGCAGAGCTGTACTATCAGATGCCCTTTTCAGCTGGTAACTGGGATAAATGCTAAGGCATTTTTTGCTAAAGCAAAGCCTTGAGTTTGAGCTGGTAGGGACCTGTGAATTGTGTCTGTTCTCCTAACAGTGAGAGAGACCACTGTTCTAAATGAATGAGCATCCCTTCTCTCTTGACAGGAGAGGGGCTTTTGCATGAGAAACACAATCTGTGGGCTGAAGGGCAGCAGTCACAGCCAGAGGGTTGTCTCCAAGCCACTCCTGCAGGCTTCAAACATGACACGAGCACAGCCAGTTGACGCTGCCTCAGTTTGCCCCCCCTTGGTGCAAAAGGATGTGGTTCTCCATTATCACTTGCAAAATTTATTTTAGGAGCCTGGCTCAAAGTATCTGGGCTTCTAATCTCAGTCAAATGTGTGAGATTGAAGTGGGAATAGCCAAGTACACTGGACCAGAACACAACAACCTCTGAGCAGCTTGAACCTCTTGTTATAGTCATGTCACCTGCAAGCAGAAGAGCAGCTCTGTGTGTACAGCTGCTCATGGCCTGAAGAGCCAGGCCTGGCCCTTATTTACTACATGATTTAGCACAGAACACATGGAAATGAGATGTCATTTCTGGTGTTTCTGTTCCAGCCAAATCTCCAGTGGACATTAAGGATGTGTGTATTTCAGTGAGCCAGTGCACCACAAGGCAGGCCCAGAGTCTTGAGAACCTACAAAAAATAAATTCTGGTGAGCAGAGGCCAGAACAAGTGTTCCATAGACCCAGGATTCACTGATCTCCTTCTCCTCAGCTCCTTTCACTGGTCTCTCATTTTCCTGCTGGCTGTCCTGCATCCTCCCTGATCATCATTCTCACTTCCAGCCTATCCAGCACAACCCAACTCTATCCCCTGTTTACATTCCCCTCCTGATCCTCCTTGTCAACCTCCAACTCTTCTCTCTCTTATGATGCTGCTCCTTTCCCCCACTCTCTCCCAGGATCCTGTTCCCCTCCTCCCTCCCTTCTCTCCTCCTGCAGCATTCATAGAAAAACCATTTGGTTTTGAAGGGAAGGCCCCCACAGCTTCTTCCCTGTGTCCACTCCACTGTGCCTTCTGCAGGACTCTGTTACTCCCCTTGGTTCCTCACTTAACAAGCACCATCAATCCCATGTTCTGTGTTCCTCTGCAACATTAACATTCCCCTTCAGTACAAAGAGAAATGGGCTGCACATGATCCATGACAGTAGGAAACACCCTGATATTTTATGAGGATATTAAAACTGCTGGGTACTTTTATTATACCCCATTAAATACACCATCACCAACAGACATTCTAAATCCAAAGTGACCCAACCCCACCCCCAATTAGGATCACAACTTCCCACTCCACACACTGGTTTCGTTCAGCAGATTTGGAGTGTGATTTCTAGAACCTTTTTAAGAGTTCAAAAGACAGGAAAGAGGTTTTCCCCACGAATGACTGATCCCCAAATCCATCTCCCATAACACATTACTAAATTACCTTAAAAATGGTAAATGGTATTTCCACTGAAGTACAAGTTAATGAGTCTGAAACGATTTCTTTGAAAAGGCAAGACAGCAATAGATGTAGTTACATGAGTGATTCTCCTGAAACCTATTCAACTCCATTTGATATCTATAAAGTTAACTTTCTCCTGTTAAAATCATCTAGTGACAGAGTTCGGCAATATATGCTTGGAAACAACAAGCTTGATCCCAACCTTTAATAATATATATATACATTTGTATGATCATTTAAATGGAGAAGGCAGACATTTGCTGATACTGAACACTGGGAGATAATTTTGTGCATCTAAACTGACAAAATGGCAGTCCTTCCACCAGTATTTCTGCAAAAGCAACACACAGGATGTACAACAGATGATAAATGCACTATCTACATTTCTTACATGGCAATAAGAGAGTTACAATTCACAGCAGAGCTCGCTGCCTTTTACTGGGGTTAGAAACCAAGAGGCAGAGAAAGCCAGCAAAGCACACCCAGCAGGGCACAGTTGTAAGAGTTTCTGCTGAAACAAATTTTCCACTGAGTTGAAAATGTGCTTCAGAGACACAACTGCTCTGGTGATGTGCAGGGAGCAGCCAGCTGCTTCTACCAGCCCAACAAACGATTAAGTGCTTGTTTTAACATCCCCAAACTTCAGAGGACTCCACACTAAGGCAAGAAATGGGCAGTTATGTTGGCTGGAGTGTTATTTCAGAGGAGACTCTTACAGAAGCTGCCTTCCCATCACACAATAGCCCTGCAGCACCAGAGTGCAGATAAAGGCTCTTTGTATGAGAAGGGTAAGTGCAGCACTAATAATGCTGCAATTATCAGCTGAAGAGTGCTATCAAAAATGGCAAATGTTTGCATTCTCCAATCAGGAACCGGGACTGAAACCACAGAAAGTGGCAATAACATCAACATGTACAACTCTGCATGTCAAAACTCGCAGTTCTGGGCCTTGTTTTTGATCAAACAAAATAAAACGTGGTCCGACTGCGAGTGATTCAGACACGGCTAATTGAGTTAGACACGCTGATCGCCCTGCCTTCCAGAGGCACTGCAACGGCTTCCCAAGCTGCTGCCACCCTCCAGCTGTTGATATCGTGGCCCATATCAAGCAGCACAGACCCACAGCCTTCACAGACCCCCCCGGAGCACATCCCTTCCCCAGTGCCTGTTCCAGCCGCCCCTGTCCCGCGCGCGCCTGTTGCAAACTCCCTGACAATAAACGTCACACAAACAGCCAAAATGACAAAAGCATCACGGCAACAGCATGTTCCTTATTCTGTATTCAATATTAATATGAAACAGGAAAAGCCACCTCAGTTTCTTCCTGAAGAACTTCTGATCACACCTGCCCTTATTCACCTGGATCACAAAGCTGCAAGCCATGAACCTTTATTTTTATTTCAGAAGTGCTCTGAATACCTTGTCTTTTCCTATGCTCATCAGAACGCCCATCCACCAACAACCACCAGTCCAGAATTAATAAATCCAAGGTAGGAAACAGCAGGAAACTTCACAAGTAAGCAGCTGAAAGGGGGAAATTCCCTTACTTTCCATGCATCCAAGCATCACCAGATGAATCCTCGCACAACAATTTTTTCCAAGCAGCAGCTGAGTTTTAGACCTTTTCCTTATGGCAGAGCTACCCTTCACACGCGTTTGTTGTTCAGAGCACGAGCCTCAACATCCTCTTTTAACTGTCTCTGGCAACAGATGGCTCCTGCATTCCACTTTTAACTATAAGGAAGGAAGCTAAAAGGACGTTCCGCTTTTGTAGCATCTCTGGAAGCGTTCACCAGACAGATATCCTTAAAAAAAAAACAACCAAAGAACCCAAAAAAAACCCCCAACCCAGATCAAGTCTAGACAAACACCGCATCTGGCTTTTCTTAGAAAGATTGCAACTTCTTCCTGCACATAACAAGCGGTAGCGTTATTTTCTAGGATTGGGAGGTTGCTCCTTTCACCCCAGTTGTTTCAGCACTGACAGATATCAGTGGAACCGACAGACCCAGCACGGCGGACACACAGCGCACAAACACGTTACAACGCCCTTCTGCACGGGGAAATCCCACATCATCGCTCCTCGCTAACTTCCATTCCGGCTTCAGACGCTCCCTCCAAAGGCAAAAACTCTTCAAAGTCGATTCACAGCCGGACTACCCGCGCTCTGCTGCCCTGGGCTGTTTCCTCGGCCCCGGCAGGAGCAGCCCGCGGGAGTTCAGCTCCGAAACGCGGCTGATGAGGAGCAGCCCGGGCAGAGCCGCGTTCCCCGTTCCGCGGGTGCGGGAATCGCCCTCCCTCCCCGGCGCGGTCCCGGCGCATCGCGGGCTGCCGGAGCCGCCCCGGGGAGCCCCTCGGCGGTGCTGCAGCCCCGCAACACCCCCGGCCCCGGTACCTGAGGGCGGTCTCTTCCTGCTGAGCCGGCTGACGGCGCGGTTGAACATCGCGGGCGCCGCTCGGTTCGCGCTGCCCCAGCCCCGCAGCGGCCGTGCCTGCCCCGCCCCGGCCCGCCCCGCTCCCCCCGCGGGTCCCGGGCACACACAGCGCCCTCGGGGTTCACCCCCTCGCCGGTGCAGAGCGGCACCTCCCCCTTCCCCTTCCCCGCGGGGCCGCCGCTGTTCCAGCCATCCCCGCTTTCGCCCCTCTTCCAAACAGCGCTGTTATGTCAGCTCGCCCCGATCCATCCCAGCCCTCCCTGCTCCTTCCTCCTCCCGCTCCTCCGTGCACTCCTCGAACAGCTGTGCCCACCGTCCCCCCTCGTGTCTTTCCCGAGCAGGTGCGAGAAACAAAAACCTCCCCCAGGACGGTCACCTCGGTGAAATCCTGCGCTTTCCTACCGAAATAGACACGCCAAGCCTCTTGTGCTGGGGTGACTCATTCGCTCTTCCAAGACTTGGAAGAATAATTCTTTCCTAACAGAAAAGCACACTTACAATTTTAACGAAGGTATTTCCACTTTCAGAAATACCTTTTTTTACCGAAATGTTTGATCAAAAATCCAGCATGTGAGAAGATTTTGCAATTCTGACAAAGTTGTAAGCCATCAGACAGACAATTAACTGGGGATGCACAAGGCAACAGTAGTAGGAGGCAATGGGAGTGTTTAAATCCCACTGGAAGCATCACCGATACACAAAAAGCCACAGAAACCACTGTTAGCAGACAAGCCAACACTTGTTTTATTTCCACCTAAGCCAAAACCCGTCCTGAACACACAGTAATGCATTGCTAACTAGCTCCATTCGCAGAGGGAACTTGGCTGGGCTCCCCATCCCACTGAAATGTATGGATATTTTCCACTTACAGCACAGGGCCAAGATCTCATTCCTGGGAAATGGTGACACCAGGAGACTCAGCACAAGAATCAATTGCATCTGTGCTTCCAACACAAACAGCAGCACAATACCTTCCAGCTGAAGGGATTTGGCCTGAGCATCCCTGGATTTCTGCCTTCAGCACCAGGGCCAAAAGCTGCGTTAGCTGGTAAAGATTTCTTGGCTGTTGGTGTGGATTAAAAAAATAAAAATTAAAAAATAAAAAAAAGAGTCTGCTGCTTTGCTGGGGGAACAGCACAACAGCTGCACGTGGCATGTCCAAGCAGATGTGTGAGGCAGCACAACACTGGGAGCACAGCTGGAAATTCCGTGCAGGCACCAGCAGGGCCCAGGTGAGGCACACGGACAGGCACGTGTGAGAGGAACCCCCAGGGTGGCAGATCTGGGAGAAGACAGCTTGGGCATCAACTCCCAACGTTTCTTTTTCAGTCAGATCTACCAGTGCCAGGTATTTCAGGCAGTGCATTTACACCGAAGCAGGACAGACACCGCCAGACTTTAGTTTTGTTTTTTAAGAACCAGGTCACAGATCCCAAAGTTTCTATTTTAAGGGTTAAGAACTAGTACTCCTAGTTAAGAACTTGTACTCATCTCCAAGCCAGTGTATTGACAACAGGTAACTGGAGCAGTTTTAACACCTACCATCACGGATTTGGTGGTGGCAGTACTTAAGGAACACGAATGCTTGGAGGCCAGCACTGTGCCCACGGCCCACGTGCCTGTGCTGGTGCCTCCAAGAAGCCACGCAGAGCCCATCCCTGTCCATGCCTCTACTGGGAAGCCTGACCCACAGGTTTCCCACAAGTTAACTAACTGGTAACCAATTAACAGTTTCTGTTCCTTTCCTCCTCCAGATACAAAACTTAGTTTCCAAGACTCTTGTTTCCACCCCTTTTCCTTGTCAAAAAGCACACAGGGGCTTCTCCTGCAGCCAGCACTCCCAGGTGGGCACACCAGTGCCAGGGTCACATCCCGGGGCTGTTCCGTGTGTTCTGCTCTCACGTTCCAGGCTCGCTGCTTCATCAGACAGAATGACATGAGGGAATTTTCCTTCCAGATGAATTTGGTGGAGATACTCAACCACAGTTCACTTGCTGGGGATTTTCCCCCCTTCTTCCACAAATCACCTGCAATACTCACATATAACCACGAGCACTTGATGGCTTAGCTCATTCTGTGCCACTGTCCACATGCCACATCTACACAGTTTTACACCTTGCATGGATTTTTACCAGCTTTTCCTTAATTTCACAGGGCAAAGCTTCCCTTAAAAAAAAAACCCAGAAATGTATTTCATTACCTTTGGCTGCAGCCAGGCCAGGCCACACAGAACAGATGATGTTCTCCGAGTACTTACCAAGCCATTGCACCTGCACCTAAAGAACTGCGTGCCATTAAAAATTAAATGTATGTTAAAATAGTCAAGGTCCCTTAAAACTGAACAGGAAAGCTTTTGCAAGCCTTCCATGCCTTGCTGCATTCCATACCTCCATGGCAG
Organism: Lophotriccus pileatus; assembly: GCA_035583135.1. NCBI lineage: Eukaryota > Metazoa > Chordata > Aves > Passeriformes > Tyrannidae > Lophotriccus > Lophotriccus pileatus. Next base: position 31,074,437 of record JAWWES010000169.1, read on the forward strand.
CACCCTGTGTGGCAGCAAGCTTTGGACTGTTCACCATTCCAAGTACTGGCAGGTTTGACAACTGGGATAAAGTTCAGCAGATTTCCCACTGGCTCTGGCAGGAACAGGTGTGTGGGGGGGAATGAGAATGTGCAAGACACCCAAAAAGGCAGAAACACGCTTGACAATGTGATTTCAGACAAAGATTCTATTTTAAAATTTGACTTGTATTCTGAAGAATAATTTAGCTTAAATAGCTGGATTTGAAAAGAAATGGAAGGAGTTGTACTGAGCTGTTGCCACTGCAAAAAAAATCTATTCTGGAACATACTGAACTATGAATAGCACCACCGAAAATTCATAAAATGCACAGCTCATTTCAATGCCTAATTGCAACTGAAAGACTCCAAACTAATCAACAGACTTGGGAAAAACACAACTCATGGTTTAAAGCTCTGGTTTCATTTACACCAACATAATGCAACTGATTTCAGTAGAGGTGGCACTTATTTACGTGATTATGAGAACTTGAAATTGGAAATGGTAACAATGAGGAGAGGCCTCCAAAGAAGGAAAACTCTCATTTCTCTGGGGAAAAAAAAAAAAACAAACCAAAAAAACCCAAAACCAAACCAAAACAAACAACAACAACAACAACGACAACAAATGAAAAGAAACAAAAAACAGACCAAAACAAACAAAAAACCCCAAACCAAACCAAACCAAACCAAACCAAAAAAAAAAAAAAACCCAAACAACAAAACAAAATCCCAGCCCTTCTAAATCTGATTTTAGGCTTGCAAAGTTAATTTTTCTATTGTACTGCAGGTGTTAACAGAAACAGCAGAAAATAACACTAGATGCTGCCCTGCACACTGCATTCTGGTCAGAGAACGAGCCATTTTGATCCATGTGTGCATAAAAATCTTAAACTGTCCATAGGATCATCAGGTTCAACAAAACCAGGTTTCAAACTCCACCACCCTCGCCTTTCTCACCTGGATGTTTTTGACAGGGTGGCAAACACAGCTGCCTAGCTCTCCCTTCCAGGTGAGCCAGTGCTGACCTGCACAGTGTGACAGACTTTAGGGACTCAGATTCATGCTTCTGAACCTAAATACTTCAGCACACACGTTTTGACAGTTTAACCACAGTGGATGCTGCTGGAACACACCAGTGTGGTGAAACCTGTGTTGGAGAAAGCAACGTGACTCTGTGGTGCTAAGATCTGGGGTAGTTTTTTCAGTTCAAAGCCAAGAATCACTTTTTAGTTCTTTTAACCTTAAACAAGCAAGCCATCTTTAGCTTCAAACCAAGTTTGGCAAGTCTTAGCTAAATGCAGTTCCTGGCTGAAGATTCACAGATAGCAGAGTAAAAGAGCAGGTAATAAAACAAGCTTTTAATCTCTTAACAAGATACACACAGAGCAAACTTAAACACAACCTTCCTGGAAGGTACACAGCATAAAACAGCCCTGAAGAGAGTTCTGGTAGAAAATTGCATTCTATTTCAGGCTTGCCCACATAAATCAGAGGAATTTGTCCAGCACTCCTCACTTTGAACTCAGGGAAAGCTCTGACTCACTCCTTTGTAAGACTTTCTAGTACAAGGAGGTTCACAGGGTCAACTTTTATCCCTAATCTTGTGGAACATTCCTCAGTACCTCCAACTCCACAGCTCCATGCATGCCAGAATCCAGACTGCAGAACTCTGGCAGCGACATTTAAACACGCAGAACCTGAATTACAGGCTAAATAACTCCAGTACTGCTCCCACCTCACATCAGTTACACCTATCTGTCCACAAATTGCACTCAGAAAAAGCCAAGTGTTCCAAAGCTTGCAATTTAAGTGTGTGATTTTTCTTTATCAAAAAGTTTTATGCTTTGCATCTGACAGTGAAGTAAAAATGTTTCATTACTTTAGTATGACATGTATATTTGAGCCTGATAAAAACCTTACTGCTAAATCAGTCTTCTGGAGTTTCTTCAACTTTGTTCTATAAAGAAGAAAGAATTATGGGGAAGGAATTTTATTATCCTTTTATATTGCAAATGTACTTTTTTTTTACCCACAAGATTTAAAACCAGCTTTCAGAAGATCAAGCAGTACCATGAATTAAATCCTGAGATGCAGAAATACAGTTTTCAATTGCCAATTTTACAGCAATAAAAAACCTGATAATAAAATATTCATATATTCAACTAGACATGAATTATGAAATTGTTATCAAAATCTTAAAAGCATTCTAAGCCCCTCTGGACTACACATAGGACTGACTAGGGGGTACAGTGAAGAAAATCCAGCTTTTGGGAATTATGTTGAGTCTGGGATGAACCTGAAGATACAAAAAAAAAGAAGTATTTAACACATTCTTTCAACACCCATCTGTAAATATTAAACCAAGTAGAGACAACAGAAATCAAAGACTTTTGCAGTACAGGGGAATATTAAAAATTATATGTGAGGTCAGTGTGCTTCCGCTAAGAACCAGAGGCAAATGTAACAGGCTGTGCATGAAAGGCAAGTTGACTAGAAACACACATAATTAAAGTGAGAAACACAGCAAAATAGAGTACGGAAAACGAGATACATGGTCATAACAACTCACAGTTCAAGTATCCATGTGCATTTTCCACAATGAAAATCATTAGGAGGGAATGCCCCTTTCTACAGCCTCAGTAAATAAGATTTGGACACAGCATCACCTTGTCTACTCGCCCCAAATCCTCTCCAAAGGGCAAAATATATTCAGTAATATCTGCTGGTCCTCTGACCTCAGGTATTGACCATTTCAAAACATATCAGCAATACACATGAACAGCTGTTGCACTTCCAGAACAGTCTCACTAAATCCACACTGCAAGTCTACAGTGATCTGCTCCCTTCTGAAAGTGTCCATTAAAAGTGATAGATGGTTTTGGACCTTCATATCCTTGTTCTGTAGAACACATAAACCCAAGTAGGAGGCAAGATTCAGCTAGGAACAGTATCTTAGAACAGTCACACATTATTTTTCTTAGTCTGAAATCAGCCATGTTTTTAGATAATTGCCACAAACACAACAGAATTTTTCTCCTACAAAACCACGCCATGTACCTGTGGATAAAAGAAGCCCCAATTCACAGCAAGAGTTCAGAAAATAGTGCACCTCAGCTTCCTCTGAGCATTTGCAAATACACAGAACAGATTTATTCTCTACAGAACACATGAGGAGCAAGGCACAACCATTTCCAGCATTTGACTGTACAACAGGGACCTGGTACAGCAGCTCCAAGCTGTGTTTGTGTAGACTCCCTGTGCTTTCAGGTGAGAGTAAAACTCAGAAATGGTTCCACAAACACATACTGAAAAATTAAACAGTCCTTTTAATAACTAGGAGGGTGATTTTCCCCCCCAGTCAGTACCTGAGTTGGAAGATTTTCACTAAGCAATAAATTGTATCAATTGGTCTTTCCCAATCACGCTGGACAACCTGGCATTAAGGGAAACAAATCACTAATGGAGTGAGAAAGATCTTCCCCACTGAAAGGACCAAAAAACCCACAAAGAGTACTTTTTCATGGAACAGCAGCCCAGTAATAATTCCCCATTTATTAAGGTCAAAGAACTAGCAACTCAAGTGAGAATGGCAGCTTCTCATCATCCGGTGTAACATTTATTCTTCTACAGAGTTGGCTCTAGGAAGTCATTTTCCATCCAGGAAATGTGAGCATTATCCAGTTTCATGTGGTAACCCAGGATTCTTATCCAATTCCTTCCCACCCATTCCACAAGTTGTAAAGAATGGGAAGATGTTCAACAAACAGCTGTGCATACCTGAAATTATCCAAGCAGAGGGGTCAATACAGACACAGCAGAATGCCAAGCTAAGAGGTCTACATCAAGTAAGGGTCTATAAATTCACATGTTTAACTCAATTTGCTCCTCTGGTGTTGTAGCTGGGCTGTTTAACGTGCAACTCTTTTCTCAGAGAATGGCCAGAGGCTGGGTGGTTTCTACTTCTGTAATTTTAAAGCCTCATTATTTTAGGGAGCAGATAAAGCAAGTTTTGTGTCTGAATGGCCACAGCACTTCAGGTCCTGCTGTGGTTGCTGTGTGAGCCTGTCGTGATCTCACCTGTGTCTGACCATCTGATCTGGCACTGGTGCTGCTGCCCCACAGACCCACCTCCCCTCACCAGCCTTCCCTTTCCTCCTCCTGTCCCTGCCAGCTGCTGAGTACCTGGGATCAGTGGCAAGCAGGGGCCACACAAGGAATGGTGACTGAGCACTTAGGAGGTAAATATTCAGTCAGCTTACACGGAATCCCCGACACAGCCCCACTGTTTTTCTTCTGAACAAAACAATCCTGTCTGTGCAACTGCGCTGCCTTATTGACAGCTCCGACACTAACAGAGAAGGCAAAGCCCTGTTTCTTCCCACTGCCTTTCAGGAACACTTTGATAACCAGTAAGGTTCAGATCAGCTTTAATCAAAGCATGAGGAGCTGTGTATTTAAGCAAGAATAACTTGTATTCAAATAATCATTACTGATGTCAAATTAAAGTTCTGAGTCATTACCCTTTAAATGTCAGTGAGCAGAGCATGTCATTCACATCCATGGGCTAGATGAGCAGACAGCCTCAGAAAGATTACAGAACCAGTGTTCACTCATCAGCATAAAGTCCTGTTTCTTTTTCAAGTAAAATATCCAGTAAACACTTCAACATTTTCCTTGATTTGAAGTTACAGTAAAGGGGGAGGGGGGAATGTTATCCAGGTGATACTGAAAGGAACAACAATTTTTTAATTTTTTTTTTTAAAACCATCAACTGGATTCACAAAAATTGCTGAAATGAAACGCAAGACCTTCCCAGCAGCTACTGCCTTGCAGTTGCCTTTTTTATGAACAGAAACTTCATTACACAGTGAAATCCTTAAATCAGTGTTGGACAGGCACCACATATGATTGGAACAAATGAATTCTCACTCATTTTCAAAAGAACAACTTCTTTTTGCCATTACAGCAGCAATCCAGACCCCAGACTGTATCTGTATATGAAGATTCACGCTGGAACAAGGCAGTTCTTCACAAACCCCATCAATTTTTTGGAAAGATACTGAACAAAAGATTGCCTGTATCTTGCAAAGTAAGAACAGTGCAACAAAATCTTTTATTGCTGACCAGGAAACAGTTTCACGTGATTAAAACAAACACTTGTGCCCTTGTTCAAAAACAGTCAGATAATTAAGAAGTATCAGACACTAATCATGTCCATACAGTTGAAGTCTGCTTCCTTGTGTACAAACACAAGAAAAACAAATCACTATTTTTTTGGCAAAACTAAGCCTTATATTCACTGTGAGCCTTTTCTGAGTGAAATGAAGGCAATGGTTCTGGTACAGTGAATAGCTTCTCAGGAAGTTACCTTAGCAAGGAAGAAGGTTCTGCAGGAAGAGTAAGCCTGGACACTGTTAAAAAACATACACAAGGAGGCAGGACTGATGAGCAGCTACATGTAACCTCAGATTCACAGCCTTACTACCGCAACTCTGCAAAATACAAAATGGTTTTGTATGAAAAGTTTTCAATAAAACATCTTTTACATGATTGCAAGTGCATAGTTTACAAGTTCAGCCTTGTCTGCCCGTCGTCAGTTTTACAGCAAAGAGGGACAATGCTTTGACAGATGACAATACAGGATAAGCCCTTTATCACGTTTCACTTTTATTGAACATCTTCTGCAAACGCAGATTACAACCTTGCTTTAGGTTGCACGCATCAACTCAAGCCATAAGAAATCAATACTTTTTGGAATCCAAATCCTAGTGGTGAGGGTTAGGTAGTGGTTGATTTCTGTAGTTAGAGAAGTTACAACAGTGTAAGTGTCACTCATAAAAGCAGTATGGTGCAAGAGGCTCTTTGGTGCCAAAAACTCGTCAGTGATGCATTTATGAATGCTACTGAGTAGAAAGCAATCTAATTTACAACTCCTCCTCGCAGCGCTATAGAGACATTAAAGGACTCTGGAGACTGCCCTACCTTGAACATCTGCGAAGAAATATCACCATTACAGAAAAGCTGTATAAAAATCAATGACAAAAGACTGAAATCAGAAGGTATATCCTATCTTTCATCCTGAAATACAGGTCAGGTACGGCCCAGCTCTACAGCAGGCATATTAAATAATCATATTTAAAGGGATCTACACATTGAGACCTGAAAGATCACTGCCTTAATCTCACACCCAGTTATATGGGCATTTATGTGGCAATGTACTTGCATCATCTAAATCTTCAGTAAGAACATACTGCTTCTATCCCAGCATGCATCCAGAGCACAGTCTGTCAAACACCTACAGTTATGCAGAAACCCCAGATTCAAAGTGAAGTCTAAGAAACCCTAAAGTAACTGGCAATTCATACCTCTACCGACTGGTGATTCTGTAAAACAGCTGAGTGTAACAAAAACACAGACTTACTCGTGAGGTTTCTTCCAAACTACAATGTATAGGCCGATCCTCGCGTAGATATTCACATATATACAAAATTTATAGAAAAACCAGAGGCCTGTAGACAAGCTCCCTATCTTGAGTGAGAAACACTAGGTATTAGCAGAAAGGAGAAACAGAGAGAAGGGCCAGTGCTGTCCCCACAAGCACTCGTGGTTCCACACTACCTGCAGTCATTATTGCATGCACTGGGTGCCAGAGTCACAAGGACCTCTGGCACGGCTGAGCCCACTGACTGAACTGCTCCTCCAGTGTATCTCACCTTCCACCCGAGCTGAAAGTCAAGGAACTACTTCACACGTCAAGAGAAGAGGAGGAAAAGCCCCCTCGTGTGATTTGCTACAGCAATCAGTGTAGTTATTTGCACAACCTGGCTGGGTTTGACATCACTGCAAGTCTCCATTTCAAAACAGACTATTCTAACTCACAACACCTGCATGGTAAGAAACAGAAAAGGTAAAATGTACAGCTCCTCAGACACTCACTTAGGACTATCACCTCTAAATTAATCAAACTTTGTTTCTTTTCAAATGCAAGTTTGCTTCACTGAACTATCACTGCAAATCCTACTCCTCCTGTTCCCAGGGTGCTGCCTCGGCGTGTTCCAGAACACAGCTAAGACATTTGCACCCTCTAGCTGTCATGGGGAGGACACAGTACTTGTATCTAACTTACATTCATTTTCAACTTCAAATTTATTGAGGCAGTTTATATCAAGGTATCCATAAAATAATTCAGAAATAACCCAAGTATACCATTTAAACATCTTCATGATTTATCCATTTACACACTCAGTACACAAACAACCCAGCCTCTGTACAGGTTCATCACATGCAAACCACCCATAAAGACAAAAAACTTTAATTAAAAATAAGTCACAACTCAGTGTACTGTTTCAACTGCATCTCCGTTTACCAAATGGCACATTGAATATTCTCTAAAATAAGATGTTTTTAACAATCTTGTTAAAAAATTCTTGGGCAAAATATTTCTAGACTTAAAAAACATCAAGATTTTTCAAAACACTCAAGATACTATACAACTTATAATAACCTTGAAAGAGGTTGACAAGGTTGTTAACCAAGGTATTTACATACCAAACAATGTAAAGCAAAAAATTTCCAAATAGCAACACAAACTTCCACAGGAATAATTCATAACCAGTAGTAGTTGGAAGAAACTGATTTGACTGACAATTCCTTTGAATGACATATTTGATACTTTTACATGGATAATTCCCTTTTACTTTCCTTCTTTTTTTGATACTTCTGTATTGTTCTTTGACTTTTTGTTTCTTGAATAGAAATATGGACAAGGAATGGATGAATCTATCGAGACTTAGTGAGGAGTATGAGAATGTTGTTGAGTTTGTTTTGAACTACTCATTGTTATCCATGCAAAGTTTGCAAAATGGGAATTTGTGTTGATAGGGGGACTGCTAAGGAGCATTTAATTGTGAGGGTTTTTTTACCTGGGTACACATATTAGGTGATGCATGGGGAATTAAGAGATAATAAAGCATCTACATCTAACGTGAAAGTACAACCACATGATGGATCACATGAACAAAAGGACAACATGGGTGCCTTATTAAATGATTTCTTTGGATCCAATGACCTGAATGACCCCATGGATAGGATGTGTGACAATGCATGTAATGAAAATAAGAAGTTTTACAAACTCATTGATGAATCTAAGAAAGAACTGTACCCTGGATGCCAAAACTTTTCGAAACTTTCATTGATGAATCTAAGAAAGTTTTTGTTATGCTTGTGTGTGCTCGCTTGGTATTGTTCTTTGACTTTTTGTTCCTTGAATAGAAACATGGACAAGGAATGGATGAATCTATCGAGACATAGTGACGAGTATGAGAGTGGTGTTGAATTTTTTTTGAACTATGCATTTTCAAGAAGTAGTATGAATAACAAAATTTGTTGTCCATGCAAAGATTGCAAAATGGGAATATGTGTTGATAGGGGGACTGCCAAGGAGCATTTGATCGTTAGGGGTTTTTTATCTGGGTACACATACTGGGTGATGCATGGGGAATTAAGGGATAATGAAGCATCTACATCTAACGTGAACATACAACCACATGATGGATCACATGAACAAGGGGATGACATAGGTGCATTATTACATGATGTCTTTGGATTCCCTAACTTGAATGATCGCATGGATAGTATGTGTGACAATGCATGCAATGAAAATAAGAAGTTTTACAAACTCATTGATGAATCTAAGAAAGAACTATACCCTGGATGCCAAAACTTTTCGAGACTTTCATTCATAATCCGTTTGCTTCACCTCAAATGTAGTGGAAAATGGAGTGATAAGAGCTTCAACATGCTTATTGATTTGTTGA
>JAWWES010000169.1:31083372-31101024 GCA_035583135.1 Lophotriccus pileatus
ATTTTTTAATTTAAAAATTTGTATTTCTAATGACAAAAAGGTGATGCATTAAAGATTTATGAAATTAAAATTAAGGCTCTTTGTTATAGTTCTTTATGTAACTTTACATATTAGCCAACTTTGGAAATGTCAGTCTTGCACATTCTTGTCAATCTACTGCATTTAAAGCAGTAGAGTATATTAAGTATTACTCTGAATAATTACATTGCTACTTCTATGTTTGAGCATGCTTTTGAAACACTGCAATTATGAAATATTTACAATGTGTAGCCTTCAAACTTTATGTAAAAGCCCAAGTATGACTGTCTGATTTGAATACAAACAAACATACTTGTAAAAACGTTTTTTACTTCTCAAAATTAAAAGTAAATTACTACAGTTTTACCAAGCAAACCAGCTCTGAAAAGTTTTCAAGTGTGCCTGAATGTGGACAGTAAAAGTTAGGTGAAATTTCTCAGACAGTACAGTTTTTCATTTCAGACTGAACTATTAGTTGTATCAGACTGTTCTCTGAAGCGTGTAAAAAAATTAAATATTTTCTTTAAAAAAATTATTCCAAGACCTACGTACACTTTGAGCTATACCCATAGGTTTCTTGAAAACTCAATACTGTCTCCCAGGTTGTAGTGATTGGTCCACAGTTTATTTCAGGGGGTGTGTTCAGCTAAAAGCAACTTGCTGTTTTCCAACGTCATTTCTCTTAAAAGCACAATGATATAAAACACTGACGACAAAACAAAACAAAACAAAAAATTGGAATGGTAACCTAAGGATCAAATTCGTTAGCCATTTCTCCTACTATATCAAAATTTGTAGTCAGAATTGTCTTTATTGACTTTATTTTTAATTTTTGTACACAAAGAAAAACATGTTCATATCCATCATGAACAAAAACTTAAAAAGGCAGAACTAGAAGACATTTGTGTCCTTCACCAAAGCAAAGCTGTGCTAAAGGTTCCAAACATTTCCATTTTTAAAATAAATATTTTCTTTTTTCATTGTCTACATTCCAGTCTTCAGAATGTCACTGGAAACTGCAGCCTATCATGAAATACACACTTTTAAACAGAGTCCCAGCTCACTGCGTTTGGTAACTTGCCATACCATATCCAGCTTGGTTAGGTATTACAGGAGCACCTTGTCCCTGGGCAGGCTGAGCACCAAATCCACCCATCCAGGCAGCAGATGGAGATTGGCTTAAAAAGAAACAGAATGGTTAAAAAAAGGGGAAAATTTATTTACTAGACAACATACAAAAAAACCCAAACAAACAAACTTAAAAACATGTTTCCCACACAATCTTTGTAGCAAAATAGAACAATTTCCTCTTCTCTTCAATGAGTAATTCAGGTTAAGCACTTGAAAATATCGTGAACTTTTTAAGAACACAGGATAAAAGCCCCACAAACCTTGGGCACTGGCTGCATAGGGCACCCACCTCCAAAGGCATGTACACACACAAGTGGCTGGAAGTCAAAATCAACGATCCAGAAATGCAAAAAATACCCAGTGCCTCATTGGCATGAATACCAGTGATGGGTTTATCAGGGCTTAAGACGTTTAATTGGCACAGATAATGAAGAACTGAGCGAACAAGTTACTTTAAAAGCACGTTAAAACAGAAGTTCTTAGGAAGATTTCAGTCTTCAGGAGATCAAGAGTCAGAGCGACTGACCCGGGTGTCTGCCCATGGAAATCACCAGACATAAGCCTGAAGCACATGGGATCCTTAAAGTGAGCCTGAGACCCCCCCGTGCCCTGCTGGCACGCTGTAGGGATCCAACAAAAGCACTTACTCTACTCCGAAGCCCTGCTGGTTCCAGGCCTGGCCGTACATGCCGTAGGACGGTACCTGCCAGCCGTTGGCCATGTACTGCCCGTACTGCTGGGGATTGCCGTACACCTGGCTCCACTGCCCCCACTGGCTGTAATCCACCTGCGGAGACACACAGCGCAGCTCAGCACCAGCACGGCTCCCCGCACCTCTGCTGCTGAAGGCAAAGCTACAGCAGCCAGCAGTGACACCAGAAAAATCAAGACAGCACTCCGACTTCATTAGATGCCTGCACTGAACAATGTATTTGTGTGTGCTTCAAATAGCGGGGACTATTCGGTTGGACAGCCCCCTGGTCTGCAGTTAGAGAAACAGCAAGAATCAGAATTACCTCCAAGTTTCTCCCTATCTTGAATCATATCCAGAAGACAGTAACAGATATTCCATCAAAATCACTAGCCCAATTTGATGAACAACTGGAACATAACTGAGACAGAACATGGAATTTCATAAGAACTCCATAAAATGTACCCATTACAACTCGGAAGGCATTACAGTACATACACGATCGCTTTTGTAATGCAAAGAAAAGGTTAAACTGCAGTTACCTGTTGGAAGTTTTTAGTCATATCAGGGGACTCTTTACCCCAATAACATTTAACAACATGTCCTTCAATTGTGGTTCCATTAACTGAAACAATAGCATGTGCTGCACTTTCATGGGTTGAAAATCTAAAGAATGCAAAAACAAAATCGCGTTATGCTTTAGAGTACTTCCACCTTAGTGCTAAAATACAGTGACCCCATACATACAGGAAATCCAGTGAAAACATCAGCTTTCACAAACATCACCTTCCCAGGTAAAAAGACTGGTGGCCACTTTTAAAAGTTCCAAATTACTGTATGAACATACAGTGACAGCTTTTAATGTACCAGGAGAAATTCAATCACGTGAAATTACAGAAGATGAAACATTACTACATGCACAGACCCACAGGTCTGACTTTTCTTTGTCCATACCTGACAAATGAGTAACCTTTTTCTGGAAACACCCTTATTTCCATAATCTGTCCAAATGGGGAAAAAGTCTGTCTCATAAGTTGATCTACAATACAAAATGTTTTTGAATTAGTAAGTGCCTCGGTGTCCAAGAAGCTTCAATAATAAAACAGCAATAAAACAATTCATACCTGTTAGCCCAGAGGCAATTCCTCCACAGTACACAGTACAATTTTTTGGACTTGACTGATTTACTACATCTTCAAATCTCAACTGTTTTGTGTTATCTATAAAGAGAAAAGGCTGGTTTTCAGCAGTGGCACAACACTAACCCAAGAGTCCCAGGTACTCACCTTGTACATCAATATGAATTTCACATTTAAAAGACACATTCAATATTTTATGACAGACCTGTAGTGCCACCACTATGCTGACATAATACACCAAAAAAACTATTCTTTAAGATCTGGAAGGCAAGCTAGATATGAAATTTAAGTGACACGAGTTTGGCTTCTGTTCTGTTCCCCCCCTGAGCAGTGACATGCAAGCAAACCCAACCCAGCACCACAGGAGGGTCTTACTTTCTTGTGTACTTTTGGGGGCTGGTGGTTTCCGCGTTGCCCAGTTAGTTCTGATCTGGCGGCCTCCCAACCACTGGCCTCCCATGTGTACAATAGCGTTTTCTGCATCCTGGGGAGAGCAAAACCAAGGTTACAACACTTCCAAACCAGGAGCTACTTCTAAGAAAGACTGGGCTGTCTGTTAATTCTGTTGACAACGTCAGTAACAGTACTAAGAGGTGTATGAAATCAGAACAGTCACAGCAAGCAGACAAAATTAACTAACATGAAGGCAACTGGCTACAGAGGATGCCCTCAGAAGTCATCTGATAAAACCTTCCTCCCACCCATTTTCCACACACAGGTTAGAATCCAACTGCAATCACACACATACTACCTGTATATGCCACAAATATATACACACACACACACACACACACATCTATACCACAAACATGCTTACTATACAAGCGCCTCTATTAGAATATTCAAAAGCTGCCCCAAAAAGTGCACAAGTCATACAGATGCCAGACACAATTACTGAAATAAAACAACTATCATTAAAAAAAGATTTGCCAACTGACCGTATTAAAAATACAGAAGTATATTTAATAGTAACGGATGAAAAATCAAAATGGTTCAATCATCGAAATCCCCTGCTGGAAAATATTTTAGATATAACCCAAGTAAAATTCACACCATGCAGGAGATGTTTGCAAAGACCTTGTATAGGATCTGAATGTGGGGTTTTTTTCGGAATCTTATCGTGCACTCAACATAACAGGCAGAAAAATGTAAAGTTCTGGGAGGGCTGAATGGTAGTTACAAAGCAGCTGTAATGCTGACACACAAAGGCCCGAGTGTTTAAGTTTGCTTTTATTTACTATTTGCACATACCCCCCTGTTTCTGCCCTGCAGAGACATGCAGATATCTGCATAGACTGCTCTGTAAGTTCTCTAAATATTGAAGTCATTGCATGAACACACACAAGAGCTCACAGCCCATGTGGCTTAAATTCTTATCTTGAACATGAATTAGAAAACTAAGTTCACTCTGGAAGCAGAAACATTCAGTTTCACTTAGGACCTTGATCCTTCTAAGTTTTAATTACACAGAGTGCTCATTTTGAAAACAATACAGAAGTGAAATTATGGAAGATTAATAATAATAACAACAACAACAATAATAATAAAACAGATAAAACCAAATCACCAGACAATAATAAAACCCCTCTTTTTATTCAAGCACCCTCATCTCCCAAAACAGTGAATAAGTTACAAGCTGAGTAGGAAATGAAACAACCTCTAGTGAATCTTGCTGCTAGTTTTGAGGATCACAGCTGTGACCAAAATGGAACAGAGCTCAAGTCACAACTGATCCTGTTCAGTGCAGGAGTTTAATTTGCTCTTAACTGTGGAATGCATTAAGACCTCAGGCTGGAGCACCTGAAGTCTGGGAATATACCCAATTCCCCAAGTGTAGCAGAATCACAATAAATTCTGAAAAACAGGCCTTAAAACTACAAGCTCAGGATGGTTGTACCATAACCCTCCAGGTACAGCTGCTGTGTGAAAGAAGAGCAACCAGGACATAAAATGCAGAAGTGCTTTTTAGTGCTACATTTAAAAATATGCAGTAAATCTGCAGAATAAACACAAATTTTAAATTGGAGTTTTTATGGCTCAGTCTGAAAAGTATCCACTAACTTTCCTTCCATGACTGTTGTACCATTTCCCTCCAGTCACACAAACTGAGCTCAACTGTAAGGTAAGAGAAGAGGGGACAAGGAAATAAAAGAGCTATTCCTTATCTATTTCAGCTGTAACAGAGTAAACAAAACATAGGTGGAAAAATCCACTAAATCAAGGCATCCAATTGCAGTATCTTATGGCATCTGCAAATCTGAAGAAAAGAAATTCCAGCGATTTCTTCTGATTACAACAGCTACTGTTATAGAAGATCCAAAGAGGCTCCTGGCAGGTAAGCCTGGTGACCACACAAACAGGCTTTATATGCTAAAATCCTCAACCGTGGGTGCTTTTCCTACATGTAACACTTAAAGATAATGATCCAGTTTCCCCATATTGTCCTAAATGTACCCACAGCTCCCCTACACGTGAATTGCTTTCCCTTGCTGAAGTTAACAAACAGCAAACACATAAACAAGCAAACTACAACAAGAAAGTAGGAACTATTTTAAATCTCCACTGTGATTACTCACCAGTTTGTTATAAAAAGATACAAAACCATAGCCTTTTGACTTTCCAGTTGCCATATCTTTAACTACCCGTGCATCCCTGTGAAAAGAAGCACAGCTATATGAGGGCAATATTAATAACCTGCAAAATAAAAACTAAAAGGAACCACACACACTGTATTGTGAGCATAATTTTTTTCTTATAAATTCAGTTAGCCCTAAAACTACAGTCATTCCTGAACTCTCCCCTATTGCTTCTTTACCTGTTAGAAAAAAGCAGTAGGACAAAAAAAATAACATGTAATAAACATGCAACCTATGCACATAACCTATTCTGACTATAACTAGAATGTTCAAATTTGAAGTATAAGAGAAACAAAGTTTCCTTGTCTAATATTCTATTGGCTAGGGTCCTCTAAGGTTTACTGTTCTATAAATTACTGTAACAATTCTATCTAATTTACCATGCATTTTCTAAATAGTTAAATGTCTTCTGCCTAGTGATACAAAATATATGAAATATTAAAAAAATCGAAAAAGAGGAAAAAATAGGAATTAAAAGGCATACATGGCCTGTTAACAGATTTCTTTATTTTTCTTGGTCAATTCTCTACCATCATTTTGGAGTTTGGGTAGCTGTAAATTTTGAAAAATTGACATTTTCAGAAATTTAAGAAAGGAGAATAAAACTAACAACAATGCTAAGCACACCAGTACGAAAACAACAAATTTACACAGAAATTTTAGTGAGTAAGTTAAAATGATTGGAAATATAGAACTGCACTGAATATAGAATGTTAAAATGTAAATACTAAAATATGTATATATAAATAATGTATAATAAGAATAAATAGAAATGAGAAAAAATCTACAACTGAGTTCCAGTGTGCACAGTTCCTTGCAGTTAGCCTTCAAGATCCTGTCCATTCTTATGAGCAATTCTGCAAAATAACCAGAATGCTATTACTTTTAATTGTGACTTGGACTTTAGAAAAACTGCAGGTCTCAGGTATAAATATAGATCGAGAAACAGAAACCTGAATTATTCTCTTTAAATTGATTTTTAAAACAGTACTACTTACCACATTAAGAGACAAAAAGCAAAGTAAACAAAACAGCAGAGGTAAGAAATAAGATTTATGATTCATTTAAAAATATGCGTACAGAACAAGAGAAAAATAAGAATTTTGTTCTTAGAAATATATTCCTGTAAAGTAGTACAAAAACCTTCATGTGCAACTTTTAAAGATTTTTATCAAGATAAAGTGATAGAAGATTAACACTTTTTTTTTTTTTTTGGCAGAAGTCTTAAGCACATATTTTAAGCACATATTTTAGCACTCACAAGGATTCTTGTAATGTTCAATATGTTCAATTAGGACACCAGGTGATTCAGCATCACCTGAATTGTCTATGAGAAGTTTAAAGAAACGTTCTCTTAACTGGCAGAAATGTGCACATATTGTAAAGCCACCGTTCTTTAAGATATTATAATCTTAATTCATCCCATTATTATCCAAAAAAAGTAGATTTCACTTTCATAAGTATCAGCTTTTTTCAAAACATTCCCAAGTTATTAACTAGCTGCTTCACAGAATTATATTCCAATTGCCCAGTTTTCCATACTGCCTATGCAATGCAGTACAGACCCATCAGAAACACACCCAGGATACAACAGATACCAGTTTTTAAGTCACTACTCTGTACACCAAATTCTCAACATCAAAAAGTCACACTTAGGAACAGTAATTAAATTTCAATAAAAAGTTGAAGGACATCAGCATATAAATTAGGTTAAAAGCACATTGCTTTCAGCAAACCAGAGCACAATTACATTACTGTATTTACAACCATGAGAGACACTGAGATACAACCCCTCTTTATAACCCACCCACCACAGCAAAATTAACAGCAGAAAAATTATCTCATTAGCTAAGGAATAACATTTCATCTTAGAAACAAACTCTATCATATTTCCTGACTGATATTAGAAATGTTTATGATGATACTTACGATATTTTACCGAAAGGAGCAAATGCTGACTTGATGTCTTCTGTTGTTATTTCTGGACTTAAATCCCCAACGAACACATGGAAGTGATCTGCAAATAAATAATTTACTAATCAAATATTTAACTGCTATCTAAAGTTGCAACTCCTGAGAAGGTGATGTTCTGCACGCGGGACTGAGAAGCAGGAACGCTCAGGATTCCATTTGATGAGCAGCAGCAATTTAATCTGTCCACTCCTGTTTCCCCAGTTGTAAAGCAGAAACAGAAGAATTAGTTTGCAAAACTCTATTAAACACAGGATGGGAAGGAGAGAAGTTACGTTTAAATGCATTTATGGCAAACTATTACCACGCTGTGAAGTATTTGTGTAGAAGTGATACTGTGGCATTACATTACTTACTGGATGTATCTTTTTTCTGGCTACTTGGTGTTGTTGCCCAGTTTACTTTGACCTCCTGAAAACAAGTATAAGATTTAGTATGAATTCACAAAATTATTACATCACTAAGTTCATTCAAGGGTAGGTTACAACTGTCAATGTTTACAAATCATTATTTACAAACCACATTCATAACTAGAACATCACAACGATACATTTCCTAAACAGGACACACTTTTTTTAAAGGCAGTATTTTAAAAATATTATTCTAACAGCAGTAAAACTTGGTAAACATCTTCGACAGCTTTATTAATACTTTCCCACAAATCTATATTGTTTAAATCTAAGATTACAATGTAAGCAACTTACCTTTCCCAAAATTTTTCTCCCATTCATAGCAGCTAATGCAGCAGCTGCATCTCTGTGTTCATAAAATTCCACAAAGCAATAAGGGTCATTGCTTGTATGCTGCAAAACAGAAAATCCAACAGAAGAGTTGACCCTTCTGCTATCGGGTTGCTGAGAAGAAAATCCAGGAAAATATATTACTTATAGCTAGAAACTTTCAGAATGATTTGCAGCAGATTTATGAAATTGCCTTTGACATTACACTTAAATGCAAGAATTATTAAGGTGGACTTTTTATTAAAGGTCTAGCAATTTCTGAAGACGAGTTTACTTTGAATGAGGACTGAAGTTTACTGAGATAAAAATAATTCAGCTACCAGAAAAGTGATCTGCAGACTGGATGGAAGGAGGGAAAGAAAGGGGGGGAATGGAGAGAAGAACAGAAATGGTCAACTGCCTCATGTATACACTCAAAGCTGGAAAGGTTTGTTTCCCAGACACATTTTCATCAATTTCCTCCTGTTCTCCTTAAGAAGTCTTTCCCTTTATTTGACTGTAAATCACTAGCAGACAGCAACCTAGAAGTTGCACATTCTCTGTCTCAAGTGAAAAATGCCATACTCAACAACTGGAAAATAATCTTTTTTAAAAAACTTCAAAATACTTTGACTGAGGGAAAAAGATACTAATCAACTGCCTGTTAAACCTCGGGTACAACCTGTTTATCAAATCACCTTCAAAATACCAACTGACAGAGATCACTGAAGGCATTAATGCAGCAGAGTATAAAGTGCAAAGAACAGAAGAGTTTGCTGAAAAGTTGATCAAGTGGAAAGGGTGACTAGAATGCCAACATTAACACTGCATTTGACCTACCCAAAAGATGTAACGAACACAAAACCTCAAACCAAAACATCTCCATTAACTGCTCTGCAGCTACACGGGCCAAAAGTTGATAAACACTAATGTTACACTAAACAAATTATTTCTCACAAGGACAGGGAAGGGTCTAGCACTTGGAGAAACTTGAAGATGCAACAGTTGAACAGATCACAAGCCCTTTATACACCGAAAACGATCAACCTTCTAAACACTGTCAGCACCTGATGCACAATGAACAGTTGGGAGAAAATGTACCTGAGATCACAAAAAAAGAGTTTCAGTCACAAAGTGCTCTACAAGCAAGTTCAACTCAGATGCCCCAAACCAGAAAGCCTTAATTCACCCCTCTCCCACAGCACCTTGGGAAATCCATTTAAGGCCTCCTTAGCAAATGTAATGCAGTTTATGCTTCAACTGAAGTGCAACTTGACTTTTAGACTGTAGGAAGGTCTTTAGCACTGAGAACTTGTCTGCAGACACTCAGATGCTGTCCCACCGCCCCCTGAGTATTATATACCCCCAAAACAAACACCTGGAATCTCAGACACTGGACTGGCTCGTGTCATGTTTCTGCAAATGAAAAAGAATGAGTTGATACACCTGGCTAAAAACTGAAAGCTCACAGAAATGTTTCGAACATTCAGGTCCAAACTTGGCTGATGGTGGTAATAACACCTGACCATGACACAGCTCCTAGGAAAGGTGTACCACACACCTGCTGGCAGGATGGGCAGGATGGACAGGCAGTTTGAGAGCTGCAGGCCAGTCCCAGTGCAGAATCCAACCTGCATGTGCTGAGTGCTTGGTGGCAGGGGCTCAGGTCAGCCCAGTGCAGTCACCTGTGTGTCACTGAATACAGCCCCAGGCAGTTCTTGTTTATCTACTTACTTCATAGAGATGGCCCACTTATGTAAATCTTAAAACCACAAAGCCTCAATCAGGGTAAAGTGAGTGTCAGAATTTCTCATCTGCTTCTCAAGAAACCAAACTGACCTCACAGCTCTCAATCAGCCTGAGGTTGGAGCAGCAGCACCTGATTTCTGTAGAGCATGACAATCAAAACTGTTTCTTCAGAGAAAAACAACTGTGCTCTGCCAGCCTTCTGTTACCTTCCCAATGAACTCAGAGTAAATGTGGCAGAGCTCAGTGTCACATGGGGAATTATTAGTCCAGACAAAGATAAGAGTGAATAAAGAAGCAGTAAGTGGATAATAATGAGCTAAAAACAAACAAAAAGCTGTGTGTCACAGTGAAAGGAGAACAAGTCCACACAGGAGTTTCTAGCAGCATTCCTAAAAAACTCTGGACACAAGACTTGCCTTCTAATAGTTTCATTAATAATGTTAACAAAAAACTAACGTGACTGTCCCGGGGAAATCTGTAGTTACAAGTTAATGTAAAGCATAAGAAGCAGTAAAAGTGGGAAGAGTGCACAGAGAGCAGGGCTGAAGGACCAGTGACTGAACCTAGCGGAGGTTCTGATCAGTCCCTGCCTGCTCCGAGTTTATCAGTTATAAATGCAGGAGGAAGGAGAAATATCAGGGAGCCAGAAGTTTTCTAGGATGTGTCACCAAGCTCACAGAAATGGTCACCAACCCACTGCAAACAGCAGAGCATTTACAGTGGAGAGAAGGAAGTATTGATACTTACCAGCACTTTGTACAAAAGAACTTATCTGGAATTCTACGGAAATTTTGTCACTTTGTTTCAAGAAAAAATTAATTTAAGAACAGACAGGTGCAGACAAGAGCTATTTTTAATGGCACAGAGGAGGTTCAGGAAGAGCCAAACTTATTTTGAAGGATGTTTTACTTTTCATCCATAGCAAAGTAGCATTTATTCAAAAGGGAGAAGAATTACTGAGGGTCACATTCAAATAAAGTGAGAAATGTACAAAATAACCAAAATAACACTTGATACAATAAGGTTTCTGATCATCAGAACAATGTGGCTCTGAAAAGAGGTGGTAACAATCTTTTAGATAAAGTGGAATCTCATCAGCAGCTGATGAAAGGTATGTCAGGGCTACAGGGAAAGCACAGGACTGCTCTCAACAGGTCTCTCCAGCAAAGGTATCCCCAAAGCCCAGCACAAACAACCCAGAGAAACCCATCACCAGTAAGGTCAAAAGAAGCCCTCAACTCACTCCATTTATTTTGGACAACTTAGGATGCAGTTACATTACTTTTGCTACCCCCCTAGATGTGGAAGGCCTTACCTCTGTTATCATTTTACAGCTTTTGCATGGTCCAATCTGGCTGAACAACTGAAGTATGAGAACTTCAGTCACATCTCTGGAGAGGTTTCCTACATAGCTACACAAGGAAACAAAACAAACAAACAAGCAAAACATCAGTATTTTAAACCAGAAATTTTCACCTTTTAAAATGTAATTACAATTTTAAAATCTTAAATGGCTAAGAAAAAAATCTCCCTTTAAACATCCCAGACATCTTAAGGACAGTATTTACAAATTATTTCCTATAGTTTTAACGCAACATTCATATAGTTTCTAAATTATAAAGTTGGCCACGCAACTGAGAACGTGCAGCTTGATTCAGACAGAATACTGGACATCAATAGCTAGTGCCAATCATTTCCTTGGCAAAGAAATGTCAAAGGCATGAAGAATATTGCT
Organism: Lophotriccus pileatus; assembly: GCA_035583135.1. Classification (NCBI taxonomy): domain Eukaryota; kingdom Metazoa; phylum Chordata; class Aves; order Passeriformes; family Tyrannidae; genus Lophotriccus; species Lophotriccus pileatus. The sequence goes on from JAWWES010000169.1 coordinate 31,095,162, forward strand.
CAAGAAAGTTGGGCAGAACAAGCAACCAGTTGGGCAAAGGTATTTTAAGTTTCACTTCCCACCGAACATCTAATCCAGAGCACTTCTGAATTTGGGGATGAGCCCACATCCAACTCCCAGGAGCTCAGGAGCAGCTTTTGGACAAACTCTGCTGCCTTGCAAGCAACCAACTCAACTCTTCTGTTTTCCTGAACATTTGGAAAACCAGCCCACTCACCAACAGACACGGCAATTTATGCAGCATTCTGCCATAGGAATGCTCTGTACAGCATCTATCTGAACAGCTCCCACCTCTGTTATCCTCCCCAGAATTCTGACAGGGTTGTTTCAATATCACACCGACTTCTGGATGTTTTCTATTTGTAAGTCTTGAGAAATAATTCCAAGTTTTGAAATATCGATCAAGTTCAGATAAAACTCCTAGACTTCCCAGTTCAAAGATGGCTGAGAAAGTCATGAATGCAAAACTAAATTCTTTTTTAAAATGTGACTGATTTGTAATCCAATTGCAATCAGAGTGATCAGTTAAGAGAAAGGCTTGTCACAGTAACAGATGTCAAAAGCCATCAGCAGAGGGGCATTCATCATCCTCACAAATAAGCCTGTCAAGGCATAAAGTATTCAAATGCAACCAATAAGGTTAGCAGAGCTTTTTGGGACTTAGCTGTTGAAAGAACACACACTTCACTCCCTTTACTCTCATCTATTAGAGAACGCCATAATACAGTAAACAAAAAGTCTGAGCTGTTAAGACACTTCAGTGAACACAAATATGAGCCAGCATTTCTTAGTCTGTGCACAGACCAATGTTTTTTGAGTCAGGTACAGAGGCATGCACTGCAACTGCTGTAACAGGCACCTCCAACATTTCTGAAAAGCAATTCCTCCGTGTGACAACTGGACTTTCATCCGGCTCGGCAGAATTAGGAAGGCCACTGTTTGTTCTCATCTGAACCCCACACAACGTTACCAACACGTCTGTGTTTATGCTGCTCTCCTTTAAACACTATGAGACAGTTGTGCAGTTGCTCAGTCAGGACTTTAATGCTACACAAGATGCAGAGTGAGTTTCTTACATATATCGCATCACCTGATACAGAAACAGCCATTAAAACCTTTCACATACTCAGTGCTTTCTTACTAAACACATAGGAGTTAACACGAGTCAGTAACAGTAGCCTGTATCATTAGGAAGCGTTTCAGTACACAAGGTAAGAACTGCAAAATTCTGTAAGACCCCTTACAGGACAAATTGTCCATCTCACTGACTTTTCAGTTCTCTATCCTGAAAACTTAGCAGTTAAACATTTATCCCTACCTTCTTTCTGAAATATTAACTAAATTTTTGTTAATCATTCACCAAGACTGAATTGTAAATCACTAATAACTTTACCTGGAAATATTAACCTTTGCAGATGCTACGAAAACTACATGGAAAATACAATTACCAGTGGGAATCCCCATCTAAAGGGTCAGCAGTGCTGTGAACTTATTACTTGTTTCCTTTGTACACTGTGGAACAGTATTAATTAATACCATGCTTTCACAGCACACTGAAACAAGCACCTGGACACTGGCACTGACATGGAATTAAATACAGTGAAGTCCTATTAACATTATTTCTACTGCAAAATCAGATACAGTAAGTAAAATTAATACTACCAAAAACCCAAATATCATCCTCTTCTACCTAATATTCCTGCATACTTTGGAAACACATGAAGTCTAAAAAGCAATCTGAAGAATTCTTGGTCTGATCAAAAAAAAATCCAGAATAAAAAGGCCAAGAAAAGCCATTCCTGAGAAATCCATTCAATTACGCGCAGATAAATTACACTAACTGCTACAAGAGATTACCAGCTGGTTTTCCAATACCACTCCGTGTTCAGCAAGATAGCTGTGAGTGAGACTGTTGCATCATAAACTTTAGCTATGGAACAGGCTGCCTCTTCATAAAAATCAGCAGTGTAAATCTGGACCACCTGCCTGCTGCATTCAGATGGGATGTTGAATCCTACCAGTCCATTAATTCTCTAAAGGCAAGGATAAATCCTGCCTTGGTGTTTAATATCATCAGTCAGAGGCCTCCCTACCTTCCACAAGTTGCTAACACTCTAAAACTTGAGTAACACACACAGTGCACACCAAAGGTTCATGTCACAAGGACAACATCCAGAGAGACCCAAACCTCTCAAAATGCACGTAAAATATGGGAATACAAACCTCTACAAATCTGAAAGAGTACGCTAAAAAGTAAGACTTGATGGTTACTTTCATGTCTCTAAGTAGGTTGCAGTAACATCACCTCCTTCAGTACAGTCAGAGATGACTTTAAAAAACCCAAACACTCAAGCAAACACTGTTAGTGTAAGTGTATATTACAGAACTGAAGCAAAAAATGTATATTCAACACATTAGGAGCAGACACCTTACCTTTCTGGAAACACAACACCTGGCTGAGCCGATGCTATCACCTCCCCCCACAGCCAGCCTGCTGCTGCACCAGCTTTCCCTTTCCTAACTGTATCCTACTGTCTGAAATCCAAATTATCAGAACCACACCCGAAAAAACCATACGACTCTCAACATGCAAGTGTATGTTATTGCAGAGTATTTCTGGACTGATACAGTCTAGAGGATATATTGTGCAAGCTTAAAAAAAAATATAAAACCCAACAAAGAAGCACTAACTATACTTTTATAGGCTGTTATTGTGGTTAATGTGACAGGGCAGCAAAAGTTGTGCCTTTTGCATACAGGGAATAGTGTTTGCTCCCTTCTGCAAATCTGAAACACTTCAATACCAATTAAGAAGCAGATACACAAAGAAAACCCAACCCACAGATAGATATTCTGATACAAATTCCAATAAATTACACTAGAATAACAAACTACTTGCAACTCAAAGACCTTGTAGAACTAACAAAAGAATACAAGAAGCACATTATCAGTAAGTAAAGAGTTTTAGAATTAAACTCTTTCTTTCTATTTGAGCAGAAAAATCCTCTTTGTGAAGGTATCCAGGTTTGTACTGTATCCTAGACAGGGAGGGAAGGAAGGGACATTTACAGCCACTACTTTTAGGTCCACAAAAGTCCCTATATACACAGTAAATGTGATTTCACTGTCACACAGACAACGTGCAAGAAATGGCAGCTCCCATATTTAAAAGAAGAAATCATGATAAGCAATAAGGTCAGTGATGAAGAGCCCATAGAAGTTCCAGCTACATCTCTGCCCAGGGCTAGTGAGTGACTGGAAATAAAATAATGCCATGGAAAATCCACCCTGTGGCCTCCACTGGCAGCCAACACTCCTCTACAGGAGCTGAACTGAGAGAGGGTGAGAGAAGTGAGTCCCAGTGAAGTCTTACTTCTGCACCCCATCCACGCTCCAGAACACCTGGAATACTCCATGGCAAGGCTGGTGAGATAGATACCAACTTGTATTCACTGACTGCTTGTGAAGTCACTGAATGCCAACAAACCACACAAAGCACTCCTAAAACCATTAACAAGAGGAACATTCAAATTTGGAACTTTTCTTCTGGTTATCAGTGAGAGCTGATAACAGCAGCAGCACATCAGGTTTCCTATAGTTTAGTTTCCACTTGAAAGCAGAAGCAGGGCTTGGATAGAGTCTGGGAGATCTGATAGCACTCAGAACACAGAGCTTTCAAGTGTTCTATTAAAAAAAAAAAAATCAGAAGCCCACAGCTCATTTTAGGATCAGCTAAAAAATTACACATGACAGATCCTACAAAAAGGCCCTCCTTGCTGGAAAGCTTTCTGGCAGAAAACATAGAAGGTTATTCCTCACATTTCTATAAAGGCCTACCAGTTATGAAATGTGAGAAATAAAAATGCAAATGGTGTCTATTTTCTATATTAAGGCTGAGAAAATATTCCGAATTCTTAGAGGTTCATGACAGACCTCTCGTGATTGAAAACAACATAACTACTGCAAAGGGAAACAATCCTTACTCCTGAGATATTCAAGGCGGGCATAAATGTGAGGTGGTTGGGTAGGTTTTTCTTTCTGTAATTAAAAACCATTGCTTGCAACTGTTAAAAAAGAAAATTCCTTCCTAACTTACAAGGTTAGTTTTCTACCCCTGAAGGAATAAATGCAAATCCAAAGACATTCACAATGTATTGCTTTAACTATCAATCGGTGGTCAAACAGCTCCTGAAACAACTTGTTCTTCACTCCTCTTCCCCTCAAAATAAACAAACAAACAAACAAAACCTAGAAGTTCAACTCACAATATTTTCAGTCAGTTTTATTTATGAAATCACAACTGCTCTACATGCAAAGCATCACCCGGGATAATAACCTTTAAAGCACGACTTGCAATTCTAAATTTAAAGATATTTCAGATAAAAGTAGGGACAAGAGGATGATGTAAGAAATGCCACAGCGAAATTTTTGTCTTCCATGCAAGAAGCTTTCAGGCAATTCCAGGAAAGCAACCCTATGTGACTGTGGTTACTGCAGAACTACCAGGAAATTAATGTATATGCTGTTTATTAGTTTGACAAATTAAACAGTCACGTGTGCAATAAAACATTTTGGGCAGCTGCAGAGCTGCTCCTTCAGACATCTCAGTACAAATGTGGTTTTTCCTTGTTAGTGACAAGTGGGCAAAGTCGTCCATCCTTGATGGATGTGTTTAGAGAGCAGAACCCACTCCCAACGTGCCACCAAAACTTGCTAGAAGTAAAAGAACATTTTAAAACTTAGTGGAGATATAGCACTTATTAAAAAAAAAACCCTTGAAAATAAAACTGAGTAAAACACTGTGTGACTTTGCCCCTTTTCCTCCTCCCCTTCCACAGCAACACTCAAACCTCTGTCCACTATCAGGGCCAAGCAACCCTGGACCGCTCGGGTAATCCACACAAAAAGCATTTAAGATTCCTTTATGCAAACTGCGCATCTCGGGGAGCGAGGGCTGAGTACTTACACTACAGCACGAACAAGTTAAAAGAACTTCTGCAGACACAGAGAGGAGAAAACGCACAAACTGCCCGGAAAAGCCTTAAATGCCAAGTCATCATTTCGGTAGTGAAAACGACGAGACCTTTTGCTCTGTTTCAGTAGTTTCTTTCAAGCGGCCCTCAATCCAGACTATCTTTGACCGCTTCTCTGAAGGCTACTGTGCCAAAAACTAAAGGGACAAAGATTCCCTTTGCGCTGTCCCGAGCTGTGTTTGCCATCCGGGCAGCCCGGGCATGAGACCGCCTTTCTCCCGGGGACAGGGGGGCTCGCACAGCCAGGAACACCCTCTGGCACCGGGTCCGAAACCCCACGGACTGCTTACAACAATCACAGGGATCCCCAGCGCCCGGACACGCGTGCGAGCCAGCAGCACAAAGAAAATCCACCAAAACCCTCCCCGCAGAGTTGAAAACAACTCAACGCCACCCCCTCCAAAAAAAAACCCACCCCTCCGACTTATATTTTTAGGCAGGGAGCAGATGACAGGCGCCGAAGTGAGCGGGGCTGCCCGGAGAGGGGCGGGCAGCGCAGTCACTGCTCTGCCCGGGCCCGGCAGCGCTGCCGTGACACGCCGGAGGCAGCGGCGATCGCTCCGCTCCCGGCGCCCCCCGGCCCGCACCGCACAAAGGGCTTCCCAGCGCCGGCACCGGCCCGCCTGAGGTGGCCCGGACCCCCGGGCACCTGCAGCCCCCGGGCACGGCCCCCCCGGCCCCCGGGCGAGTTCCCGGCCCAGCCGCGGCTCCGCCGGCGTTTCCCGCGGGTCGCTGATGGCGATCCCCCCGCGGGCCCCGCGCTCCAGCCCGCGACCCGCGCCCGGCCCTCCTGACGCGCTCCGTGGCGCTCAGCCCCCGCCGCTGCCCCG
>JAWWES010000169.1:31101173-31143879 GCA_035583135.1 Lophotriccus pileatus
GGCCCGGCGGGACCCTCCGGGGGCGCCTCCCCTCGCTCGGCCCGCCCGCCCCGCCGCCCGCTCCCCACTCACAGGGTCCGGGGCTGCCCGTCGTCTTCCATGATGGTGGGCGAGCGCCGCTCTCCGCGGCCGCGCCCCGGGGGCAGCGCGGGAGGGGCCGGGCGGCGCGGGGAGGCGAAGGGCAGGCTCGGAGGGTGCGGGCGGCCGCGGCTCGGCCCGCTCGGCGTGTGCCCCGCGCCAGGTCCCGCGGCCGCGGAGCCCGAGCGGGAGAGGGAGAAGCGGCAGCACAAAATGGCGGCCGCCACCAGACGCTCAGGAAGCCGCGCTCCGCGCACGCGCCGCCCGCGCGCGCTCCCGGACCCGCTTCTGCTCGGCGGCGCCGCGGGGCGCGATGGGGCTCGTAGGCACGGCGGGGCGCGGCGCGGCGGGAGCGCGGGGGACCATGGGAGTTGTAGTTCTGCTCTCCGGGCGGGCAGCGGTGGGGCCGCGGGAGGGGAACTACCGCTCCCGGCATGCCCCGCGGCGGCGGCGCGGCGGGGGCGCGCCCTGGCGGCCGCGATTGGCCGCGGGCTGCCCGGGAACATTCGCTTGGCCCCGGCCGCGGGCGGGCCCCGGTGCGGTACCGAGCCTAGCTGAGCCTGAGCCCAGACCTGAGCCCAGCACTGAGCCTGAGCCCAGCACAGCGCTCATCCCGAGCCCAGATCCCCGTCCTGAGCCCAGCACTGAGCCCAGCTCAGCCCTGATCCTGATCCCGAGCCCAGCCCGATCCTGATCTCAGCCCAGCCGTGATGCTAATTCCGATCCCGAGCCCTGATCCCACCCCTGATCCTGATCCAGCCCTGATCCCAGCCCAGCCCTGTTCCTGATCCCAGCCCACCCCTGACCCCGAGCCCAGCACAGCTCAGCCTCGACCCCAGCCCCCCGACCCCGATCCCGATCCCAGCCCTAATTCCAGCCCCTTGGATGGACCCTGAGCAACCCGGGCTGGTGAAAGGTGTCCCTGCCCATGGCAGGGGGTTGGGACTGGATGAGCTTTGAGGTCCCTTCCGACCCGACCCGTTCCATGGCTCTGTGACCCACGAGCCCAGGCGAGAGAAACTCCTCTGGAAGCGCTCTCCTTTTTATATTATGCATAAAAATCCTTGTTGACGTCATTAAACTGCTCTTCTACCAAAAAAAAAAAAAAAAAAAAAGGCTAAATGGAAGAATTTTTGTGGCAACTTTTTCTTTAGCTGGTGAGAAGCTAAGTTAGGAATTGTCAGTGAGGAAATGGATCAGAATAGCACAGGCAGAGTAGGAGCATCCTCACATGCAGTTGCTGCAGATTAATCACAGCGCTCTTATCCTGGAAGAAATTCAGTTTGTACACACATTGAATATCCAAGCACTCTTAAATACTCCCCCTCTTCCAAAATAGTAACATCACAGAGAAAACTGCTTATATACTTCTCAAACTAGATATTTTCATGCCTGCTGCTCACACAGCAATGTTTTCCCCTCTTTAATTTAAACAGGCAAGACTGTTGCCAGGCACAGATTTCTGGAAGAAATTATTCCAGCACATGGATGCAGATAGAGGTGGTTTAAGTAACTTTGCCATACCCAAAATGACCACCTACCTCCAAAAAAACAGCCAGAAGAGCACTAAATGTTATCCTCCTCTTACCAGAACAAAGAACTGCACTAGAGCTTTATTGAAGTTTCACCCAAACCTCATTTCATCCCCTTTAAACCTTGTGGTTTTCTGCCTTTATTTTCCCCCCAAGTCCTTGGCAATGCAGATATTTGTTTAATGCAGCAATAAAAGGCATTATTTTTATAAAAAGCAGGAAAAATGATTTCCTGAGTTCAAGCTTTCCAGATTGCATTAATCTAAAATCAGGGCATTGGTGCTTCTATTTGATTTTGTTGGTCATCTGAGGGTGTAGGAATGGCAGGAAGGGCTGATAACAGAGATAATTAGTGCCAAACGACTCCAAAATTAATGACTGCAACAAGTGCCTGAGAAGTTTCTTAAACCACACCACGTTTTTCCACCCCTGAAACCCAAGAGGCCTTTGATAGGACCCCAGCATTGGTTCCTTGCACCAGCCCAGGCTGTGGCAGAAAACCTTCACCAAAACTGAGAATGAGGTGAAAGGAACGGGTGGACACTTTACTAGAAAGGGGAACTTCAGCTGACACCAACATTTTCTCCTTGACATGAGTTTAAAAAGCAACCAAGGCTTGTTGGTTAACAACCTAAAACATCTGTTTGTAATGACAGATTGCAACTGAGAAAACCAAGAAAAAGCAGATTTCATTGCAGCTTTATATATCAGGTAAACACCCTCCCTCTATTTATCTTAAAATTTGAGCAGGAGACTGTGAGAAGGCAGAAGATGTCTTCATCCACTGTTCTCAATAATTCCTCTGGGCTGGAAGTGTTTCTCACATGGAAGAATAACTTAATCAGGAAGTATCCAGGGCCTTTACACACCAAAAGGTCATTCCACCAAAAATAAACATGAAGATGCTGCCAGTCTAATGAAGGTTTAGTTCAAGTGCCATCCAGAATTTGTCATCTGTCAGCTTTCCTGTCTGCAGGAGGAGGACACTCACGTGTTCTTAAACACAGGAGAGCTCTCTGTTATGTCACACTGTTCCTGTTGGATCACAGTCCAAACTCTGGGAGTGCCCTGGATGTGATCCCACGGGGCTGACAGGAGCAGAGCGGGATCTGGGAAAGTCAGTCAGCAAAATACACAAATAAATGATGCAGTGCTGCTCTCCTGAGGTGAACGAAAATAAACTCTGAAGACCAGACCTCTGTCTTAACTGCAGCTGCTTCCCAAAGCTGGAAACTTCACAGCATCTCTGTTGTTAAACCAAACAAAACCAAGCTGAGCCCAAGTGACTCCCTGGCTGGAAGAGGAGATCCTGCTGGAAGAGCAGCGAAAGGAGGACGGAGCAGGTCCCAACATCCCTCCTGCTGCTCTTCAGCTCTGCTCATCTTAACCCAGGGAGACAATCCCAATACTCTTTTTCACTCAGGACTTCACTGAACGTGAAGTTGCAGGACTGAGTTCCCACAAGCTCTTGACCGATGTATGACAGCGGTTACTTTGTTTTTCTAACCAAAACAAACCAAACCAAACCAAACCCACACACAGTTGCTGTATCTTCAACCTGCTGAAAATTTCCCACCATCTGCACTAGGTGATGATTTTCTCAAATCTGCTTATCACAATTACCCCAGTTTTGATTCTTGCAGTTCAAGAGTTTATTGTACCAAAGCCATGGAGCAGAACCGTATAAGATATACCTTTATTTGCCTGTTCAGAACAAAAAGAGATGTTATTCCAAACTGCTGACCTAAGACCTAATTTTTTAAATATTAATTTCTGCCCATTAGGAATATTTCATAATCACTCAACTTCTTTGTTTAATTATGATAAATGATGATGCTGAACAAGAATACTGTACTGGGTTCCTGTGTCTTCTCCTTGATTAATTTCCTGTCATCATGATGCAAATGCACACCCTTGCACCAAAAACTCTTACAAAGGTTTTGTCTCTGAGACCTTAAACCCTGGAACAGAGAAAAAGAGCAACCATGTGCACAGACAGCTGTATATTATAAAATTCACCTGCATATTCCTTGACTAGTGAATGAGCAAACCTGCAACCTGAAATTCTCTTAATGTATTTTCTCCTGGGAAATCTTCTGGCTGCATTCATGTTAGAGAAGAAAGCAAACTACATAGGATACAGCTGTCTAGGCACTACCAGATCCCAGCAGGCTTGTCCTGTGCTCAGTGCAAGGGCTCAGCCATGCAAGTCTAGCTTTTAAACTACTTCTTGCTCTGCTCTCTTGCTGCCTGCTTGGCATCCCTGCAAACCTCATGTGCTCCTTTCCCTCCCTTGCAAGTTCCTCCTGGATGTTCAGGCTTGGCTTTACTCCCAGTGAAGATGTGGAGCTGAAAAACCTGGAGAAACACAGAGAGCTGCAACCTCAGGACTTGGTTCTGCTCCCGTGGATTAGAGCAGCCGAGGGTAAGGGCTTCATACATCATCCTCAGAGCAAAAATTTGTACCTAATGCAGAGTGGACTTCAGCAAACACAGAAATGGAGCCAGCTCTTTGCACACATTTCCATTTTTCATGTCTTGAAAGGAAATTCATTAAATACATGCACAAAGAGCACCCTGACCTGACAGGAGACAACCTCAGCACTGACATTAAAAACATGGCTGTGATTGAGATTATCCTGAGGAGGATTATTTGCTTGTTTCTAGTCAGCTTTGCTCTCCCAAGTTCCTGTAACATCTTCACTGAGCAGCTGCTTCTCCTCATCTTTCTGCTGCAGCTCTTTCCTCTGCCCAGCTGTTGCTTTCCATGGACTGTGTTGGGATGCAATGGCTTTGAAATGTTCTTCCTGCTCAGATTAATGACAAAGTGGCCAGGGATTCAAAGCTATGATAGACAGGCAGCAGGACTGCATAAACACCTTCTCACTGGGAACAGGCTAAAAAAGAAAAAGAATTTATTCAGAAGGGTGCAGGGAATTAAAGAAAACCCCACCACTACAGACTTTCTCATCAGAATGTGCTGACTCCTGGAAACCAAACTGTCCCCAGGAATACAAGCTCTGATTGCAAAATTTTCAGACAAAAGACAAAATCACAAGCAGTGATGTTGTGGTGTGGAGCTCAGCTGGGCTCTGGTTTGGGTAAGAGCCACGAGACTTGAACCACAGCCCTGGACTGCCCTAAGCATGAGATTGTTCTGGGATGGGATTTTAATTTTTAATACACAAAGTCCAAAAAAAAAGGTAAAAATTTCCTTCTCAATGAAGATCACTGACAATTAAGAAATCTCAAAAAGTTTTATGTGATGGAATAAGAAACCAGGGCAGCATTTCTCTGGTTCACTCACCTTGCCAAGGCAGACTATCTTGGCAGCTCAGGATTTGCTGAAGCCTGGCACTGATCTGCTCCACTTAACTGCCAGGCCACATTCCCAGCACCAGGGAACACAAGGAGGGCTGGGCTGTCCCAAAGCCTAGCAAGGATCTTTCCATGCCAGTATAACCCTCTGGAAATCAGATCCGCTGGTTTTGTGTTTTGCACTGTCTGTAATCTTTTTATATAATAGAGGTGATGTTTAAACCACAGAATAAATGATGTTCAGCCAAAAATAAAATAAAATAAAATAAAATAAAATAAAATAAAATAAAATACAATAAAGCCCCAGGGATGGATCTCCCGGGTGGGGAAGCAGTGCTGATGTCAGGGCAGCCCTGGAGGGGTCTGGAGCGAGAGCTCAGCGGGAAGGAGCTCCCAGGAGAAAGCGGGGGGAGGCACTAATGCTTCTTCCAGCTCTTCCCAACTGCTCCTATGGGTGAGCCAGCCTTGAGCAGCCAAGTGCACTCCTGAGTGGAGGGGTTGCATTCCTGGCACAGACCCAAAGAGCTCTTTGTATGGCTAGGAAATGCTAGCACTTCCAAAGCTGAATTCCCAGGCAGACGCTGCTCCAAGGAGAGCCGGGAGGAGCAGAGACTAAAGGACACGCATTTGTTTCTCTTCCCTTTCAGTCTCCTCTGAGACTCCACTGTGCCAGGGAGAGAGCCAGAGATGCTATCAGCTCTGCATCTGCTTCTGCGATTCAAGGCAATAAAAATATATTGAAGGGACGATTAGAGACAGAGCACCAATATAATTAAATCAGCTGCAGTACCCCCAGAAACTGAGAAATACTTCTGCCAACAGATGTGCCACATTGTGCTTATAAAAGGATCAAATTCCTCGCGAAAGAGGGTTTGCAAGTTCCCTTTCCAGCTGTTTTTTCCAGACTCTGTGCTGTGCCTGCTATTGGGCACGCTCAGCTCTGGAGATGATTGTGCTTTGGACCGAGATCTGCTGTTAAACCTCGGCAAAAGTAAAGCAGATGTTCCACAGCACACCGGGGGCCCGGCAGGCTGGGGCAGGTTATCCACTAGGTGGAAGCCTCTCAGTGCTGATCAGTGCTGGCCATCGCAGCAGCCGCCTGGGAGCGAGCCTTGCTTATTTTGGAAACATTAATTTGCCTTACCTGTGCCATTCACGGCATATCAGGAGAGCGAGGAGCTCTAAATATTCAAGTTGTCTTCTACTGCTTCTGCTCAGGATCGAATTTGGCTTTTGCTGCACAGAGATCACAGAAATTAAAGCTGGTTTTGCTGTGTTCACAGACACATTCCCTCCCTGGCTTGTGGCAAATTGCATTCCGTGTGGAAATAAAAAGGAAAAAAAAGTAAGGGTACTGGAATTAGTTTCTGGAATCTTTTTCAGGTTCAACGAATCTGAAGTTTGGAAATCTGAATGTGTGCCTTGTGAATGTCCCGCTCTAGTATAGTTGCAGTGTGGCTGCAACAGGTACAATTTAAAAGCTTTTCTCCATTTAGGCAGTACATTTAGCCCTCTGTTTTCTCATCAATATTTTGAATTTACTATTAATTTTCACAGGAAATGTATTTATCTACCAAATAACCTGCCTGATACTGTGACTTCATTAACAGATATGAGCCCTACAATGCCTGCACCTCAGAGCAGTCAGGGTGAGATCCATTTGTGGGTGGCTTCATCCAGATACTTCCACTCACTGGACAAGCAGTGAAACCAAACATCTCCACCTCTCTGCTTGTAGTTACAGAGAATCCAAAGGTGAGGCCTCTTTGCTTTTAGCTGAAATGGTTGTACACCTGCAGCAGGATATTCAAAATGCAGCCAGTGAAGTTCTGGGCTGTTCACAAGTGATACTCTGGATTTGGATGAAACACCAGGCGATGGAAATCCTCCTGGTCAAACCGTGTCTCTGGAATCTGAAGATTGAGAAACTGTGTGTTTGCTGCATTTATTAACAAAGTGTTCATGTTACTCAATCTTAAATTCATCCATCAGAGAATTTGGACTGCAGCCTGCTCAGAAATACAGTGCCTGACACGTGCCAGACACATCACTTACCCACGAGGTTCATCAGTAACAGCTTGCTGCAATCCCTGCTCCAGAACACACCTTTGACCCCCCAGTCCTGGCTAACAGGGCCTTTTCTGGGCAGGTGACCTCCTACACTGCCCCAGGCACTCAGGAGGGAAAAAGCCAGCTGAGATCTTATCACAAGAGTGTTGTCTCCTGACACACCTGGAGATATCTGCCTGATTAACACAGCCAATAACAATAACCAGGTATGAACTGTAGATGAAGCAATCAGCTCTGCAGACATTTACTGATCCATGCACCATGTAACTCAAAAACTGAGGCAAATTCTCTCCACAGTTCTGAGGTCAAAACTGAGAACTGATGCAGTTGATGGCTTGAGGAAAGAATGGCTTTGCTTTGATTTGATGTCCTGGGTTATTCCTTGGAAATCCTGTTGTGCATACAAGCCTAATAATTTTCTAGGTGGTTTACCTAGAATCAGCCTGTTTCTCAAGACAAAACCCCACAGAAGACCCTGTGGAGTTTCTCAACTCTGGGTAACTGCATTTACATGGTTTCTGGTTGTAGTGGGACAGCCTGGAGCAGATGATTAGCCCGGTACTCCTGGGTGTGTGTGAACACTGGGACGAGTCAGGAGTGCTGTGTTTGCACCCACATGGAGAGTTAAAAATGTAGCAAATGCTTCTTGATTGTTTTCCCCTCTGAAAGAGAACATATAGACCTTGAGCCTGGAGTCCCATCTGAGGTTAGCCAGACACCACGGAGACTCACTTATCTTAATAACAAATTTCCCTGAAGCCAAGATTTTTGCTTGGCAGCATCCTTTACATGAACACTCCTATAAACCATTCTGAACTGAACTATGGGTACTGACAACAGAGACTAGAAGCCATATGGCCTCAGGGTCACAGCTATGGCCCAGAGACACCACAGTACAGGAGAGCAAGCAGAGAATCCTGCACAGCTATCCCGACTAACCTGCCTAGCTGGGAGTCCTTTCACCTGCACAGGAAGCCAGGCTGAAACCTACCTGTCAGGAAAGACAATTCAACTAACAGAAAAAACATGATGTCTTGCCAACTAAATTCAATCACTGAAATGCTTTTCCTTGTCAGCCTAGACTGTTCTCTCTCCAGCTGGATGCTTGTCAGCCCTGCAGCAGCTCAAGTGAATCCTGAACCATTAGCCCATTATAATTTTTGTGAAATACAGTCCTCTCTGTTTCTTAGCAGAGCATGCCCCCCCCCCAATATCTCAGTTAAGCCTGTTAGATATCCCTTTAAATTTCCTTTTATTAATTTTTCATCTACTTGCTGACCTTATTCATTCCCTCTGCTGGGTGTATGGTTGGCTGGCAGCTGCAGCAAAGCAAAGGTCCCCCATTCTTCATGCCTCTGTTTCCACCCTTTCAGCTACAAACCCCATCTGTATCACTTCTTCAACTTACAAGAGTGATTTTCCTGCAGGGCCTTTTTAACATCTGTGTCCCCCATGCCTGAATCAGCTGCTTTTGTTGATTTGGCAGAGGCTCTGGCATATGCTACAGGGAACATATGGTCCAAGCCTGTGTTTTTGTTATGAGAGTGACATTCCTCTGCAGATTGGAAGCAGAATAAATCGCTGATATTATGCCTTTTGAGGCTGCTGCTGTCACTGAGGAGGCTGAGCAGAGCTCAGAGAGAACAGAGAGAACATGAGAGGTAGCAGAGGTAGGAAACATGCCCAGGGAGAGGCACCACAGTCCAGGACTGATGTGAGGTGCTCAAGGTATGGGACTTGTTGCTCAGAAAAAGAGGTAAGTCAGAAATGGGGGTGGTAATACAGACATCTGAAAGGGAAGGCCCTGGCAAGAAATGATCCATTCACAAGATTTCCGAGTCAAAGGCACACAAGAGCAAGGGCAGAAAACAGGTCTGGGATGGACCACAGTGTGGTTCTGATGGCAAGGGACACGCAGGACGGAAGAGCTGCAGGAATGAAGGAGCAAGTTTGAGCAATTACTTGGTTTGCCAGTGTGATAAGTAAAACCCTTCTGTCAAAAGATGAACGACTATCAGTGCCAAGCAGTATGGAGAGATCTTTGATCCTGCCTCGAGCAGGAGGAGGTCTGGCTGTCCTCAGAGCTGTGAACAGACAGGTTTTTTTTGAAGTAAGAGATACGTCAGTAATGAGCATCTATCTCCGGGGAATTCATGCCTTGAATTCCTTGGAACAAACAGCTTTTCAGAAGGTAACTTCTGCATTTGAGGGATACTGTGCATTCATTCTGCTACTTAGACTATCAATAGGCATCTGTGGCTGCTCCTGTGACTATCAGGTGACTACAAGCGGTGTCATTGTGAAGCACAGTTACCTCAAGCTAAACTCATCGAGTGCATGACATGCTGATAGGGCACCCATGAGAAAGGGACGCTTTCAAACCTCACAGACGCGTTCTTTGCCTCCAGGTGTATTTCTGAGTGAAACTGAGGACTGAGACACGGATTTGCGAAGAGCCGAGAAAGTTCAAACCAGTCGAATCCGAAGAACAACGCCTGCCCACACCCTCATTTGGGAAGCAACATTGTTTTTGCTATTTCTCAGCTATAACCTGGAATTACCAGTCACGGGGCAGCGAGTTTTTGGGAGGAGCTTTGTGCTTTCTCTCGCAGCACGGGGGTAGGAGTTTCCGTGCGAGCGGTGCCGGGGGGGCTCCCCGAGGATGGGCTGTGCCGTGCGGGGTTTGGGGGCGGCCCAGCCCGGGCAGAACGGCAGGACCGGACTGGTACATCCACCCCGCGGGGCCCGTGCCCGGAGATCCGGGAGCGCCGTCCCGGGACGCGGCTGCAGCTCGCAGGGCGTTCCCAGGGCGCCGTTCCCGGTACCCCGAGGGTCCGCCGGGCACTGCTGGACACAACCAGAAGTTTCCAGCCGGCGGCTCCTCCGCCCTCCTTCTTCTTTCCTCCTCCTCCTCCTCCTCCGCGTCCCGCCTCTCGTCCCTCCCCCGCCGCCGCCGTTTCCAGACAGTTCCAGCCCCGCGCCCCCGCCCCCGGCCCCCGGCGGATAAAGCGGCGGGCCCGGCCCCCTCCCCGCATTGCCCCGCATCGCCCCGCACCGCCCGGCCATGAGCGCGGCCGCGCAGACCCCGCCGCCGCCGCAGATGGAGGGCAGCGCCGAGCCGCTGCCCCCCGGCTGGGAGATCAAGATCGACCCGCAGACGGGCTGGCCCTTCTTCGTGGATCACAACAGCCGCACCACCACCTGGAGCGACCCGCGCCTGCGGGCAGCGCCGCAGGTACGGCGGGAGGGCGGCCCGGGCCGGGGGTGCCGGGGGGGATCGGGGGGACCGGGGGGTGCGCTGCCCCCGCCAGGGGCGATGCGGCGAGGGCAGGAGCTGCCTTTTGTCTCTGACGCACTGCAGTCCCTTTTTTGTGCATTAAATCATTTGATACCTCGGCCCTGTGATGTTTATTTAAAGTTGGTGAAGTCCGCCCGGCCTGCCAGCGGAGAGGAGAACCTGATTTATTTTTCAGCTGTGAAACAGCCTGAATCGTGAATGCCTTTAAGAAAAAAAAAAAAGAAAAAAAAGAAAGAAAGAAAAAAACACAACCCAGTACGGACTCTGGTCAAGTTTCGTTTTTCTTCCTATTTTTTTTCTTTTTCTTTTTTTTCTTATTCCCTCCCCCTTTTTCTTTTCCCTGATCCGAAGCTCTGCGGGAGCTGCCCGCTCCGGTTTCGTTCCGAAGCACGCTCAGGGAAAAGCCGCATCTCACTCCAAATATGTCCATGGAAGGAGAGACGCGGAGGGGAGAGCGGCCGGGATTTTGCCGGGGCCCCGAGGAATGACCCTTTCGGGTCAAGTTGTCCGGGTTTTGGGGGAATACAGCCCGTTCCTTCGGGGATTACAGCCCTCTGACCCACCAGCGCGACGGCTGCGGGGCAGAAAGTGCTGGAAACTTATGCGGGGCCCCCGGTGCGGCTTCTCTGACCGTGCGGAGCGGGGAGAGGGGGCTGCCACAGACCTGCCGCGACTTTTTCTCCTGCAGCCTTGCGAGGCGCTCAAGGAGTGTTAATTATTTTAAGAACTTCATGTTTCTTAAAATAGTGATTGCCCGGTTTGTGAGCGCGGGCCGTGACTGAAAGCTCGGTGTGAGAGCAGCTGGCATTGGAAAGAAAGGGACCGACTTCTCTGCCACAAATTAACCCACTTTTCAGCTCCTTAAGTGCTAGTTCCTTTGGTCTATAAATTCTAGTGCTAATGCAAAGAGGTTTTAGGAAAATGGACTTTGTTAGTCTCAATATTCATATTATTGTAGGAAAAAGTGCTTTATCTCCTCTTTGGAGGCACCATCTTCTAGCTCTAATGGGGCACCTGTTAACACTGGCTCTTTGGCAATAAAAATAATAAATAATGTGGGTTTTTATAACCATAAAACATGCTTGAGAAAGAAAGTGTGCTGTTTACTCAAGAGCTTTTGTTGCAGAAATACCACTTGAGACTAACCCATTTAACAGAACAGTGCCATTTAAGCTGGTTTTGCTAATTGTGAAGGGACTGGAAGTTCTCTGATGGATCAGTTCTCTGCTTGAGTGGGTGCCTGAAACAAAGCAGATTTTCACCCTATCTCATGTGAAATCTGTGGGAATGAAAAGTGCCCTTTCTGCCAACTTGGAATCACAGATCCAAAAAGCTGCACCTGCTTTTGAACAGCTCTTGTGGGATACACTTTTTTCCAAACAGGAGAACTTGTTCCTGCTTTCTATAAGCAGGAATGTGTGTATGCTTTGGGTTTTTTCAGAGAGAGACAGAAATGCCTCCAGAGATGAACATAGAAAACTGCTGAGTTCTGAGAGTTCCTGTCTAATGTTCTTCAAAGAAAAAAACTCTCCAGTTTATGGTGATAGAAATTGTGTGTAGCTCCTCTCACCCAGCCATTTGTCAGAGCCCTGAGTTAAGTGTATCTGCTGGAATTCATGGACAATCCTGAGATTTACATTAAGTTCCAGTACATTTCATTAGGTCAGGTACTGTTTAGCAACAGAATCATAGAATCAAGCCTGAGGAAACTGTCTCTTCCTAAATAATGTTTTCTTAGGTAGGAATGCCAAAGAAGACAAATTACCCACTGACAATGAATTAAAAATCTAGCAATGATTTTTGGAGAGATTAGACTTTTGTTAATACCTAACCAAGGACAAAACCAGAGATGCAGGCAGAAAGAGAGTAGATGGGAAGAGTCTCCTGATTTCCTTCATTCTCAGTCTAACTCAAATGAGAACTTATGGCTTTTAGAAGTGATTTGAGAATCACAAGAGCTGATTGCATGTGGCAGACTTCACTTACCTTTTCAAGGATCAAGCTTGTGCTGACCTTTTTGCTGCTTGGCTTTCACTAAAATCAGGCAGTGAAATTTGCTTTTTTTTTTTTTTTTACTACCTTTAAGGTGGTCTTACACTGTATCTACCAATATCCTCTCTGTGAATACTTGTTCCCATTCTGAAGAGATTTTTGACAACAAAATGAGGTATAACACGGTCTGTGGACAATGAATGGAGCACAGATCTAGAGCTGACTGAGCTTTTCTGAGCAGTACAGCTGAGGCAGTATCACAGTGAAGCCCTGGTGTTCCCAAGTGCTTGATCTTGGTCTTCTCACTTACTCCAGGCTTAACATCAGTGCAGCCATGCTGACTGCAGGAATCTGTGCCAGATACATAATCAGGTAAAAGTTGAAGTGGCTCCTTTGAAATTTTAACCCATGACAGAGCCAGTTTAAACCAACGAAACCAGACCTTGAGTTTGCATTTAATTCTGTAGTTTAGATGCATTTGTGAATTCAGATGACTGTTATTTTCTCATTCAGTCTGTCCTTTTTTACTCACATGAAGGGAGGGTGTTCTTCCTCTGCATGTTTGCCTCCTACTTGTAAGAAATCATTGCAGTGTAAGGCTGGATTAGGGAGACCTTCCTGAGAAAGAGAAACAAAATCTCTTACTGCTCCAGTGAGAAATAAGGCACAACTTTGCAAATGACCAAAAAAACCATTTGTTAATGAAACTTCTTGGTAGCCTAATGATTTTCTTTCAAGTGTCTGATTAGTTAACAGTGAGACACTCAAGGAGTAAGGTACACTCAATACTGTGAAGCAGGTATATACGTACTTTTACTGAAAGCATGTTTTCTAGCCATGTCACTCTTCCTTTTTTCCTTTGGCAGAATTACTGATTTCCTATGCTTATTCATTGTTATTTTCTGTGTTAACTTGGGGCATCACAGCCGTGCATGCTTCCTGCAAGATTGTCTTATAACATTAAACTATTAACATTGAAAAAAATTGATGGCATTTAAAGAAGAAAACAAAACCAAGGCTTGTATAGGTATTTATTGATGCCCCTTCTACGTGTTGTCTCCCCATGCAGCAAACCCAGTGGGAAATTACGCAACTAAAAATAGAGCCAAGGCATTGACCGTGCTGAGCTTTGCTGGACGGATATTGCAGCGATCGATAGCTGGCTGGTGCCTTGGGTTTGAGCTAAAAGCTGTAGCAGCCAGGCACACAGCCATAAAAGTGATTTGTGGTGTATGTATTGCTTGCAACGAGGGCCTGAGCAAGGAGGAGCCATCTTACCCTCCTGCTGATGCTTCACTGGTGTTTGGGGAACAACTAACTACACCTAAGTTTCCATCCCCCCCTTCCTGACTGTTGTGGCTTTTTTCTCTCTGCTTCCCCAAATAAGCCTGAAGTCACTCAATTCTCACCTCTTAGCAGTGGATTTATTTTTGAGCCCTGACTGCTCACATTCAAGTTGACCGAACAATTCTTGGTAGCCCAAATTAGAAATTGCACCGGGAGTTCAGTCCGGCCTCTCTGAAACTGCATCTCTCGCGGTGGTTCACATCAGGGGAAGGGAATGGAGGGCTGGCTTAGCTGGCAATTAAGGCCTCTTCTACCTGCAGTGTTTTACATCACTAATGCTGATGTGCACTCTGTCAGGTTAGCAAGTTAGTCACTGGATTAGAAAGGTGCTGCATGTAAAAGGCATAATGTGTGGCAGTGGCAAAATTGTCAGTAGGGGATTTTTGGAGGAGTGTGACTGGCTCTGTCCAGATTCCCTGCAGCTGCTTTGTGTAGTTATTTAAAGCCCCCCCTTTACATGGTAAGCAGGGAGTTAATTTATGGGGATATCGGTTAATCTGAAAACAAGAGGTGGATCTAATGGGAAGTAAGAGACAGGCACATGAAGGAAATCATGCTGGAGATCATGGCAGTGTCTGGGCAAGAGGAAAAGCAAAGGAGGGATTGCAGAGCTCTGTGTAACTCCTGGCACTGTGTGCCTCTTATCTAAAGGACAAAGGAAGAATACTTGTGCCAGGTGGCAGCATTCTTGCCTAGGAATCATATTTTTAACACTTGTATACACAGGCAGGATTTTTCCGTAATCACCTGACAAAAATAGAATTGTTCCCACTGGAACTGTGATAAGGCAGGTAACAGCCCAATATGCTGTGGGGTATACAGACAGTATCACTCTCTAGGTAAGCTCTGTCTCCACAGCTTTCTGGGGCATCTGTGGTCTCTTCATGCCATGTTAAAGGTAAATGTAAATTAGAAGAAATGGCTTGTTCACACAGATCACATTATTTAGTTACAGACAGAAAAATGCTTTATCTTAAATATGATGCAGAAGCTGTTGGTTTGATTATTTTGATTTTTCCTTCTTGGTTTCACAGACAGGAAAACCAGGCATGTGTTGGGTAAGCAATTTGTCTGTCATCACCCAGTAGGTCAGGTAGCACGAAAGTATGTTTTTTATGGCTGATGGCAAAGCCTTATAATTAATAAATGAGATGCAATGTAGCAAGTGGTTTTATTGTTGGAAATTGCTGTTTGAGGAAGTGAAGTCACAGAAATGCTGCTTGCAAAATGAAATTCTAGATGAAAATGTGGAGCGTGATGATAAACTGTGAAATTCACAGCCCTCTGTTCAACTGTTATTTACTTATTTTTTAATGAAGCATTGTTTTGCTAGTCCTTGAGACTTGTGCTTTCTCCTGTATTCCGGATTTCTGGTTCATAGCTAAGAGGAAAGCAGCAGTTTGACTACCTGCTTCTTAGGCAGGCGGGCAGTGAGCAGAAATAACTGAATAAAGTGTGTCATTCTCCTTGCCCTTGACAAGGATATTTCTGTTAGCCCTCCAAAGGGCTTTTCTTTAACCCTGTCCATTAAAGCTGACAGGGTGGGTGGTGATTCCAGCTCTCCCAAGAGTGCTCTGCTCCTTGCAGCAGTCACTGCTTCTTTCTCAAACATGTTCAGTTTGGCCCATGAGGTGCTTTCTGTGCTCAGGCAAACTTCCACTCATGGCCACAAAAGGCAGGTGATGTCATGTCTGCACCGAGGTGCTTTAGCTGAGGAGTCATGTAAGTGATCAAAAGAGGACCTTTTTTTGTTCCTGCAGCAAGATTGATCTGCAAGATGTGTTTGCTTCAGGCTCTCTGTGCTGGAAGGCTTAGGATTAGGTTTCTCCTTCGGTTTCTAATAGTGTTTATTATTTATTCCTGATGGCAGCACTGGCCTTCCTCAGTCAGAGCATATGTTAATGTAATACTTGGATAATACAGCCCAATAATTACAAGAGGGAACAAAAGGCCTATTTGCCTACACATGTGTATGTTAGGAAATAAAAGCTCAGCATTCAACAAGTGGAACATCAAAAGCAGCTTGGCCTGTAATTGGGTTACCTGATGCGACTGACACGAAGTCCTCCTGAGACAGCTCATGCAGCTGAGCTTATTCATGGTTTCCTTCAGTCATTAGCTAATGATATCTTGCTCAAATGCCTGTGTGCTCAGTCTATATATTTAAGCACAAATTGTGAGTAAAAGGGTGAGAATGCAAAAGTCCTCAGCAGCTGAAGCTTGGCTGTGAGAAGTCTGGAGTCAGCACTGAGAGCAGAGCACTCTGCACCCTCCAGTTTGTAGAGTTATCTGGGGACTGTTAATAAAACCTACTCCATTGCTAATGTTGTGCTATTAACGTGTTCAAATACAAAGCAGTGGTGAGAAACTTCTTAGAAATACTTGGGTATGCTGATTTCTATTGATGGCAAAGCTAGTGTAGTACTTCTGCTTAGTTAACACAACAGAGAAGGAAAAAGTAAAATACAAAAGGATCTGGAATCCAGTTGTAGTGCTTATTTTTGCCTTTCTGTGACAAAATGTTGTTTTTTGTTTTTTTTTAATAAAGAGAGAATTGATACATCATTCTTAAATTTTAATATTGGGTACTACTGACTTTTTTGGTTATTCATGGTAATTTCTGATAAAAAAATACATTTGAGCATATGTGCAAAGGCAACTTGGTTGTTGTATTTCAGTCACTCATTTTAGTTCTGTTGCTGTATTTGGATGTGAAAGAACAGAATCATGCGATTCCTTTCTTCCTAAATTTTTAGGATCTGGGCTTAATATCATGGAAAATGTGATCTGAAGTTAGGTTTTATCAGGTACTAGCATTTTCTCAATCATTTGAGCAGCTAGAATGCTTCTGCTTGCGTAGTACTCCAAAGCAGCAACTTACAAGTTCAGAACCACTGAAGTCAGCAGACCCTCTGTTTGCTTACAGAAAGATCTTAATTTTGTTTTCCCTTTGCTTTAGATAATAAAACAGGGGCAATTTAAATATTTGCAGTGCTGCTCTGTGAGAGCATAATACACAGATGCTGTAGAGAACTGACTGCTGTGCTGCAAATAACATCAGCACAGGTTAAAAAGAATGCAAGGGTGCGATGGCAGCAAAACTTGCTTTTAAACTTTATTTTGTAGCCCGTTTTAGTATAAGGGGAACGAAAAATGTGTTATGTAAGGAGTCTCAAAAGGGAGATTCTGAGTTCAGTACAACTATTCCAGTCATCTAGCATGCACACAGGATATTTTGACAAATTTAATTTGATCAGTACAGCCACCTGGAAAACTCCAGTGGCAATTTGCTGGCATAAGCAGTGGCTGAATTCGCAGGTTTCCGTGTTTCAGTCTGGAATAACACTTGAGCAGTCGCTGGGGCACACTGGGAGTTGTGCCATTATCCACTCCAGATAGTACAGCTGTATTAGGAATTGTGTTTCAATGCTGGTTTTTCTCTTGCTGTTGTTTTTTTCCTTCCAAGGGCTCGTGGTTTCAGAACTCACTTAAAAGCCGGGCATGCTGGAGGATTTTAGTGTCAGTCCTGACCGTGCCCTTCCCACGGGAAGCCAAGAGAAGGATGTAGGGGTATGAAGTGTTTTTTCCAGTTGCACAACCCGTGCTGGCTGCACCTTTATTTACCGTGGTGATGGCCTGACAACAGAAAGGCGCTGCTGGTGCCGAGAGGTGGAGGGCTGTTCTTCCCTGAGCAGCAGTGCCAGCGTGGCTGGGCTGCCCCTCAGCTGGGGCATTGTTCCCTCAGCACCTCCTGACACGGCTTTGAGTTCCTGGGGGTGTTCCAGGCTCCCTGAAATGTGAGCTGGGACTGTTGTCAAAATGTCTGAGTGGCTCAAGGAAGGGTTTTTTGCATTTTTGTTCCCCCTCTCTGTTAAATGTAAGTTGAGTGTGTGATCAGAGCTGGGATTGCTGCAGTGCTGGTACTCAGTCCTGCTACTTACTGAAAATTAATTAATACTCTGCTGCTTTGTAGCTACTTTCAACTTCGTTATTAAGGAATTTATTGTTTCTTTAGATGAGGGCAGAGGAATTTTACTTCAGTTTGTTTTAATGCAGAAACCTGAATTGGGTTCCTGGTGTTTTTGTGTAAACTGGGAAGGATGATGGACTAAGAGCAGTCATTCATTTATTGGGCATTTCTCTCTTTGTGCAGATTTGTGTTCAGTGTGCACTCTGCACTTTTCCAGATAACGTTTGTTAATATAACAAGCAAGAACTGTATGTGATAGAAGGCAAATAAAACCAGAAAATGGCTTTTTTTTTTTTTTGTGCTGGCTGTGTTCTAAAACACAAATTAAAGCAGTCAGAGCAAATACACGAATTTTTTTGCTGTAGTGTGATGATGAGAGTTTTCCAGAGCTCAATTCCATTCCTCCCCCTTGCATGCTGTCCCCAGGCACACCTGAGCTTCTCCTGCAGTGTTCCAGAACCTGTTTGTCCAGGCTGGAAACACAGACTCCCTTGCTCAAAACAGAGCTGCTTTGGCTGCAAGGCTGGCCATGGGGTACTGGGATCTGCACGTACTCGCTCTTGGGTGGGATTGTCACCATAAAGGGACCCAAACCACTGGCAACATCTGCCTGAACCCAAGGCCTTGGGAGTCTTTGGCCGCGGTGCAGAGTACATGGATTGCCCATGTTTGTGGTTGTATGACAGTGGGAAGGAAAGGAAAAAGAACAAGGAATGTTTAAGATGTGGTGATACAAACTGGCTAATGTAAAACAAGTGTTTATAGAGTTAACTATTAATCAAGTGTTGAAGGGAACAATGTAGATCAGGAAGAGCTGTTGTGATGAGAGCACCTTTTCTAAACCTGATCTCTGCCTCAGAGCTACTGATGGTGGGGAAAACAAGGACACTGCATTTGTACTTTACTGAGGGCTGCTCCAGGATGGCTGCATGGGTAAGAGCCATTCCTCTGTGGCTGGACCTGACTACAAGGGGGGAAAAAAGCCTGGGACAAAGGACCAACTCAATACTAATTTTCCACAGAGGCAGCACAGGTTGTCTGAAGCTGTGAGAAGTTATGGGAGTACAGTTTATGCTGTGGCTCTTAGAAGGGCCAGTGTTTCCATTAAAAAAAAAACAAACAAAAAAAACAACCCAAGACAACAACACCAAAACCCAAACAAACAAAACCCACCCAGTATTGTCAGAAGTTTTACTTCAGTTGCAAGATGAATGGTTCGGAAAAGGAGTCCAACCTGATTTTGCTTTGGTTCTGGGCTGCTGCTTTTGTATCTCTTACCAGGGCTTAAGTTGCTGTGGCAGATTTCTCAGATTGCTGGGAAGGTTCAGAACAAGGGCAGCCTCACAGGTCTGAACATGAAAACAGGGAAGGGGAAGCCCCTGGTTGGACTCTGGGGGGGTGGTTCATGGAGGGTAGGGGGGTTGGGCACTGTCCATATTAAATCCTTGGCAGTGATTTCTCACTGTGGATTACTCCAGATGATTGGAGGTCTTATCCCCAGATGAAGCTGTTCAAAACACTGCAGGCTCCAAAAATGCCAAGAGAGGAGCTCTCTACACCCAGGTGGAGTGGAGCTGGTTTGGCTGACAGCCTTCTCATGTCAGGGCATCTGCAGGTGCTCCTGGCCCACCCAGCTCCTAAACCCTTCCCAGCACTGACCCTTCCCACAGAGACGCTGGAAGTGAGGGAATCTCCTTTTTATAGCAGTGGGAGCTGTGGCTGTAGGTGGGGTGGCTGGGGAATGCTCGGGTTACTCCGTCAGGGCGACTGTGCAGAGCAGCTGGTGCCGGCCGGGCACAGAATGCCTGGAGTCAGCTCAGAGCACCAAGGTGCTTCTCCCCACTCTGGAATCATCAGTTCCTTCCCAGCCTGCCCTGTGGACACCTGGCTGTGCCTCAGCCTGGCATTGCTGTCAGCTGAGCACACCTCAGGTTCATTTTCCTGCGGTTTGCTGCCGTAAGCGTGCTCCCTGTGGATCCTGGGAGCGCTCTGGGTGCAGGGTTACGCTGGTGGGAGGTGAACAAGCACATGTTTGTTGGTGTGTGTGGTTCTGAAAGCCCCTGGCCAGCCTGTGCTGAGCAGAGGAATGTGGTTTCCTGGTAGGGTGAATTTAAAATGACTCATCTGTCGGCAGTGGATCCCGGTGCAGACCTTGGCGTGAGATCATCCTTGTTCTGCAGCTGGAAAAGCCAACTTCGGATTCTGCTCCGTGCGAACTTTCTAGGCCTGGCTCTCCTCTGTGCTTCTTCCAGAATTCTTCCTCTGTGGAGGTTTTTTTAATGAGTAAAAGGAAGTGGAACATCGGGGCTCGGACTTTGAACTTGTTCCTTTCTGTGTTTTTTTTATCTTTATTGGTTTCCCTAAATAATGGCCTTTATTCTCTGAGGTTTCCTTGCTTACAGGAATTCTCACAAATTGCTTTTTAAGGGGATACTGTCATATAGAAAGAACACTGATAATCTGTTTGGTAAAATAATTAATTCCTAATGAATTGGTATATTAACGTGTACAGAAGCAACATGAAATATTTTTACAGCTTAAACAACTCTTTAAAAATAGGGTTTCCAACACTTGCACCATATGTCCCCTTATTAAATTCTCCTCTTACTGAATAATGACATTACCCTCTGAATGACAGAGGTGCTTGTTATATGATCTGACTTAGAGATACATCTGGAACTTGGCCCTCGCGGGGTCTCAAAATAGAATGACCGATGCAGGAAGAACTTACTAGAGGACTTGTGAAGGCCCTGAGTACAAACCACTTCCACCCTTGCCAGGGCTTTGACATTGTCCAGGGAGCCTGTGCAGGCAACGCAGGGATTTTTTCCTCTTGCTTTTCAGCCTTTTCCTCTTTGTTAGGCTGTCCTGTCTTCCCCTCCCCTCTCCCTCAATGTTTACTGAACCAAATCCTCCCTTTGCTGGAAGTGAATAGATTCTTCAGTGTGCAGCGTCAGTATGCCCAGTCAGCCGCGGGAAGAACAATACCAACAACATTGTGTTTCTGATGGGATTAGTCTTCCTTGGAAGTGTCCTTTCGGATGTTGTCTGTAGCACGGATGTGTTCTGAGAGGTGCTGAGGAAATCCTCTTGTTTGAGTTGGATGAGCTTCACCTGAAGAGGGTGGGCTGGTGGCTAAAAGCTAGTGATGCCTGCTAAATAAGAAATGTTGTTGTAGATAGGCAGGTATTTTGAAGCCCAAGTTAGTATTTATGGGAAGTGGGGCTGAAGGCCCCACACATAAGCAGATTTTTTTGGCTTCCTCTCTTCTGCTGCCTGCAGTGTTAGCACCTGCGGTTCGCTGCCCTGCACGGCCCTGAGAGCTCTCAGCTCCTCATACACAGCTGATGCTGCTTTTAGGACAGACCTTCAGGGCAGCTTTTTGTTACGGGCTTCACTGAGCTACCACTGAGCGCTGTGTGATGTTTTTAACTTCCAGGAAGGCCAGCCGTCAGCGAACGGTCCATCTCGCGACAGCCCCAGGCAGCTGCCGGCCAGAGAAGGAAACGTGGGATACCCCAAGCTGCGGGCCGGCTACATCCCCATCCCCGTCATCCACGAGGGCCTGGACGGCCGGCAGCAGCACCCCTGCTTCTCCTCCCCGCAGAGGTACAAGACAGAAGCGGCGCAGGCACAGCCCCCCCGGGGGGCCTATCCCGGCCCCGAGTGCCCCGCGCCCGCGGATAAACAGTGCGGACAGACACCGGCAGCTGCGGCCGCACAAGCGCCGGCCACACACGCGCCCGAGGTAACAACCGGCACCGCTGCTTTGCACTGCACTCCCTGACCTGAATGTCACACGGGGGTTGGTCCTTCAGAGAGCCAGGCTTGCCACGGGATTACATTTTCCCGATACTTTCCCGGTATTGAAATGCAAAAGTTGCACAGTCACGGCAGCATAAATATGTCTGGGTTTTCTAGAGTCACCTGCTCGTGTTCTGGAATGGCTCTGCAGAGATAAATGCATGTGAGGGACTTCTGCAGAAAGGAGGCTCTGAGCCCAGCAGGTCCAGGGGTTGTACAGGTTCCCTCTCAAGTGGAGGATAAAGACAAGCCTCTTGTGTTCTGCACCATGAGTCAAACTGAAGTGAACAAAGTGGTAGAGACAAAAATAAAAGTGTCCAGTCAGCGAACAACCCAGGCCACTTCAGAAGTTCTTTGCTTCTTAATTTAATATTTCGGTTGTATAAAGCGTATGGGTTTACATAAATGCAGATTTAAAAGTGAATTGTAAGGTGGTTTTGTCCTTCAGTGGCATGTGAAAATATTTCCAAACGATGAACTTCTTTGAAGAAAGTCACCCTGCTTGTTCTGTGTTTGAGAAGGTAGGATTTTGATTGGCCTGTTCTCTGTGGAGAACTAGCAAATTGGTATTCTTGTAATATATGGAAATACCATCCTCATTTTTATTCAAAGTAAGATGAGCAGGAAATTCAGCCTTCATCAAGCTGAAAACATATCAGGTCTGTAATTCAGCAGTAGTGGCATCTTGTCTGAAACCTATTTGGAGTCTGAACAACGTAATTAAAATCCTGTTGGCAGGTTTCTCAGCTGTCTCGACTAACGATGCCTTGTCCATGCAGTAGCAGGACAAGAGGCCCGGCTTTTCCTTCTCCAAGCTTTGTCTAGTCTGCAGAGTGGCTCCAGGAATGTGTCTTCTGTGCCACTTAAGTCCTCCGAGATAACCAGAGGGGACTCAGAACTTGATGTGACAAACTTGGGCAGTGCAGTGATGGTACCAAGTGAGCAGAGCCTGTGTTGGTGACTGTAAACTGTGTGTCAGCAAGGCTGCCAGTGGTGCCAGTGCTGGGGGCTATAATGCAAACCAGCACTTGTTTATTTAGGGTTGCTGTTTCATGGGCAGCTGAGTGTTCACCAGCACCAAAAGAGGGGTTTTGTTCCCCTTCTCTCCTGCCTTGCCTGCCCTTGTCTTGCCTTCTGGCGGTGTTGTCCTGCCTCTCCTCTGCCAGCTCCAGTCTGCCCTGGCCTTTCCCTGAGCTATGTCACACACCCAGCAGGGAATCAGCTGCTGGGGCTGGTGCAGGGTGGGTGAGGGGCTGGACTGGCAGAGCAGGAGGTGGGAGGCAGCTGGGAACAAACAGCCTGCCTTTCCCCAAACTGCAGGCCCACAGCCTGGAACATGCTGAGAGCTGGATTCTGCAGCAGCTCAGCCCAGTGCTTGTTTCTAACAGCAGGTCTGAGGTAGCGCAGCTCTTGCTGCTGGTGCCAAGGGATTGAGGCACTGGAAGGTCCAGGAGAGCAGGAAAAAGGGGCATTAGCCATATATGTATTGCCACAGCCTGATACCAAATCAGTGACATGCTTTATGGAAACCCCAACAAAACATACAGAATCTGTTAGTGTGACTGGGATCAGAAGTCTGAACGTTGTGTGCCTCTGTTAGGGTTTAATTTTTGTCTCCAGCTTAGAATTTGTTTGCTTAGCCTAATTTACCTCAAATTTGACAGGTTTAGACAGGAACAGCCATGCAAAAGCAGCAAACATTCTGACTGAGCATCCACTCCCTGCTCATTTGAGGGCTGGGAATGCTGTAGCTCAGGTTTCTGCTTGTTATAATGATGCTCTCACAAGCTCTGTGGTTTGTCTGGTGAGGCCCTTGGCCAAAAAAACAGGGAAATGGAGCCCTTGCACACCAGAAACACAAGTTCAGTTTCTATGATGACCGCCTCTGTTTCTCTTTGGAAATGAAAAGTATTGTGAGCACAAAATGGTTAAAATTTACTAATGGATTTTGTTTTCATGGCAGCCTCCACCTCCTGGAGCATCTGATTCTCCAACAGTCTCCCCTCAGTCCTCTGGCAGACCCAATGCAGGAAGCCACCAGCTTCCCCGTGGTTATATTCCGATTCCTGTGATCCACGAGAACATGCCCCGTCAGCCGACACAAGCCTACCACCAGGCCCAGAAGACACACTACCCTGCCCAGCAGAGCGAGTTTCAAGCCCACCAGCCGGTGTTCCACAAGATTCAGCCCGAGGAGAGGGAGCCCAAGGCGCCGCGGGCACAGTCTCCGTTCAGGGTGGCTCAGAGAGGCTCCTCGAGTCGGGAGAGCTCACCAGCCAGAGTCACCACCCAGATCCAGCCCCCAGCTCCCATCAGAGTGCAGACAGTTGTAGACAGACCCCAGGTATGTAGAGCGGGGAAGGGAATCACCTCCCAGGGACTTTAGCGTGGCTGGAGCTGGAAAACGAGCTTGTACTAACACGCACATGAAAGCACGTCAAGCGTCTCCGTTTCTAGGTTTACTCAGGCTGGGAGATACTGAGATTAACATTAGCAGCAAGTTGCCTTTCTGCCTGTCAGGACCGTGGAGTCTCTGGATCACTGAAATGTGATTTAGGACGTGATTTGATCTTCTCTCGTCAGAGTATAATTTGGTGTAATTACGCTGAGGTCACTGATGTTGCATTATGTTTATGGGAAGAAAATCAGGTCCATGGGATTTGTGACATCTCTGTAAATACACTTCACAGATGTCTCAGAGCCACTTAGGGATAGCATCAGATGCACAAAGTCATTTTAGCTGTGAAGAAAAAGGATCAGCAAAATCCAGCCTTAGAGCTTTTTATTCTTCCAACTGGAAGCATGCTGTTGGTGCAGAACCTGCTGCTCATTGAACACTTTTTCCATGTTAAAATTCTCACTAAAACTACAGTTAAAGACTACTGGGAATTAGACTATGAGTGTGGGGAAGTGGGTGTGTACACACCTTGATTTCCTCTCTGGAGAGGAAAAGGAGAGGAGCAGAATTAAGTTAATATATTTGAAAACCCATGTGCTAGGACAAAACAAGGAAGACTTCTGATTAAATAGTGTATTTTAGATCATAGTGCTAATTTATTTTCATGGATGAGAGTTTGTGCTCCCTAATAATTTTGATGTTCAATGGGTGGAGCAGTAACAGGTTTTTTGTGGAGGCCACTTAATTATGTGGTGTAAATAAAATACAGATATTTTAATTCAGCCATCTAAATCCACGAGAGCTGGATTTGGTATCTTTCAAAATCACTGTGTATGTGCACAAACAAGTAAAGGAGGTGTCAGGGAAAGGACAACACAGATCTCACAAAATGCAGTTTTCTGCTAAGATTTCCAAACTTATCTCAATTTCAAGAGGTTTCTGATTTGATGTCATAGATCTGGAGTAATCCCAAGGATTGTCCTTAATCACTCCAGTGTAATAAGATTGACACAGTAACCTCTGCATGTAAATACACGAAAGATAAAATGAGTAAAAATAAGCACTAGCAAAAAAGAGGAATGCCCTGAAAACAGGAACAGGATGAGAATAGCCAAAAATGTGACTAAAACTCGAAGTAGTTGGCTTTTCAAGAAAGGTGAGGTCTCAATTACTGACCCACAGGATGAAATCTTGGCTGTGCTGCTGTCAGCTGCAAAAGATCTTACTGACTTCAATCAGGGGAAGGCTTTGCTCTAACAGCCTGTCCTACAGAACTGCTCATGGGGCTGATTTTATTGAGCACAGGCAGGATTTGTTGTGTTGAAGTTTAATGTTGGTGAGGGTTGATTTGTGCCTGTAGTCTGCAATAGCTTGAAAACGCTTTTCAGCACAGTGCTGGTTCTGAAAACAGTCAAATTCAGCAATGCCCAAGAACGATTAATCATCTTGTGTGTGAAAATGGCACTGTTAGGAGTACAGAAAACTGGGGGTTAGGTTACTCGTTCTTTAGAAGGAAATAAGGAGCTTTGTGTCTAAACACAAAACTTGCCTTGCTCACCAGGTTTCTCAGCAACAAGTCCCTCCTCAAGAGCCACCAAGAGCACCCCCTCCGCCTGAAATGAAGCCTGAGAACAAGGCGGCCCCGCCACCCGAAACTGAGGCACCGTCAACATATATCCCAATTCAGGTCACCCACCAAGAACCAGATCCTAAACTACCACCCCAGAAGCCTCCAGCCATGGCAGAGAAAGCTGATAAAAAGGCTCCTCCCCCTGCCAAGGTTGCTCCCCCACAGGAAAGGCCTCCTCCTGAAGAAGCGCCGCCGCCGCCGAAGACGATGGAAACAGGCGAACCTCCAAAGCATCCCGGTGTTTTGAAAGTGGAAGCAATTCTGGAGAAAGTACAAATGCTTGAGCAGGCAGTCAACTCCTTTGAAGGCAAGAAAACTGACAAAAAATACTTGATGATTGAAGAGTATTTGACCAAAGAGTTGCTAGCCCTAGACTCAGTGGACCCTGAGGGTCGTGCGGATGTGCGCCAGGCCAGGAGGGATGGTGTAAGGAAGGTCCAGACCATTTTGGAAAAACTTGAACAGAAAGCAGAAGATGTCCCAGAACCTGTTGATGGACTTCAGCCAAATTGTCCAGAGCCTAAGGCACCGCAGGAAATCATGGAGATTGAACCTGTGACAGTCAAGAGTAAGGGAGATACCAGTAATAAAAATGCTAAAGAGGAAACCAAAATGGAAAGACATCAGCCTGAAACTAAGGAAGAAGTGTTTACCAATCTGGCTACTACGACAAACACATCTAATAACCCAACTGAACCATAGCTATGTGCTGACATCCAAATCTCTCAGACTTTATAACTTAAAGTGTGTTTAAGTGAATTTTAAGTTGCATGCATTTCCGGAGCTCTTTTCAACTGGTTTTAATCAACATAGCAGCTTGGGACACAGTAAACACTTTGTGGGGAAAGGAGGGAGCTAGAAAGAAAGTAATGCATTTATCCTTTATTCTTACACTATGTAAAAGACATGTTTCAAAAACAAACCCTGTACATTAATCGCTTTTAGATCAGCTGAGTGGAAAAAACCAAACGACTTCAGGGTTAATATTGATGCGTGTTGTTTAGGGTGTATTCTTTTGCAGGTGATTTTTGTAAAATCAGTGGCCTGCATTGTCAGAATACCAGTCCTCTTATAAGTATAGCCACTCTTAGCATTAATGTTTTTATTTTTAATGTTCACAGTTGGGCACTTTAAGTAACGATGGATAGAAAGCGTGTAAGAAACTGTAGGGATATTTATATGTGTGCAGGACTTCAATGCTATATTTTAAGAGGGAAATAAAATTATATGGAAGCCTAATTCAGTCTTGTGATTTTATAAGGTGGAAATGTAAAGGCAGTAGTTGGATTTAAAAACACTCTTCTAAACACAGAGATGTGTTAGAGCAGCACTGTAGTTGAAGTCTGACAAGTTACCCTTGATTTGCATTTGTAAGATTAATGAATCTTTTTTTACCTGATAGCAGGTTTACAGCATAGCAGGAAAACATCAATTGCTCAAGGCAATTGATTACTTACTGAACTACCCTCTGAATCGTGAAAGTGGATTGGAAACTGGGTTTAAATCCATGTGAAAAATCTCTTTTTAAGAGGCAGCTTGAGAGTCATCACTGAGAACTGTCACTCTTTATTTTAAAATAACATGTAAATTGTAGTGCAACATGTGTTTTTGAAATAACAGTGTGACTGTGAACTGTCTGCTCAGTTGTAGATAGAAGGGTGATGCTTCTTTTAGTTTCATTTTGATAGTCAACATCATCATGTAAGAATACACAATGTCTTGTAACCTTCTGGCTCCCCCAGCTTTGGGAGCAGCATTGTAGGCATTCTAGTGAAGAGGTGTGAAAGTTCATCTGCCTGCATGGTTCTTGCATGACCTCACTTCAGTGACATATTGCTCATGCAGGATTACATTTCAGTTGAGGACACACATCCCTGACATCATGTAGCAAAAATACTTAAATCTAAGAAAATGAGCCCTGGGTTTTTAGAACTGAGCTCTAAGTGAAGCCTGGGAGGCAAGAGGCCCTGTCTCAGTATGATTTTGTTCAGTAGTCCACTAAAACAATCTAGAGTAAAACCACCTCGTTAGCTGAGGTGGCCCTGTACAAATTAAGGTTATAGTCTTAAAAATGTACTATTTACAGGAAGTTAAACAGGTGCTAGCTTTTTAAGCATGTCATCTGCTGCTAATGGAGCCTGATTCATGTTAAACTATTCTGTGTTAGTCAGAGTAGGTGGAGTCAAATGCAATTACAACTGATGGGGTTCTTTTTAAGAAGCAAAGCTGGAGGTAGAGCTACACTCTGCCAAGTGGCACTTCAAAAGTTGGTGATTAAAGTCAGTGATACTCCTGCAGAATTAGGTAGAACTGGAAATGAAGTGAGTTTCATGATCTGGCCTAATAAGGGAAAGTACATTTGGCTGCCCTGGAGCTGCTGCTCTGAGTCATCGCTCGCTTTGTTTCCTCTCCTGCTCAAGACTAAGCTCTGCCTAGTCCAGCATGTATGTCTTGACACATCAGCACAGCTCCAGGTTCTGCAGAAGGGCTGGGAGGAGGGATAGCCAAGGAGGAAGCAGCTGAAGATTCCCACCCCTTCCCTGTAAGCTCCTGACCTATTCCTCGCAGAGCCTGGTTGCTTCCTGGCGTTGGTACCAGTGCTGGGGGGAGCTGGCAGAGGAGAGGAAGAGGATTCTTCATTAACTTGCATTTCTGCAGTGTGGTGCTGCCTGGTGTGTGGCTTGAGCTTTGAAACTCAGGTAGAAAGTGCTTAGGGTTTTAATACTCACAATTAGAGTTATGTTCCATCACATGCAGCCGTGCACAGCAAAAAAAGCAAATCTGCTGTTGAGTTCAAGGTGCTCAAATACAAGGTGCATTTGCAGCAGCCATTTAAAAAAGATCGAGTAAGTGTCAAGCAATTAATTTATTCAAGAGGCAAACAATCCCCAAGTTAGTGAAAGGCACTGTTTCAGCTCATTTGCAAGTAGCAAGAGGGATATGAAAAGCCTGTACACCGAAGCACAGTGAAAGCTTAGGCTATTTTCTGAGTGCACTATCTTGTCCAGCTTGTGATATTTTAAATGCCACTAGTGGCCTGTTCTCTATATTTAAACTCACAGCAGCAAGGCATTGTGTTTCCTATAAATATAGCATTTTGACTATTTATTTACACACAGCCAAATCATGCCCTGCCCTGAGGAAGGGGCAGCAGAAGTTACATTGCCCCCCAGAGCATGCTGAGACAACTGTGCACTGATTCCTCCCTTTCTCCAGGGGGAGGTACAAGCTCTTATTTGGGATATGTTTTACCTCCAGCTTTATATTAGCTCAGCTGTGTTTACAGACAAGTTTGGGAAGGAAAGGAGTACAAATCCTTCCACCCAGAAGGCAGGAAAGCAGCACATAGCTGCTGAAGAGGACAGATCTCCATCAAGGTACGCTCATGAGAAGGTTTTTATTTGTTGGGTTTTCAGTCTCCTTAGATGTGCATGTATTGATGTTTTTAAATATAGAAGGCACTACTGCATCATGGACTTAAATAAGACATACAGAAACATGAGGGCAATGTGGGCTTAGACTAAAGAACTAGTTATGGGCAGTAATGTCCATGCTTTGGTCCTGTTGTGTCCAAGAAATAAAATGCAGGTGTATTAGCAAAGGAATTTAAATGCTTTGAACATTTTACATTATATAAATCTTTGGGTTTGTTAGAGAAGATATCAGTACCACAATTTCCCTGACAGAAACCAATCTGGCCCTTTTGGGCCACAGGGGTAAAGGAGGCCTTTAGAAATAACTAATCTGAGCTCAGTGCTTGCTGCAAAATACGGATTGAAGCCAGAAGTCAACCATACAAAACACCATTTCCTGAAGCCTTACCATGAAATATTAACACTCAACTCCCAAATTTCTCTGGAATGTATAATATTGTCATTATTGACATATGAACACAATCATTTTAGCAATAAATACAATTATTTCATTGGCACTTTCACCTTCTAGTTATGTGCTTAGAAACGTTTTCGTGGTACAGGAGAGCCAAACAAACAAGTGTGTTTATTTTTCTCTTAAGGTAAAGCTTTTGTTTAAAGATAAATGGGTGACACCGAGGTCCATTAGCCTTGCTGCCCAAAGGATAATTTGGGGTTCCAAGGTCTACACAAGCAGCACATCCCTAGTATTGTGTGTGATACCAGTCTGCACAGCAGGAACCACGAAGTCCACGCTGTGTAACACTAGAGACCAGTGTAATTGTATGCCAGCCCCTGCCATCCAAGGCAGGAGTTATTTTAAGATGGGCAAGAAGCTGGATACAAAGCAGGGGAACATACCAATTCTCAGTCAAATACCTTTCCAGAATTTATAAATAAGCAATTTTTGAAAATAAAGAGGCTAGTTCAGTTGTTTCCTACTGAAATTTCTACTGGAATTTCCATTGCTGTCTCCAGAAGCTGGAAATCCACACAAAAGGAAGCTTCAGTTTCCATATGTCCTTGCACCAGCAAAGTGCAGGGCAAGCAGAAGTGGAGGATTTAATGTTAAATTTCAGATTATAGGGAGAAAAGTGCATTCACCACATGTGTTTCAGGAAGTAGTTCCAAAGGGCACTGAGCTGTAAAGACACACTTCATGTGTCAGAATTAAACATGGAATATGGGGCTCTTTATCTCCACTTCTTTACTTCTGACATCTATTCAGGGAGTGTACAACATTCTCTGACGTGTTCAGAAATCACTGGTAGAGTTTGCACTGCTGGATAACATTGTTGGAATTCTTGATAAAAAAGCTGGAGGTAGAATAGAGATGTAAATAATGAGCTTCTCCTAATGAAATATGGTACCTATTCTAGGAACGAGGTGAGCAGGCAAGAAACTGTAACAAACTTTGAAGTATTACTGCTTCTATTATAGATACTCAGGGTACAGATGATCTGTCTGCAGGGCTGGTCAGCTGCCTTCAGAAATAGAGAATTATTTAAAAAATGGGGGGTTATCTGAGTTTTGAAACACCGGAAGAAATACACTGAATTTAGCAACAGAGGGGTGTGGATCTGAGCTTGGCTTTGCTGTATTTCTGCAGCCCCTGACAGTGAACAGAGAAGATTTGCAAAATCATCTACTTGAACCCTGATTCATTGCTTTTCATCATTTGGTGAGCTTTGAGTTCCCATCCACTCCTGTCTTGTCAGGAGAGCTCAGCTCCTTCCATTTGCAGAAATGAGCAGTGTCTGGAATAATTCCCTCACGCATTTCCCACAGGGTTGGCAGGCAGATAATGTGTTTTCTGCAGCCCATATAGATCTGTGGCAAAAACAGGAGTCATCAGCAGTCTCCTGCCTCTCCAAGAGCACAGCTCAGAGTGCAGAGTCTATGAGTAAGAGCCAGAATTTTTAACCCAGGCGAGTTTTTCTATTTTATTTTAATAAAAATGAGATAAAGCCAAGGAAAACCTAAAGCAATGTTGCCCAATGGCCAAAATACAGCAATTTTTACTTCCAAAGGACTGATGAAATGATGACACATACCCTTAATTAGGCATTTGACTGAAAGTATAGAATTTACATTAAAACTTTGGAATTCTGTAGGCGTCTGCTGATGCTGAAAGTGCACAGAAGCACTACCAAATTTGAAATTGTGTTAAAGTATTTCATTCAGTTGCAAATATTGTAGCTATCAATGCATCCTGACAAAGATTAAATCTTGTACATTAGGGGTATTTTATAATTCTCAACAGTAGTTACTTCAATATGCTACTCTGTGAATAAAAAAGTATCAGGACTGCAAAGTAACCGTATGGATATATTAGATTACACTGAATAAAGGATATAAGGTAGGGTTGAATAACAATATCATAAACAAATACTGCTGCCTAGAAACAGCTGGCATAGACACATTAAAATATTTAAGGTACCTTTAATATTAACTACCTAGCAACAAGTCCCTGATTACTTCAAGGAAAACAGGCCCTACTAGGGAAGGCAGGAATCACAGCAATTATTATTCTTATACTGCTTTTTTTTCCAGTAACAATTAGGCACATAACTCTTCTTATATAACATACAATTACATGCATAGGGAATCCCTGGAAAAGGGTTTGCTGTAATGGTTAAGAGAACTTTCCATGCTGGGTGTGCTCATCACAGCAGTGAGTAAACACGTGGGAGGGATGCTGTCCTGCTGTGGTGCCAGACTCTGGGATGTGCCTGCATTCCTGCCATTTCTTTTCAAAGCTTGTAAAAGGTGTCAGGTTAATGCAGGTTTGGAGGCCTTGGGTTCCTGATATTCTACTTGTAACAAACATTAATACAGCCAGGACACTGAGATTTGGCTTCCAAACTGTGTTTTGTGGAACTCTACTTGGACATGACACTCTCAAGCTTCATATAAAACCAATGACCATTTCCATTCCAGGACCTACATGAAGACAGTAATCCCCCAGCACAGGCATCAGAGTCAGTTTTACAGTCTATAAACCCCAAAGAAAGCCACTGGCTCATCTCTGCACCTCTTTATTCCATAAACACAACTCTAATCCTCATTCCAGAGTTTAACTTTAATCTATCAATCTCTGCCTACCTCAAAAGAAGTACAAGCCTGCAGACTTGAGAACAAAATTTTACCAGCAGCACTTCTGAACAGAACACAAGCAACAGCTCTTAATTTCCTGCAAGCTTGAAATGGAGCACAGCCTAAGTGAGGGAAAGGATGGCAAATCAAAGTGGAAAAACCACTGAGTGAAGGTGTAGTTTCAAACACCCTATCCTCACTGACATTTTTGAGATTACTGAACAGGTTAGTGTGGTGGGCTTGGCCTTTCAATAGGCTCACTACAAACCAGGTTCTATTTAAATGCAAATCCATTTAAAAAATTACAGATTTTACTCATTCATTTGACTTTGTGGTTTTATTGAATGAGGAATTAAACCACATCTTTATTCTTTACTGTGTTATCAGATTTTTAGAGAGGTTTTAAACACTTTCTGTTTGATTGATTCACATTTTATACCATTCAAGCTCCATTATCTAGAGGGTGAAGTGTCACATTGATATTCTGTGACATCAGTGTCCCAGTGATATTTTTGCTCCTAAGTCCATAAGTTTTCCATTGTGAACTCAGCCTGAGTGTGCAGTAGTTGAAGATGAAGCCTGATCCATCAGTGTAACCCACTCCTGATGCATCCTTTCCTGTAACACTTCTCCCACAGGGGGGCAGAAAATTCAAGGAGCTTTTCATGCTTACATTTTTCCCTGTCCTCCCTGCTGGATTTTCTCTGTCAAGGATGGGGCAGCCAAAGCTGCCTTTGCTGCCTAAAGTTGGAACAGAACCTGAGGACATTTATGTAACTGACAGAGGAAGAAAAGACTCAATTTTTGTATCAGTTAAAACAAACATTTCAAGTGTGACTCAAGCAGGTCGTGTGCAGAGGGCACATCTTGGCAAAACCAAGCTCTGAGGGTCTGCCAAATTTAAAATCTAAGCCCTTGAAGTTACTTGGGCTTGAGATAAGAAAGTTGTTCCTAACTGACTTGATTTGCTAAATAATGCTCCAGTAAAGGCAAAACCCACTCAGTGAAAGAACTCACAGTGCCAGTGAACGGCAATTTGGTATTAATCATACAGGTTTTGAGGCAGAGGAGATTCAGATTAGATATCAGAAACATTTCTCACTGTCAGGGTGCTCAGGCATTGGAATACGCTGCTCAGGGAGGTGGTGCAGCACCCCCTGGAGGGGTTCTAGAGGAGGTGGGTGATATTTAGTGGTTTAGTGATTCAGGGCTGGTGCTGGGTTGGCGGCTGGACTTTATCCCAAAGGTCTCTTGCAGCCCTGATGATTCCCTGATTCTGCACGGGTAGCTGAGGAGAAGGGGCGATCACCGCACAGTCACTGAACCCGCACACAGCGGATCATCTCACACATGACTAACCTGCCTCTCGGAGGTCCCCCCGCTCCGGGGGCAGGGCCGGCCAGCAGGGGGCGGTAGCGCCCCGCGGATGGGACAGGCACGGCGGGATTGCGGGAAACGGGGAGAGAGTGTGGGAAAATCCCGGCCGAGACCCGCACTCACGGCACCGCACTCACTGCCCGGCCCTTCTGCCACAGCGCGTACTGTCAGCTGGGTCTTACGGCACATCAGCAGCATTTTCGGCTCCCTACAGCTGCTCTTAGCATGGCTGAAACCCTTCAACCCTCCAAACTGCTAAATGTGAGCGGGATTTAGGGAGTGCCAGCACGTTCTATCAGTGATTTTTCATCCTATAGCCCTGGGAAGCTATGTGTGAGGTTTCTGAGGACCAGAAAAACACAGATTTTCAGCCCTGCTCTTTAGTAAAGTGCCACTTGAAGTGAAAGGTTGGACTAAAGACCTCCAGAGACCAACCTACACTTCAAGGTCTGAAAGACCCATCTTAAAGGATCAAGATGTTAACATCACAGTGAATTATTCAGCAAACCCCTCTTTTGTCGAGGGTGCTGTTTGTCCAAGCCAGCCCAGGTCAGAATTCATATAAGCCACTTTTCCCTGAGAGGCAGTGGTTGCATATTCATTCCAAGTGCCTTATGTCACCAACAGAAGCCACCAAGGAGCCACAACCACCTGACTCCAAGGATTGCTCCAATCTTCTGGATATCATAGCTGATGCAGCCTTCCCTTGAACAAACTGGACTGTATGAAGAGGATGTGTAAAGCATAGAGCAAAAATTGGCCTTTGCATAATGGAGTACTGCCCACACTAATTAATCCTATTATCACAATCGTTAGGGATTATTTTTCACCTGATTTCCATCTCAGGGAACTTCACACGCTCTTCTGTGTACTTATGAAGTATTTTAATTACATGATTCCAAAGCATTTCCAGTCATAAAATACATGGGTATAGATCACAGGCCTATTATGTCAGTTTACAAGTAACACAGTAAATTAATTGCAGTGTCAATGTTGATTCCCAGTGCTTCCCAAATCTTTTTCCCCTAAGTATTATACAACCATTACAGGATGTATTTTTTATTTTATCTTTTATAAACTGAATCCAAATACATTAAACAAAACTGATACTTCAAATTACATACTCCAACTGGGAATCAAATCTGTGACCAGAGTTGGTTTTGATTTTGTTAAATTGCCTTTGCCTTTGGATGCTGTGTTTGATTAAGAGTAGGGCAGTAGCATCTATTTTTAAGATTGTTAGCAAATTTAACCAGAGTCTGTGTTTATCTTTTTCTCTGTAATTAACATTCCAGCTTGAGGCAAATCAAATCAGCCAAACAGAACAATTGCATGTGTAATGCACCAGTTGGTCTCAGAAACCTCATTTCAAACTCTTTTAGTTGAGCAGGGAAGTTATTTAGGGACTTGCTCACGTTTGTTTTCTTGGTTTTTGGGGAGGGTTTTTTTTTGGCACTGTGCTGCTGATCCTGTGAAGGATGGCTGAGGGGGGGAAACGGAATGTCAGCCTTTCTTCTCTTTTTTGGCTGTTCTCTGTGTATACCTTTTTCCTTACATTGCTCACAACAGCTGCCTAGTAAAAAAAATATTGGTAAATGGCAAAAAAACCCTTATGAAGGAGGCTTTCTTTTCTTTATTAAAACAATAAACTGGGAGGCTGTGGCCCAAACTTTCTGATGAAGATGGCAATAAATCAACATAGGCTGAGATTAGGAAGAGATCACATTGCCTCATTCCTGCCTAACCTGTTCTGTAACACCAGTGGTGGAGAGTGCCCAGCTAATGTCACTGAGCAGCCTATTCCCATGCTTGCTCATCCAAAGGCTTTGTTTCTAACTCATTCCCCCCGGGGTTATGCTCACCACTTGTGTACTTGCTGGGGTGAGGCCTGGGATTGTTCAGCCTCAAAAAGACTCGGGAGGATCTTTTCAGTGTGTGGAAATAGCTGACAGAAGGAAGAAAAGAGGATGGGGCCAGACTCTTCTCAGGAGTATCCAGTGAGAGAATAAGAGGAAATGGTCACAAACTGAAATACAGGAAATTACATTTAAAGTTAAGATTAATTTTTTTCAGTGTGAAGGTGGTCAAACACTGGCACAGGTTGCCCAGAGCAGCTGTGGAGTCACAGCCTTTGGAGATACTCAAACCTCCCTGGGCGTGAACTTGGGCAACCTTCTCTCTCAGATCCCTCTGTGAGCTGAGAGGTTGAACCACAACCACCTTTCAACCTCCATCATTCTGTGATTCAGTGACAGTGGACAAAGTTATTCTTGTCCTCTTTCCAGCAAATCTTACGTATTTCAAGACTGTTCCTGTCTCCCATGAGAAACTGGGGTAAAGAATCCTAATTCTTCAAATCACAAATCACAGCTTCTACAATTCAGATTGCCCTTGCTTTCCTTTGGCCTGTTTTCTGTTGATAATTCCTGAAATGATTGTATCAGACTGAATATAATGTTCCCACTGAGGTCTGACTCATAGCACAGTAAAAGGATTACTGCACAGGTCTTATGGACTATGCTCCTGTGCATTCATTGTACACTGCACTTTTTTAACCTTTTTATTACTGATTTCTTGATCAATTTATGATCTAGGATTACCCCAGAACTCCTGATTAACCAATTGTTCCTGTGTTTGTGTTTATACAGATGATTATTGCTCTTGGATATTTTTCTCTTGCCAGACATTTCATTTGTTTCAGGTAATTTATTCAACTTGCCACAATAATCTCATAATGGAATCCCAGTACCCAGTGGGCTTTCTGACCCTTCCAGCCTGATAAATTTACTATGTACTCTTGTTATTCCATTATTTGGGCCATTGATAAAGATACAGGATAATACCAAACTCGTGCACTAACCATTAGTAACCACTCTACAGGAGAAAATTCCCAATTACTGGGACTGTGGAGGTGTCATAACTGGGCTGTATTTCCTTAGATAGTTCTGGAAAGTCACAAAGAGCAGGATCAAAGGTCATATTGAGTGCAAATGCACACTATTGCCCAGGACTTCTGGACTGTCATAAAAAAGAAAGGATGTTGATTCAATCTCACATTTTTATGTTGACTGCTTCTTAACGCTTGCTCGTACTTGAAAGTACACACTTCAAGTATTTTTCTATTCTTTTTTTTCCCATTTAAGAAAAGGGTCTGACTGACCTAAAATTCTGTGAGCCTTCCTGCTTCATCTGACCTTGGGAAGGTCAGGATGCTGGCACAGATTCCTCAGTATGTATAAAGCCATAACCTCTCAGTGGTTTCACAGACATTAGAAAATAACAGTAAACCAGAAGCCCCGATACTTCTCCTGCTTTCTGGGGATATGCTCATCCTCTGTTAGTTTTCAAGGATCTGTAGTTACTTCTCCAAGGTTATCCTGCCTCCACCTGGTCCTACTGGACTGATGACATACTGTAGTCTGCTGCAACAACACATGCTTGTAATTTTTGCCTTCAGTAATTACTCAGAGATAGATCTATTTCCTCCTACAGCCTATATGCTGTAATGGTGTAGATGGCAGGCTTAGCTTACCTTAATAAATGAAATGCTGCCTTGCAATTCTTCATGTGCTTTCCCCCAAGAGGTAATTCACTATTTATATGTAGTTTCTAGGATATTTAAATTTTTTTTTTAGGAGTGGTTTTGACCTTTTCTCAGAAACATCTGGCAAAGCTGAGTCACCCATGTAGCTACATAACTCATATCTGTCATAATGTTATAGCTCTGATTTATCACACATAGTCATGCAGCTAGAGTATAAAGCTGCTATAGAAATGCAGTATTAAATTGTTCAAATAGATAGATAGATAGATGTTGTAACATAATTAAAATCTCTAACAAAGTGAAAGGCACGTTGCCAAGTGTTACACGTGGCTCTGATTCCAACTTGATCCACTCCAATCTTGCTTCTCACTGGCATTTCCCTTCACAAATGTAAAACCTGACTGACTCCAACAACAGTACAGAACTCCCTGATTTGTCTGAGGTATGATTGTACATAAATTTTATTGTTATTTCCAGAAAGATAGAACTTGTTTTCATTTATCTGCATATAAATATGAATGTAAGCTCTCTCACTATGGCAGTTTAAAACATTTTGCGCTTGTCAACGTTGTCAGGCTCTAAACACTTCTGCACAGTAGGGAACAAATGCTACCTTTAGTCATATATGTAAAAGGGAGGTACAGAGACTTGTTATTTATTCAAGGGCAAGGACAGATTTTCAGTCCTCTTCAGTTTCATGTCTTTCTTCCTTCCCCAGGTTTTACAGTGACCTACATATCATTGCCCAAGAAATGCAAAGGCAGCAATAAACACTTTTAGCCTGCATATAGCAATGATCATCTATCCCAGTTACTCAAGTATAGAACATATAATCTCACAGGAAAATAAAGTTCTTTTAATCTTCTGGTTTAGCCCTTTGAGAGTCATAAGAATTCTAATTACTGGTGGAGTACTTAACTGAGCATCAAGAGCTTGAGGATTGCAAAATCTATACAGGACTTTTTTATCCATGTGCCACAGACGAAGGAAAAGCTGGTAAGTGCTTTTTGACCTAAATTATTGCCTAGAAGCTAGAGATTCTGCTCTGGGTTCATTGTCACTCTTCAAATGTCATCCATCCCTACTCCTCTCTTAAGTACTGAGGTGTGTATCTGCAGTGTAAATGTAGTGTCACATGGAGGCTGAGGTTCTGCAGACATGAGTTCTGCTAGAGACCCTTGGGTAGGTGTGTCAGTGAGGTTTTATTATGGCTCTGTCTGACTGCAAAACTGTCTGACAGAATAATTACCAGTGTTTAAACAACCACCTCTTCAGCCATCAGCTCTGATGGTGAAGCTGGCTGAGATACAGCAAGGCTACAGAAGACCACTTACTGTCTGTAGGAGAGAACTAGATCTAATCTTAAATAAAGCCCCTGGAAATTGGATAGTTCAGCAGCTGGATCCTCAGTGCCAGCTCTTTATTTCTCCAAATCCTTTCCTATTCTACAGCACTGCTTCCTAAAGTAGGCAAGGTTGGCTTCAGTGTACTTGTAACATAGACATGATGGGATTCTGCCTGGCAACGCAGAGTGAGTGACACTAAAGCAAGTCCTGACCCCAAGAATTCAGCTCCTCCTGTTCACCAAGGACCAGGTCAGTGCACTGTTACTCCAGTCACTGTGCTTTGAAGTCCAGTTTCATAAACAGGGTTTTAGTAGGTTATTGTGCATCTGCAAATTCAGTTCACAATATGCTGCCCAAGTGCTTGTGGCTATCCAGTGCAGGCCTGGTACAGGAATAGAAACACACAGCTGGGGAGGAGGAAAGGATTATTTAAGCTGGTTTTAGCAGTATTGTTGCTGAATGTCACAGCATGTCAAACTCTGCAAGGTTCCTTCTGGAACAATTTCTGGGGTAAGGAAAGGAGGATTTGACCCCAAGTTAATTTATTTCATAGGCTTTTGCTGCAGCTATACAGGTACATGTGCTATTTTAAAAACACAGTCACAATATAGAGAATGAAGTCAACCAGAGTGATTAATATAAACAATTTGCATTAAAGCTTTATTAATTGAATGGAGCACTAAAGTATGTTTTCCATCACCACTTGGTAATGCTTAAACCCTGGAATGCTGATACCACTGGCTTCCAAGCTGATCAATAATATCTTGTTATCTGATGTTCCACCCCTTAAACATCTCATTCTCTTATTGACTTCCACTTTGGTACTGGTTCTAAATCTCTGGAATCTGAACTGCTCTGGCTTTGCACAG
Source organism: Lophotriccus pileatus (assembly GCA_035583135.1). Lineage (NCBI taxonomy): Eukaryota > Metazoa > Chordata > Aves > Passeriformes > Tyrannidae > Lophotriccus > Lophotriccus pileatus. Next base: position 31,140,256 of record JAWWES010000169.1, read on the forward strand.
TACCTGGCACAGTGGGGGTCCTTATCCATAAGCAGAGTTCCTAGGCATGGAACTAACATAAACAATGCCTAATAATTCATAAACATTTTATACAGTAATAAGTGCCAGGAGAACGTGGAGCAAGAGGAAAGTGATTTTTAAAAAACCCACTTTTCCTGCATTTATTTCCATCACTTAAAACAGACAGATTTTTGCACTGAATAACTAATACATTTCCTTTTCCTATGACAGCCAAAACCAGTGAAAAGTGACAAAAAGGAATGTATAACACTTCAGAACTTGGCAACTCTTGCTGTTCTTCAGGCCTTATTTGATGCTTGGTCTCAGCTGCATTCACAGCACAGGAAGTTACTTATGCAAAGAATGGAACACAGATATTTTGCTATTTTTGCTCTTTTACCACCTAATTGCTCTAATACTAAGAAACTGAGTAGTCATATTCAGAAATAGAAAGTATGATAAATCTTGAGGGAAAAGCTAGATCCAGTGAATCCTGGTAACACCACAAAGATAACAGTGTTTTTTGTTTCTATAATCTTAAAATAGAAAAAAAAAATCAGGGAAAGTAAAGCAACTTCCAAGAAAGCCACTTACAAAATTGATGCTTAAAATTTTAAAACAATGAAGAACAGCTTGCTATGTACCCTGGAGAAATTCTGGATTCAATATGGCCTTGGTGTGGTATAAATAGAATTTGAACTGACAAAGGCAGACCAACAACACAGTAAGGGGTCTTTTCATGGGCTCTGGCTTGGCAGCCTGCAAAGTACAGTTTGCAAATGCAGAATAAAAGAATCATAGGCAGTCAAAACACTCTCATTTACTTTTTGAAAATGGTCTCATTGATTTGCTCTCAACAGCAAGTGCAACAGAGGGAAATCAATACCTTGTCCATAAGCCTTACAGAATATTGCAGATATTCACCACATCCACATGGCTTTGAAGGGAAAAGGTTATTGTTTCCTAGTGCTCAGTGAAATGGAATATTCCCATTGCAAGTGAGAGATTTTCATGGGGAAGGAGGGAATACCAGAGTAGCTCTTCCTTTAGAGATAGCTACAGCTGCCATATGAAAGAGTTATTTCAGTGGAAAGAAAGCTAAAAATAAATTCAGGCAAAAATTCTTATGCTGATCTGCTTTCCCTGTTTTTGAGAGAGTTTTCATTTTTTTTGCCAAAAGCTAATGTTCATGCCAGCAGTTTTGTGATTTTCTGTTATAAAACACAACATACATGTATTTTCCAAAGTATTTAATATTGGAAGTACATTTACAGGTACTTCAGAAATGTTCTAGTGGCAACTACTGGCTGCCCCAAACAAACCTCTTTTATCTGCTATATTGCCAACCAGGAGACTTTTGTTCTGAGGAGGTTCCTTCTCAAAGCCGGGCTTTTCAGAGGGTCTATTTAAAGCATAACATAAAAGAACACAAAAGACTTTTCAAAAAAGTATTTCAGAAGAGGAAAGTACCTCAAGAGCCCTTCTTGCAACATAGTTCATTTAGCCATCTCACACAGCTGGGAGGTTGGAATCTGACTGGAATATTGCAGAAGCCCTGATCCATGGATGTGATTTGAGATGCATGGCATCACGGAGTTATTATTCGTATTCCTGTGTTAGCAGGAACACATTGGAGCCATCTGAGCTACAGAAACAGGCAAACCACTTTGCCTTGTCTGCAAAAAAAACCAGCTTGCAGGAAAATCAGGAGGCGTAAAGGAGGCTGGATGGGGGGAACCTCACCAGGCTCCAGCACAAGAAGGAAGCATATGGAAGGTGTAAGTGGGTAGGGACTGCCAAGGAGGAAGGACAAAACACAGTTAGATTAAAAACTGACAAGGTATATGAAAAGCTTCTACAGTTCCTACAGCATCTAAAAGAGATGACCCAAGATTTCTCTGATGTTTGATGGCAGTGACCAGGAACATGAAAGCCAACCAAACAAAAAATTGTTCCTCGACTTCTTAATCACAGGCACGTAGAAATAAAGTTCCTCACACTCTCTACAGTGCCATTTCCAAAACTGGTATCCTTCATCTCAGGAAGAGTTGTGTGTTTTGTCCAATCTATCCAGTCAGTTGTGCTTCCAAGTATGGAGTGTTGCTAAATCCCACCCCTTCCCATTAATCAGCATTTAAACTTGAAATCAAGCTGGGGGCAATCAGGTAATACTAAGACTGCTTGACTAATTGTCAGCCTACGCATTTCCTCACCGTTCATCAGCTAGGGACGATGAATTAATTGCAAACATGCAAAATTCATTTTCCAGTTTCTTCCCCCTCTGCTAACAGGCTCACAGAAACAGCACCCAGCTGTGAATCTATGGAAAACACACTGAATGCAAACGGAAAACTACCCAAGAGAGGGGGGGGAAAAAGCCCTGATCAAAGCGTGATCAAGGGCAAAACAAAGTCTGTCCTTGAAATCCCTGCAAGCATTTTAATGGCAACCCTGCTCATTGCACTACAACACTGGGAAACGCTTCCAGAATAGAGATGATATGGCAAGGGATAAATATTTAGTGAGTGATAGTGCAGACTAAAGAGATGAGAACAGAAACAAAGGGTTGTGTTTTGATCCATTGAGTCATTCAGTTCTTAGTCTTTAAACCAGAAAAGTTCTGAGGCACATATTCACCTTAAAAGATGTTAATGTCTGATCAAACATATTTAATTTATACATCTAAAGCCATGCGTGCACTTGAGTGTTTTTCTAGACTGGCTGCTCAGAACCTTCCAAAATCGAGCTCTGCTCTCGGTCTTGGATGTTGACGTTCTATAAGGAGATTTCTCATTTCTTAATGCCCTTTAGTCACATGTTTTATAGCATACCTTATCTGAGTAATACATTAATGGAGAAATGTTGTATGAGGGAGAAAACAAACCTTTCAAAGAGTGGTTTGAAAGTAGTGCTGTTCTACCACTGTGGGTGTTTAATAACAATCAGTAACTATTTTTATTTGTGAGTTGAAGAGGCCAGCCCCCCAGCAGCCCATCCCTGGGGAGCCACCACAGCGGCTCTGCCACTCACCTCCCCGGGGGCAGGAGGGGATGCTTTCTGTTCGTGTCCGTTTCTACCTCGGTTTTACGGGGAGTGGAACTTCAGCTCCTGCGATCAAACAGAAGCTCTGGAAGCCCGTGGACGAGCCGTCAGAAATGCTGGGAAGGGTCTGGGGCAGTGACAGGTTTGCTGGTGCATTTCCCAGTGTTGCCTGGAGAGGGGACAGAGGGAACGATTTGTCCTTGTACCGGGAGGTGCTGCCTTCTGTATAAACACTGAAATGAAACAATGCTGTGCTATGGTCCTGAGATTTCCTCTCACTGCTAGTTACCTGCTGTATCAGCTCCTGCCGGCTCCCGCCAGCAGTTACAGTCGCTCCCCCACGGAAAAAGCTGGGGGGAGATGGGGCTGAGGGGAGTGGGATGAGGGGAGAGGGGTGATGCTGAGGGGAGGTGATGGCTGGTGCTGAGGGGAGGTGATGGCTGGTGCTGAGAGGATGGTACTGAGGGGAGCTGGATGGTGCTGAGGGGCGCTGGATGGTGCTGAGGGGATGGTGCCGGGGGGCGATGGATGATGCTGAGGGGATGGTGCCGGGGGGCGATGGATGATGCTGAGGGGATGGTG
>JAWWES010000169.1:31143979-31181275 GCA_035583135.1 Lophotriccus pileatus
CCGCGCCAACCCCCCACCCACCCCACCCCACGCCCGCCCCCCGCCCCCGAAGGGGGCGGGGGGCGGGCGTGGGGTACGGTGAGTGGGGTGGGTTGTTACCTGGATGTTGAGCCGGCCCCGGTGAGCGCCCAGCCCGGGCCGTTTGTGGCTGGACGCCTCGAGCTGCTCGTCCTGCACCCGCAGAGACTCCAGACCCAGAGGGGGACACGCTGTGTGTAAAACAGGGGTTACACAGGGACCCCCCTGCGCGGGTTGTGTGTTTGTACCACCCCCCCAACAGTGCCCAGGGCACGTACGGGGTTCCTGGGGAGCAGCCGGAGCTTTCGGCCTCTTCTTCTTCCTCACCACCTTCTTCCTCACCACCACTTTCTTCCTCACCACCACCTTCTTCTTCCTCGCCACCGCGGGGACCTTCAGCACCTCGGGGGCCGGGGCTGGAGGGGGGGTGTGGGGTGGTTGTGCACGGGGGATCCCCAGGGCAGGGGGGTTTGGGCAACATGTGCAGCCCCCTCCCCACCCTCCATAGGGCAGGGGCACCCCCAAAGCTTTTGCACCGCATCGTGCCCTCCTAAAACGACACCACCCACCCTCTGAGCACCCCATCACCCCCTCCGGGCACCCCTCATTGCCCTTCCCCAAAGGCACCCCCAGCCTCGCCCCCCCACATAACCCCCCTGGGCGCACTCAATGCACAGACACCCCCTCCCCACGCGTGTCAAAGTGCACGCGTGTGCTCACCCTCCCACGGGCGACTGCACACACACACACACACACACACACACGCACACACACACACATCCCCGCACACACACGTTGTGCTCACCCCCCCGCACCCCCCTCCCCAGCTCAGCCTCAGCCCCCCAGCTCCTACCTGTGGCCGGGGGGTCCCGCTCCCGCAGCCCCCCGCGCGGGAAGGGGCTGGGGGGCGTCCCGCGGCCCCGCGGGGGGGTCACCGGGGTGCCCGTCGGGGGGGACGCCCCGCTGCCCTTGGGGGGGCCCGTCGTGGTGCCTCGTGGAGGGGACGCCCCGCTGCTTTTAGGGGGTCCCGTGGTGATGGCCCTCGGGGGGGTCACCGGGGTGCCCCTCGGGGGGGACCTCCCGCCGCCTTTGGGGGGTCCCGCCGCCGTGCCCACCCCCGTGGGCTGGGCGAGGGGGGTCGGCAGCCCGCGGGGGCGGGAGGTGGTGCGGGCGGGGGGCGCGGCCCGGGCGGGGGGCGGCGGGGGGCTGAGCAGGAGCAGCAGCAGCAGCGGGGCGAGGGGCACCCCCGGCATGGCCGCGGCCCTGCCCGTCCCTGCCCGCGGGAGCCGCGCGAGGATGGAGCTGTTCCAAGCCAAGGACCACTACATCCTGCAGCGCGGGGAGCGCGCGCTGTGGTGCAGCCGGAGGGACGGCAGCCTGCAGCTGAGAGCCGGTGAGACGCACGGGCAGACCCCCGGGGGCCGCGGGGCCGGGGCGGGGCGGGGTGTGCCCGGCGGTGCCGCCGCTCCCCGCAGCTCCCCGGACCGGCCCCGGCTGCCCCCCGGGCTGCGGGAGCCGCGGCGGGTCACGCGTGTCCCGGTGCGTGTCGCGGGGGTCCCGCCGGCCACGCACCTCGCCGTGTATGGGTTTCTGCCCCGAACGGAGCAGCGCTGCCCCTGCCCGGCGGCGCCGCGGGTGTGACCCCGATGGTTCCCGGGGCTGGGAGGTGGCTGGTCTCCCCCGGGGAAGCATCGGCGGGCGCGAAGGGCCGTGTTTGGGGGGGTGTCAGCCTTACATAAGGGATGCTCCTGCGGGATGGGAACTGCGATGTGAGCCGGTGTGCCCCGGGGCCGCCTCTGCCGGGAGGAACCGAACAGGTGGCGACACTGGGTTGGGACGAGGTGATCGTTAAGGTCCGTTCCAAGCCCTTGCCGTTCTGTGATTTCTGAAGTGCTTCTAAATGTTTTAGTGGCTGTGCGATGACGATTGCAATGCTACGTGTTGCCCCCTCTCCGTATTGATATCAGGCTGAAGAGACGGGAACGTGAACAACAATTGAGATGGAGTTGTGTTAATGGGAATTTTGAAACAGTCGTGATTACCCCATCCTGCCTGAGAGTTTGGTCACTAAAGGTGTCTATAAAACAAAATACCACCCTTAGAAACTGTCTTGCTTTGAGTAATACGGGCTCCCTGCCCATGGCATGGGGCTGGAACAAGATGATCTTTAAGGTCCCTTCCAACCCCAGTCATTGTATGACTGCGATTGTCATATGTAGCTTTGATGTAAAGGATCATACTGACCCTGCTTATATGTTAAAGATGCTCTAAATAGCTGTAGGTTTCACCAAAGATGTGGCAGGTTGCACAGAGGTTACTCACAGCTTTCTAAAATTGGGATCTATGCTATGCCAGAAGTGGTGGCTGAGTGTGCATGTGGCCAGGTTGGTTGTCTGAGCACGGTATTTGTGAGCGTTTTTAAAAAGGCTGGACAAATTTACAGCTCATCATCAAATGGCATTGTTACCTGTGTTTTCCCAAAGAACTGTTTTTCATGCTGCACTTTCTCGTGTGATGTTTTCATCCCTGAGTTGTGCCTTGTCAATGCAATTTGTTTGTTTGTGTCTCTTAGACAAAATTACAGTGTGTGTCAAGTTAGCATGAGTAATTCTAGTCCATCAGCTTCACTGACCCAGCAGTGCTTTGATTGGTAAGTGATCTTACAAAACACTTGATGTTAAGCTAGCAAAAAGCACTACTGGTCAGTGAAATTCATGTTCTCACAGGGTGAAAAACCCCAACCTCTGAGGTTTAGATTTGTGATAGCTGTAGTCATCTGCATAGGCGTAAAAGCTCTGACTTGATGCAGAGTAATAAAGGCAGAAACTAATGAGCTGTAGTTCTGGGGACTGCTGTTCCCATACTTTACCAGCACCAATCCCTTGTTTTCATGCAGCCATTGCTGTGTTTGTTCATTTTTTCTTGGTGTCCATTCACTTCCCAGAGGCTTTGCCAGTGCCCAGCACTTTGTCTGTGCTGCTCAGCAGCATTTTGCCCTTAGCCTGCCTCTCCATTTTCAGCCAGTTCACATCTGATCCCTCTTGTGTGTGACCTGCAGGTTAACGAAAGGTAATGTGATATTGGAGTCTCTTGGTCTGCTTGAAACTCTTGATTGCTAGTCACTCTTTCTCATTTCAACGTGTTTGTAGCTTTGTTTTTCCAGCTCTGTCTGCGGGTCATCTTCTTGCTAGCAGACTTCAGGAGATGAACTACCTTAGCAGGTTAAATGTGGAACCAAGAAAGAAACAGTTCTCTTACAGGAAGTATTTCTTGGATCAATAGCTCTTTCTTGCATTAAGGCAAAGCTGCATATCCTCAATTTTACAGTTTTATTACATTTATAATTGAGGCCACTGTCCGGAAATGAGCAAGTGGATTTCTGTGTGATGAGTCATTGCCATGTTAAAAAAAAAACAAACAAAGTCATAACTGGTGTTCACTGACATGTTTAATAATCTGTCAAAAGGCTGTAATCTAACTATGTGTCTCTGCTTGTTGTTGGAGGCCTTGGTTTTATTCTCTCCCATGGAGGCTGCTCTGAATTAATCTTTGTACAGTCATGGATTGAAATAGATAATACTGGGAAACCTTGCAAAGGATTGGTAGGTCTGAATCTAAAGAGCTGGTGCTGAGCTTTGGAATACTCTCCTCCCTCAGCTATAAAGGCATGTTCAGAAATTTGCTGATCTTAAAAGCTGTATTTCGGACCTCTTTGAATCATGGACATAACAGCTTGAATTAAAAAAAAAGGCAAAAAATCTTGTTAAATATTTGCCATAAGCAAAGTGTGAGGTTGGCCCTAGTTTGAAGGATGTCTGCCTGTGTTTACAAGATGTTTCTGGAGTTTTTTTTATTCTCTAAAATGAAAGCACTAATGAGTCACCTGCAGGAAATCCATTAATCACTTTGGCACCCTGGATTTTTAAGGAATTTAGCTGTCTACACTGTATTTTTTTCAGGGTAGTGAAAAAACATGTGTTGTTCAGCCATGCCTTAAATACCTTCCATCAGGTCTTGGTCAGGATTTCACTCTTGGATTACTCTGTTTATGCTCTGTGTTCCTGGCTGGTAGTTCTACCCAGGTTATACACATACTTTTATTGATGGTGTTGGTATAATTTATGTGTTTATATTTGCCTGTGTATACATGAATAGAAAGGAGCAAAAGTACTGAAGGCATTCAGTTCTTCTCAGTGTTTTCTTATCAGTAGAAAAAGGAATGAGACTGTGCTGTGTCGTGGAAACTTCCATTATCACTGTGTTGGCCCTGGTAATGCTCCAGGCAGTAATGTCATGATAAATAAGATTGGGAATAACTGCTAAAACATTTCTAGGAGTTGTGCTGATTCCCACCACCCTGGAGAAGAAACCCTATCAGATACTGAGTGGCCCCCAGACTGGAGTTACTCTAACACAACTTTCAGGGATGTCATGCTCAGATGGTGTAAAGGTGTGTCTTACTTTGGAACTGTAGATAGAGGCAAATGAGCATGTCTGTTTTAAATAAACATTTTAGAAGGTTATTTTTACAGTATTCATTTTCATCTGTTGAAAATGGTTGTGAATCAGCAACTGAAGCAATGCCTTTAAATACTTCAGTGAGGGACATGTTGCCAGACAGGATTTTCAGAGTATCAGGGGACAGACTTCAGGGTAGGTGTCTTAGTTTGGTAGTGTGAAATCTGCTCTCAGACACAAATCATAAGGCCATCTAATATTCTAGCTGTGTGCTTGCCTTCTCCTCAAAGGCATTACAGGAGTTGTGCAGAAATTACTTGTCAGGATTCCTGAGCTGTCCTTCGTGGTTATGGACTGGAGGAGTTCCTTTGTGTGAAATCTAATGCCTGAAAATGCTCCAGTGAAGGCCTTGAACTAATAATGAACGGTGTAAGGGGTGAAACCACTGCTACCAATACATGCATTGGCAAATTTAAGGCTGCAGAGTAGTCTGGGCATGGCTCTGAGGGGGTGATAGCCTGAGTGCTAACTCATGGTGCTGAATGATTTCATGTAGAACTGCCTTCCTGAATTTCAGCAGTATGTCTTGGAAACTGCCTGTCTATTCTGGGAAACGAATTCCACAGGAGGCTGTAGCCTTAGAAAAATTCTCTCCATATTTCAGGTTCCTTCCTAAGGAACCTCAAGCTGTTTTTTGACACCCTTTTAGCTGCAATGGTTCCTGCGCTGCTTCTCACCTTGCCTGCTCGTTCTGTTCCCTCCCCTCCTTACTCTTCCTTAGCTGTCAGCACCACGTACTGTGGAGTGTGTGACAAACCAGATGTCAGAGCTGAGCTGTATTAGCTGCAGCCCAGCCAGAATGAGCAGCTGGGTCCCTGGGCTGCTTCCTCCTCCTTGTGCAGAGAACAGGGGCACTGGGGTGGGCTGCTCTGTACCCTTTGTCAGGTGAAATATTACATGCAGTGGTCAACGTTGTAGCTTCCGACTGGGAGGCAAGATCTTCAAATGTGTTTGTGGGAGAGAAATTATTTTCTACTTTTAATAACCGAGGTCTGCTGTGTAATTTTAGCCATGGTTCTTTTTACAGAGCATACTAAACCTGAAGCTGAGACTTAACGTGGGTTAATAGTATGCTAAAGCCTAACTAATGAGAGTTAAATAAATCTTGAGGTGAGGGGGTTCTTTACTTTCTTGTAGAGTCTTAGCAGATGACAAGTTGTCTTTCTTCTTCTTTTCCTTCTATAAAAGAGATCTGGAAATGCCAAGCTTGTCCCTACTCAGATGCATAGATGTCTTGGAATTCCTGCCCATGCTGAAATGGCTTTAGGTTTTAAGGACATGGAAAAACTTCTCAGGCTTGATATTCTGGTGTTGCTGGTTCCTTCTTTTTTCCCCAGAATTAAAATGCATCTAATTCAAGTGGATTTTTGTGCCTTGAATTTTGCTAGCAGAGGTTGGCTCATCTTTGATCTCATGGGTTACTATTAACTAAATATTGAATGGGAAATTGCAGACTAACTGCAACTGAAATATTCAAAACAGAAGATACTGACTTCAAATAAGAAAGGTCTGCATCTTTACCAAAGCCTTGTGTCTTTTCATCTGAGCATACTGTTATTCTTATTAGGTTCTTTCACAGTTTAACAGTGTGGGTGATATTTCAGTGCTGGATGTGTTAGGAAACATTAAACTTCAGTGTTTTTAAGTTTTAAACTCTCTGAACTGCATGAAAAGGAAGCCATTTATTTGGTATGCTACCTGTGGTTTAGCAAGACAATTATTGTAGCTTGAAATAGGATTTTTTTTCATGGTCTTAAGCTGGTACTGTTGAACATCCAGGAGAGACCTCCAAGTTGTGCTCCAGAAAGGAAGTATAGCTTCTTAAGGTGAGAGTTTTTCAAGTAAATTCCTCAGTGCAGTAGCAAACATGTCTCAAATTTAGCTTAATCAAACACCGAGTGGGTTTCAGAAACTCATTCTTTAGGTTTGTGTCTTGACACTCACAGCCCAGAGTTTGACAGAATGTACTTTTTACCCTCAAATGTCTCAAAGATTTGAGACTTCTGATTAAAGCTTTTTTTTTTTTTGGTATTTAGAGGCGTTGGTATTTAGAGGTTTCTTTAATGTTGTAAAGAACATGAATTTTTAATATACATAGAGGTTTTTAGAGAAAATGCAAATTTAGAGTTGCCAAATTTGTTTTTCATTAAGTGTTAAACTCGCTGTGAACTTGTGACTCAGAGTAGCTCTGTCTGGTGAATGTTCTGGATTTGTTATGAAAATGTATGTTGTTATTCTAATTGAGAAGTTCATGGGCACAACTAAAGCTGTGCTTCTTGAAACCCCCCTTGGTCTGTTTAAACCTTCTGTGGAGTGCTCTAATACCTGCCTGTGGAGTTAATCCAGCTGATGGTCACCAGTTATCTGAGCTCATCATCTTCTCATTATATCCCTAGTTGCTAAAATCATTGCATTTTGCTCGGTTTTGTGGAAAGCAAAGTCATGGAAACAGAGTATCAAGAAGAGAAGAAATGATTGGATTTATTTCTAGAGGATGAATTTGGAAATAGTGCAAAAACACTTTTTTCTGAAAGCTCTGCTTTAATAAACAGGAACATTAATACTTAATCCTCAGTTGTGTTTTCTTGTTCCAAACATCTCTAATTACTTCCCCAATAAAATCTGGGAGAGAACTGTTTTCCTGAAAAGCTGAACCAAAATGAATGAAATACCAGTTGAACACTTATAAGACAAAGTCTTACCTGAAGCAGTGTTTGCTGTGTCTCTGAAAAACTGAAAACAAGGCTCTAGAACGTACTTTGAGCTGGAAAACTTAGGTTCTATTTTGAGCAATTTAGCAAGTCTTTACTCTGATAAAATATTAGGGATAGCAGGCAAAATCATGCTGAGATGCCAAAGTAAATGGCATAAAAGATGCCAGCATTGTGCACAACAGAATTCCAAGCCAAATTTACAGTATGTGGCTTTGCCTGAGAGGTAGTTGCAGAATGTAAATGGCAAATATGCTGGTCTGTCATTAATTGTTAGCTTTCAGTTCTTCTCCTTGTCTGTTGCTCAGTTTAGGAGAAAGAGCAACTTTCCTCCATATGACTGATGGTTAAGTTTTTCCCCTATATTGATTCGCTTTCCAGTAATGTTGAAATGATAAGTTGCTGCTTGTGATTTGATTAACTAATCAAATTGTCCCTAACAGTTAAAAAAGGAAAGAAAATAAAGAGGGAGGATATGTGTGGTGTGTGTGACATAAATCCTTTACTCTCTGTTCCTGAAGCACGTGCCAGGTTTTTGAGTGTAAGTCCTTTAGTTGGTGCTGGTTGTTTCCAATCCGTAATTCTTTTTGTGCTTTGAGTCTGGTTAGTTGGGCAATCAAAGAGGGAAGTTAATTGTGGTGTCAGAAGAACAGGTGACAGCGAGGGAAAACTTTACCTTGCTTAGTAGACTTGGCTCACCACACCAAGCCAGTAATTCTCTCATGGCTCTTAAGAAGCATTAACATAAGTCAGCTCAGTGATTAGCAAAACAAACTAATTTCCATGATTGTGAACTCCTCCTGCTCAGTTAATGTTTATATTTAAGTTTTTTGAGGATGGGATAGCTTTCTTGCATTCTTCTTCAGGAAGCTGCAACTGAGCAAACTTTTAATAGAGTATCTTCAGAATGAGTGAACACAGTGTTTAAGCTGTCAGTTTGATAAGTAGGTTTGAATAAAATCTTTCTCCTTCCTGTTTGACAGTTTCCTTCTTGCAGAGTAAATAGGATTGGAAAAAAAAATGCAGACAACCTCCTGCTCTCTTAGCTTTCAGGATATACCCACGAGCAGCTGGAGCTTGGCTGAAACACCAGCTGAGCACGGGAATGTGTGTTGGTGTGTAATAATAATATTAATCAGTGCAGTGTCGTTACTTTTAGAAGGGTAAAAGATATTATTTCGTTTCCTGTGTTGCTTGTGAGAAAATGAGTGTTTACCAGTGCAGTTCAGCAGTGTGAAGAACCGAGGGAAGTTCTAAAGTGCAGAAAAACCCCAAACCAACCAACCAACAAACCACCCTCTGAGCTCCAGTGGCTTGGCACACATTTGCATTTTAGAGTCCCTGCTGGGCACTTCTCTGCATAGTATTGAGAGGTTTGTGGAAGGGCTGGGAGGAGCTGATCCTAATTTCAAGCAGTGGAAATGCATCCAACAGCTTGTTGCACACTTTTAGCCACCTACATCAGTGGTTTCTAAAGGGGGGTGCACACACCCTGTGGGGGCACCAGGCAATCCACTGGGGTGGGGGAAGAAGATATTTTGTACCATTAATAAAGATAAGGAAAACAGCGTTTTAAAATTGTTTTATTTCATTCATCAAAGACTTCAGAGTTTTGTATGTTTTATAATGTGTTTAATAGTAGTCCAGTAGAGCATGTAAATAAATATACATATATTTGGTGTGCACGCTAAAATATTGCTTTTCCTGGTGTGGAAACTGATAAAGTTTGGAGGCCACTGATCCCCAGGGCCAAGCTGTGTTTGGAGCAAACAACTGGGAACAGCAGTTTGTTGCCACTGCGAGTACAGGAGTTCCTTGTGCAGTTCCAGTTCCACTGGATACTCTCCAGACAACTGAGCATTTTCCGCATGTTTTTCACTTTCCCAAGCAATGCCTGGTGACTCGGGGGATTTTATGGCTGCAGCAGGATACAAAGAAGTGTTTCTCTCTCAGAATGAGTAGTCAGGGTTCCTTTTTGTTAGGTGCTTTCTCTGGGACTCGCCTCCTGCTTTTGCAGCAGTAATGCAAACTTGTATTTTCTGCTCCCATCCCCACTGCTTCAAAGTTAACACTTCGTGACAATTAAGAGCTTGTAATACTAAATATCTTTTTGCAAGTAGCTTAAATACAAATGTAGAAATCTGTGTTGGAAGGAAAAGGCAATTAGCCTAAGTTTCGGTTGCATAAGTAGTACTGTATTTCTTCCAAGAGAAAGAAGTTCAACTTTATACTCTTAAGTCTTCCCAGTTAACTTGTAATCTCTTAATCCTGGCTAATATTTCAGAAGACTATTCAAAGATGAACTGGAACTTGGAAGCAGACTTTCTTTTGAAAAGCCACAAAAGGTCATAAGGGTCAAATAACACTAATAATAAAGTCTTGCTGTTGTCTTTGATCTAAAGCAGACACAATTTAATGAAAAAAAATCAAATCTATTTAAAAATAGTATTGAAGTTTCCTTCTTGAAGATTAACCCTTCGGGTGTTGAAAATTACATGAGCAGAGCAGAATGATTCATTTTGGCTTTATACAGTGAGTTATCCTGCTTTTGCTGTATAAATATCTGTTGCCTGTGCTGAAAATGATTGAGGGTTGCTGCTCTGTCAGACTGTGGGAATGGTTTGAGCGATGGTTTGTATTTGTGTGTGTTCACACACTGACACCTAACCTGGGGGGGCAGTTCAGGGACGTGCTGTGTGGTTTTTACCCTGAGTGCAGTGGCAGGAAACACTTTCTAGCTGAGGTCCATTCCTGAAGGCCAGCGAGGTCAGAGGGAGGTAAGAGATGTGTCCCCTCTGACCTGCATCAAGGTGGAGAGATAACTCAGTACCTGATGGACTGAGCCAAGCACCAGCCCAGGAGCATGGGCTGGGCTCAGGTGCTTACAAGGGAGATGGTTTTCCTCCTGCTGCCTCCTTAAACTCTCCAGACACAGTCCTTCTGTGTTGAGCAAGTGGTTTAGCCCCAAGCAGCAGTTTGTTTTCTTATCAGAGTTTGTGCCTGGCCTTGGATCAGCTCAGCTGGTGGTAGACTGGAGAAAGAGCCAGAAAGCAGTTTTGGCTTTTGATACGCTTCCAAGTTGCTTTTGTATCACCTTTATCAGGCTTGTGTTTGTGTAACCACAAAGAATTAAAGCAACTTTGCATAGCTGCTGGTGAGCTCTGAGGGGGGGCGGGGGAGGAATGGCATCAAAGCTGGTTTTGTTCAGAATTTGTGAGGGAAGCTCCATTGTGCTGCAGCTACAATGCTGATACAATCACTGTGAGTGGTAAATGGATTGTCAGGGATCCTTGATCTCTGCCTGGAATCAGCAGAAAGAGGCAACATTTATTTCAGTAGCGTGAGTTCAGTTAGTGGGGCGAGGGAAGGAATGAGCAGTTTTGTGCTTGAGGATGGAGGCTTGGTAAGCAAGTACATACCTCAGAGTATTCTGGGTGTGTGTTTGGGCCTGTCAGACTGGCAGTTCTCTCAAATTAAAACACTGAGGACAGCAGAGAGCTCCTGGAGTCAGGGAGCATCTTCCAAGGAGCTCAGCTCACGCTCAGAGTGCCTCTTTCTGGACGCAGCTGCTTTGAAGGACAGTGACTGTTTTGACACTGCTCATTATCACCAGCACAGTGCTGGAAGGAGTCTGTTTCAACAACACTGTGTTGCAGTTGAAGTTTGATAAGTCTTTATTCCTGGCTGTTTGAAGTTCCAGAGGCAACTAGTATGACATCTCAAGGAAGATAAGTTTGTGTGGGGAAACAGGAGCAACTGTGTTGATAGAAACTGTATTGCACATTATATCTCAAAACATTTGGTCTGTTTTGGGTGTAGAAGAAAGTCTGGTGTTTCCTTTGATAGGGCCTTGGGTAGTTAATTCTTATTGATAGGCATTTCTGTCAAAAAGAAATACAAATCGAACTCATAATGGGTTTTTCTTCAGCATTCAGTGGTCAGAAGTGTATGCTACCCTAAAACTTTCAACTGAGGACTTTCATTCTTGTTTTGTATGGTTACTTTCCCCCTTGGCTTTAAAAAGATGTGGATACCTTCTGTAACACATATCACTGTCTACTAACTTTAAATTCTTCTGCATTTTACAGTCAAAGACTAATCTCCTACAGGCTTGCAGTTAACTTTCTTGGATCTCTGCATATTTAAAATCATGTACATGAGCAAAGATTAAGGGGTTATAATTTTCAAAGATGCAAGATAGTGGCTGGAGGTTGCTGCTGCCAGATTTGCCAGACAGACTCAATGGCTGCAAGAGAACAGCCTTGAAGAATTAGTGTTAGAAGTTAGAGACAGCTTCTTCCTATCCAGAGTAAATAGGACTGCACTCAACATGAAACCCCATCTCCTTTTGGGGGTGTGTGGGGGAATGATATTCAAACCTTTTAATTCGTTTGGTTCATCCATCCTACATTTCCAGAGAGCCCTCTTCAAGAGCAAGAGGTTCATGTGGGAATTTACTGTCGTGGTATTTATTCAGCACGAGTGGGTGTTGGCTCTGAGCTGAGATATGGCTCTCACACAGGAAGCTGAACTATAACCAGTAACAAAGTTCTAATCAGAAGGTTGGAACCAGATATGTTTTTATTTAGTTAAAACAGCTTGCTTGCTTTGAAGCTGTCACGCATGCTTTCCTACAGCAAGTTCTCCAGAAATAGTGTAAGAAAAAAATAAATCTTGTGATACTTTCACCAAAGGAAGTTCAGTGTGATTCCACAATTGGTATTTTTTCACAGCCAACAGGCATTTCTCTTTGCACCTAAGTTTTCTTGGACACTGAAAAAAAAATGTTAATCTCCTGAAATGTTGCTAAATATGTGTGGGGTTTTTTTCCATATGTCCTGCCTCCCCCATAGAAAATTTTCTTCAAACATTCAGCCTTCAGCAGTAGTAGTTTGCTAATCACACTTGTCTCAAGAGCTGGTGCTGCCCAGCTGGTGGATCCATATTTGCTGTCTTTAATCCCTCAAAGTGGAATGTGCATTTAACTCCAAATACATGCTCTTCTTTTCCAAAGCTTGTCTGTGCTTTAAGTCAAAAATTTAGAGCCATTTCTCATTGTGCCTCTGCTGCTGGGGTAGTTGTATTCCTGTAGGAGTCTGGGATATGGTGTGTTATACCTGGGGCTACCTCTGTCAGGGGAACCCACAAGAGCAATAGAGGAGCTCTGTGCATCCCAGGGAACTCAGTGGCTCTGCTCCAGTGAAATGGGAAGAGCAGGAGTTTGGTCCAGGCTGGCTCCACACATTCACTGCAGCTCTGCCCTGCCCCTGCAAACATTGCTTTAAATTCTGCCACTCTGGCCTTTGAGCTCTTGCTTGCCTGTGCACAGCCACATGTGATCTGTCCCATTTAATCAGTTCATTCCAGATCTACCCTGACCTCAGTGGTTTCTGGTGATCTCATGTAGGTGCTTCTCTTTAATGATGGTCTGGTGTATTATTAAAGGTTATGCTGAAAGGTAGAAAAAATAAGCGTGTTCTTGGAATATCAGATTCTCAGTGATGAAGTTTCAAGGAGGGTACAACACATTAAAATAAGAGTGTAAAAATAATCAGACTGTCAGTTGTCACCTGCAGATCTCAGACTTCCAAGGAGAAACCAAGGTCTTGTAAATAAAGTGTATGTAGGTAGATGATTTGTACTCTTACATTGTGTGAGTTTGTTCTTTCAAATATTCACCTGCTTACACTAATAGCTAAGATACTTAATTTGGATGTTAAAACTGGAGCAACTCTTTTTACCTTGGAACAAGTGCATTTTGGTGGAGAAGAACAAACTTGTCCTTTGTAGTACAGAAAAACCTCTTCTGCTTTGGGTTTTTTTCTCTCCTACACAGATATTATTTGCTTTTTTTTTCATTTTAAAGATTTGAATTAGGAATTTTATTCTTTCCCCCACTCTTGAATCCTTGAACAGACATTACATGATTAGAAACTCTTGTTTCCTTCTGCTTTCTCTTCTCCTTCCTGTGTGTTTCACTGGAATTGAACAGCAGGAGAACCAGAAACCTAAACCTTAACTTTGTGCTTCGATATTCCATGTAATTGTGGAGAGCCCTTTAACAGAAGAGGAAGTGTGTGTGTGTGTTTATAGAAAGAGGATGTGAAAGTAATAGTGCTGGGATCCTCTGGGAGGGAGCTGGTTGAGGGTTAACATCTGCTGGGTTTTTGAGGCTCTGCAATTAACTTGGTGATCTGTATTTCCATTTCATACAGCCATGTAAAGTTTCGGTTGCATTACGAATTCAAATGGATGTTAAAAGAATTAAACCTCCATTAAATGAATTATTGTAGCTCAAAGCTACTTCCCCCCCTCCCCAAACATCTGGGAAATATCTGGGGTAGGGCTTGAAGTTGGACACTTAGTAATTTGGTCATAGCCAAGCACAAATTGAAGAGCTTTTGCATCATCTTATTGTGGGAATTACGGTGTGTTTTCTACCCTCCAAGGTGGGCAGAGTGGAGGGGGTGACCATCACTGGATTAATTGTCCTGTTGAGTTTGCTTTTTAAAAACAGGAGCTTTGTTCTTTTTTGCAGCCACTGATCTTCTTTTGGCTTGGAATCCCATTTGTCTGGGCCTGGTAGAGGGAGTCATTGGTAAAGTTCAGCTCCACACAGGTACGTGGTTAGTTCTGTTTTGATGGTGGGGTTTTTTTCTGTTATTTTCTTTTTAATTTATTTTGTTTACTGCTAAATTTGTTTTATAGTCTGTGGTATTACAAATAATAGCGCACAGCTCCAGTGGAATGATGTAGTATTTATACACTGGAGGAATACTCCCAAATATATGAACTTGTCAGAGTGATTGTATTATAGTTGCAGATGCAAATTCCCTCTGTTCTCCAGTGTGTGTATTTTGGTTTGGCACTGTCATGTGAAAATAGAGAACTGCATTTGCAAATAGTAGAAACTTGTATTTGAAGTCCTATCTGAGGCTCAGTGTGAGATTTATAGAATTCTTAAGCCTTTCTGAGTAATCCTTTCGAGGAGATTCTTGTTGTTCTACCGTGGTACAAAAACTAGTGATGGAAGCTTTAACAAAAGTATAAGGCTTGAATTCTCAGTGCTGTATAAAAACCTGAAGCATAATTACTACTTTGGTAGATGAATTTTGGAAAGCAAAAGGAACACTTAAACTTGCTTGTAGGTAAATGACAGAGCAATAAAATTAAAGCAGGTGTAGAATTCATTGTTATTTTAATGATAAGCCCGATTCTAACTGATAGTAGCAATGCTTTCTGTAAAATGAGGTCAGTGTTCCTTTAGCTTTATCAGCTGCAAATCCCTGTAGCCATAGTAAATATTTATTTTGATGTATACCAGCTGACACTCCTGCCAGTAGAGCTCTGGATGTCTCTTTACTGGCAGGTAGGAAAGGTAGCCCTGAACACTTCGTGTGCCATTCTTTGGTGAGTGCTTAGGCCCTGCATTTAAAGTAGTGCCTGGCAATATGATCAATACAGGTAAAGTTTCAAGTGTGTTCCAGGAGAGCAGCATGTGCTGAAATGGATCAGATGTTTGTGTTCTGCTGAATAGAAGCAGATGAGTCGGGGTGGCAGTGTCAGGGATGGAAAGCAGGGTCTGGCTCACACAAGCAGTGTGGTTGTCAGAGCAGTTCTGGGAATCACACAGCTCCACAGCTACAGGGACCCCAGGGCCTGTTTCTGAGAGTGCTAGTTCAGAGCCCATCTCTCCATGAAGTTCACAGTCACATCCTCTTTCCAGTTGCATCTCTCCATCTTTGAATTTCACCTGATGTTTCTGTCTGTGCTCGTTCCACAGAGCCGTTCACCCCTCCCTTTTCAGACCCGATGATATGAAGTGGTTCAGACTCTGCCTTCTCCCTTTCTCCTCTCTTCACCCAGGTTCTCTGTGCTGTTCAGCATGTGCTGTCCATGGTGAATGATGGCTGAGCTCCAGCAATGACCTCTTCCTGCTCTGGGAAAATGCTCAGTGTTTGGTTTTGGAACGTGTTTTTTGTTTCTGTGGGGTGTGGTGGTTTTGTTTTTTAAACCAAGCACTTGGGTGCACAAAAGCTTTCCTCCCCCTTCTCTCTAGGGAGTCTGGTATAAAAGCCTTTGAAGGGGGAGACCTCAAGTGCTTTTTGGAAGGTTTTAGTTTATTATGGCAGCTGAATGCCCTTGCATGTGTGCTTCTTGTGAGGTGCTTCCTCTGCTTATGAAATCTGAGTTGAAACTTTCCCCGGCTGTGACACCTTCACAGGTGTCAGCTTGCTGTTGTCATGCAAATTAAGATTATGAGGTAATAAGCCTGATGTCTGCTCTCCTTTCCCTGTGTCCTATGGAGCTGTTGCATCACTTATGCTCATCCAGGCACTGGGAATGTTTTGTGTGGTCTCTGCCTTGTTCAGGTGACACCATCACAAACTGTTCATTGACTGTCCTTCTTGTTGTGGATATTCTGCTATTTAGTGGTGCAACTGCCCTGAAAATGATGTTTATTTTCTACCATTACGTGTCTGAAGAAGGAGAGCCTGCAGCTTTCTGTCCTTCTCTTCTGCTGCCTTGAACTTCTGGAATGGCTGAGAAGTGTTCTCCGTTAGGTGCAGTCACAACCCGGGGCTGGCTGAGATGTCTTACAGAGATCTCTTGAAACCTCGTATTGTCAGTGAACCCCCACTTGATCATCTTCAGGTGTAGTTTGATGTTTTCCTCTGGCTGAATCGTCCAGCAGTCTGTAACAGTAACCTGTCTTCATTACTTATTCTTGTATCAATCTTTGTCACCTGGAAACTTTACCAGCAGGAGTTGTATAAATATTTAACCTTGCTGGACCATTATCTGCAGACTTGGAGCACTGGGTGCTGCAGGAGCTGGGTGAAATGTTGTCTCTCACAGACCTGACCTGCAACAGGAGGACTTGCTGCTCTGATTTCTTCTCCCCTTGCCCTCAGGTTATTACCATCAGAAAACTTATTTGGAGAACAGGAGTCCTGTATGGGCTTGTCCTGCTCAGAACCCTGTTATTAGCTGTTACTGGAAAGGAATGTTGGTGTGTTCTCCCCCAAACTGAATTTCCTTAAACATGCAGGTGCCTTTTTTTTTTTTTTCTTTGGAAGGGGGGGGGGAATTCCAACCCAAATGATAAAACCTTGATTGAATATTGGAATGTAAGGATGCGATTGCTTGCCATTTTCTTGCCCTTCCTGAGATAACTTGTAAGAAAATGCAGAGTAACAATGGGAATAGCAGGAAAAGGATTTTAGGGTGTATTGTGGAGATGTTACTAAACAGATCACTGCACATTTCCTTGGTAAGATGCCCAGTTAATTCTATCTTTGCATGATCTGCCCAGATAGAGGCCAGCACATCTCTTGCATTAAGTGTCTGCATTAGAGAACATGAATTTTGTTGTGTGGTCCTGGCAGTGCACATCCATACACAATGGAGCTGAAGCTGCTCAATTGCTTTCTAATTCTGGACTGGGATTTTGATGAAAGAAGGTTGTGTTCCTTGTTGTTAGAATAAAAAAGTAGGTCCACTAAAATGGTCAGGGTAGCCTGAAATGGAATCACTGTTGATCAGAGACTTGTCAGCAAGTTGATCAAACATTGCAGTGCAAGAATGTGCTCAGTTGTATATTCAACTATAACCCAAGTTGGATTCCTTAGCCAGATCCAGCAGCTTCCACTTAACTCCTTCACTGCTGCCAAGTTTTCCTGTGTCTTGGTCAAAGACACTCCTGAGCAGTTGAATGTCTGTACTTGGATCCATTCTGTGAGTGTTTCCAGTGCTGGTTAATTAAGACACGGGTTAAGTGCTGCTGGCAAGGTTCCACAGACTCTGGAAACAGGAGGGAAGTGGAGTCCTTCCTTCCCTGTCCCCGGGAAAGGAAAGCTTTTTTTGTCAGCACGCCTCTGAATGTTGACAGAAACAACTGTTCAGCATCTGACATCTCCCCAGTGGGTTGTAACTGGACTTCATGCAGCCAGCAGCTTCAGGCACTCCTGCATGCAGCCAGTTCTCAGTTGTTCAAGTAAGGGGAGGTACGAAAGTGGTGGCACAGAATTTCTTGGCTACAATCAAAATACTTGTAAAAAGCAGCATTTTTAGTAAACTCCTGTGCAGTTTAAGGAAAATTGCTGCAAAGGCATTTGGGGGAAACGGAATGCTGGATTGTTTGGGAAGTGTTAGAGGAAAACAGCAGTGCTGTGCTGACAGTGTTGAAGCAACAGAGGAACTGAATTTCCATTTCAGTGGGGAATGGGAGGTAAGAGCTTCCTTGAGATACAGTATTTTAAAGTAGTTGTTGCCATCTGCCCTGCCATAGTTCATAAAACACTACAAATGAACGTTTGATTCTAGGAGGTGATTTAAAACATGCTCTCTTGTGGAATGGCACACAGCTGTGGTGCTCTGTGCACCCCACACCTCACACATGGGGCAGGCAATTGGGTTCTGTGCAACTGCCTTTTTTTGCTGTGCTGCAGAAGCACATACTCTGTGCTGGGATTCAGTTATTTAGATATTGCTGGTGATTATAATGTGCTGCTTTTATGGCTATTGTGGAAGCTTTTACTTCAGGGCATACTTTATCTGCATAATTACTTCCTGACTGTTTGCTTTTGATCTGCTGGGGAATTCTTGTTTTCTTTGAATGTTCTGTTGCTCTGGCTATGATACAAAGAGTTTTGAAATGCACACCAGGATGACATTTGAGTGCATTTTTAAAAATGACAAAGGGGTACAGAACTGCTTGGCTGTGTATTTAGCTCTTCAGTTCTTGTTTGCTGCTGCCAGGGTTTGTCAATATAAGGTCAAGTGAAGAGTAGGCAGAGATTTTTCTTTTCCATTTTTTGACTGTGGCACATCTGCTTAGAAATGTCTTTACCTCCAGTAGAGCTCTCCTGCTTAATTCACTGAGCTCTACATGGTCTCCTTGCTTAAAAGAGCATCTGTTTTGTTTGTTGACATACACTGGTGATCTCACAGGAGCAAGAAGTGGCCAACCTTCTGTAGGTGGGAATAGTTGAGATTATGGGACTCCCCAGTGGGAATATCTGTCTGGATGCACTATTCTATTACCCTTCTGTTAAGCTTGGATTGCCCTGGGCTTCCAGAGACTGTTGGATTTGCCTCCTAAAAAGCAATAAAGGGCAGACCTTCTTTTCAGATGAAGTGATGGGCATCTTCATCTGTTGCTGGTGTTTTTGGCAGCATTTCAATTTCTCCTTTCTAAAAGGATTTTCTTATTCATTGATCTGCTCACTTGCACAGAACCTGTCCTGTTTTCCTCAGCTTTCTTTTTCTTATTTCCATCTTATTCCTATGGTTGCTGGAAGCAAAGGCAGGTGTTCTCCAGGTCATGTTCCCTGTACCTGTGCAGAAAAGCTGCTCCAGCACCTGCTTGTCAGTGAGGGTGACTGTCCTGGTGGCATTTGCTGTCACTCTCTTGTCCTGATTTGTTATCCTGTGAGCAGTTTTTGGGAGGCTGTGCCTGTGTGACAGCTTGTAGTAAGCTGGTGCATCCTGAGAGCACATTTGTGACTGTGAGGATCTGGAATTTTGAAAGGTTCTTAATGCCCAGCATAAGCAAGTCTTTTTTTCTAAAGATAGTAATGTAGAATCAGAGTAAGGGGTGGAATCACAGCACACAGTTGTCTGTTTGCAGTGACTATTCCTTTCTTCAGATAAAAGGCACTGCTGGGTTTGTCTGTGTTTCTCTTAAGCACTCAGAGGATAAAATGCTGTTTAGAATTTACTGAGCAAGGAGAACAGGCTTTGTATTTGCTATAAAGCTGCTAAATGGACTTTTCCAAGGTTGTGTATTGTATTCAAAGGCATAATACATGACACAATCTGCCACCACAAGTGTGGAAGCACATTCAAGTCTGCCACAGCAGCCTTTTTATGTCTTTATATGACCTTTTCAGTTAAACTCAGTTGGTTTCTTCTCAGCTGGGAGAAATTCTAAGTGTGTTTGTTTGTCTTGAAGACTTTCTGTGCCTTTTCCATCTCTCTTAACAGAACTTTGGACTCCCATGCCACTGCTGTACCCAAGGGCTTAAAATCCAGGAATGCCCAGGCAGTTTTCAGCAGTCAGTGGGAATGTTTGTGCTCTGTTTCTCTGTCTCACTCAAGTGCTGATGCTGTAACTGCAAGTGTTGGAGATGAAATGTGTGTATGAAATGCACCACTTGCCAATATCTTCAGTAGTTTTTATCCCTTAGTTTCTCTGCCACCTCATGCATGTTACTGCAGGGATGGTTCATGAGGCTTTTAACACACATAAACTGCTCCAAGCTGCAGCACTTGTTTGCCTGCCACATTTCTTAACTCATGAGCCTTGCAATCAGATGTGCCTGTGTCTGTCTTGTTTGCTGCTTGATACACAGCAGAGGGTGTAAAGGGACAGTCTTTTATTCCTGTCTGAGCTCCAGCTGTCCTTTCCAAACTTTGTGACACTGGTGACACTGGTGGGGATGTGCTTCATGCTGGAGGTTGCTCGTGGCTGTAGATGAAGCAGGGGCAGCTTTACCTCTATGAACTAGTTAATCTTATTGTATTACAGACTGAATAAGTATTTTTGAGAGTTTGTTTTAATTGCAATTCATCACAGCAATAGTGAATCATCATTCACTGGAGGCTTCTGGTCAGATGGTTCCTGGCAGGGGTTTTACTCTGGGGAGAAGCTTCTGGCAAACTTACCAAAGTAAATGCCTGACAAGACAAATAAAAACACCTACTAATTGTCTTTCTTTCCAGATTTACCATGGTGGCTCCTTTTAATTCGTCAGAAAGCTTTGATTGGCAAACTCCCAGGAGATCATGAGGTCTGCAAAATAACAAAGATCGCCGTGATTCCACTTTCTGAGACAGAACCTCAGGACCTGGAGCTGGAGGTATGACTGTCCTCAAGGAATTCTGACCTTCCCCCTCCTGCTCCAGTGAAATCTGAATGTCAAATAAAAGTTCTCCTGGTATAAGCAGGCATACTGAGCATTTTGTGCTTTTTAAAATAACAGTTTTTGATTAAAAGTATTTTTTAAAACAGAAATCACAAGTTGTGCCATGGAGGGAAGTTACAATAAAATTGTACCTTGATTTCATAAAGCTTACTGGGAATGCAACATTGAACTAGAAGAAAGGGGTTTTTTTAATAGATGTTCTCCTCAAGTTTTGGAATCTTAATTCTAGAACTTGGTGATGGAATAACCAAGTGAGGAATACCAATTTACACCATAACTTGGGTGGGAAGCTGAGGTGGGTCTGGATGCTCAGGTCATGAGGCAGACATCCTCACAATCACAGAAGAAAGTGCCTTTTATAAAAAATTAGGCTCTAGATAAAAAACTGTGTGTTCCCCTGTATTTCAGAATATCTCCATTAGGTTTGTGAACGTCCAAGTCTTGATTTTTGTGGACTTTAATTAAAAATGTTTTTGAACTTTGTAGAGTGTCTAATTATTGGCTTTAATTCAATGTCATTATTTAGCTTTGTAAAAAGCACCACTTTGGGATAAACAAGCCAGAGAAGATAACACAGTCCCCAGACGACACGAAATTTCTGCTGAAGACTCTTACTCAAATTAAATCAAATGTGTCTGCTCCAAATAAAAAGAAGGTAAAGCTTTCTACTGTTTCCTTGTTTTTTTTCCCATAATGTTTACTTTATAATTCCAAGGTTATGGATAATCAAATGGAGTACTAAGACCTTAACTAGTGAAGAACTGCAGAATGTAGAACTACTGTCTTGGTACCCAGTTCCTCTGAGAACACCACACAATACAATGTCATCAAAATGCTTTTAACACAGTAATGGCTTGGATTAGGCAATCCAAACAGTATTTATTAAAATTAGGATGGGTGGATGCAATATTTCTTAAACTCTTGAGATTGAAACATGCTGCTTAAATGTTCAGCTTTGAATGTTAAGAGCAATAACCTGATATTTCTGAGGATGTGTTTATTATCTGTGCTGGGATTTTTAAGAGCCTGCTCCTCAATGGAAAGAGTTTGTCCTACAGAGTTAGAAATAGCATTTAGCAAATATGGCCTGGAGTCTTTTTCACTCACAGAGAAATAAAAAAGCCATTTTTTCTTTCAGATTAAAGAAAGCAAAGAGAAGGAGAGGCTGGAGAAGAGATTATTGGAGGAGTTGTTCAAAATGTTCATGGATTCAGACTCCTTTTACTACAGCCTGACCTATGACCTGACAAATTCTGTGCAGAGACAGAGCACGTGTGAGAAAGCAAACTTACCCCTGTGGAGAAAGGTGAGTGTGTTGTGTTTGTTTCTTCCACCTGGGAGAGGTTCCAAAATGTCTGTGTCCAGACTCAGCTGCTCACGTTGCTGCCATCCAAAGCTACTGAGCATCTTGTCCTGTAACAGCTTCAGTGCAGGGAAGGGAAACAAAATCTGCAGCAGTGTGGCTTGAACTGAGCTGAGACTTGTGTGCCCACCTGTAGTGAATGAACAGGTGAATCCTGGTGTCTTTACCAAAGGTGTTGCCAAACCTGCCCTTCTTTCTTTCGAACAGGTTGATGACAGATTCTTTTGGAACAAGCACATGATTGAAGATCTCATCAGCATTGATGTGAGTTTGTTTCTGATGTGTTATGAGAGCCATTCTTTAGTTTTAGTTGAAATGCTTACTTAAGGCCCCAGAAGTTTGCTTAAGAACCTGCTTGGCAGACAGGTCAGGGTTAGGACTGTGCCTCCTGTAAGCTGAGCAGCTGGCATTGTCTTCTTCCCCCAGCCTTCTAGTTAGCCTGGGATTGCTGCTAATGAATGAGCTTAACTGAATTCAACATTTCATTACTGTAAAGCAATGTAGAATAACTTGGTGTGATGTGTTTGTGCTGACTTGTGAAGGTAAATTGAAGTTGTATTTATCTGTGGAATGGATGGTCCCTGGACAGAGCTGAGCTTGATAATAGGAGGAGCCAGAAAAGAAGTGACTCTGAATTACAGGGTTTTCTTGAGATAGGATTTCTGTTTTCCATAGTGGAGAATAGTGTTTTCTCCTTAAACAGAGTAGCTGATCAATGTAAAAACAGTGTAGAACAAGCTGTTCTGAACAGCTATTCAGGGTGAAGAAAACATTTTCCTGGCTAATAAACACTTAAAGAAACACAGAACCACCATTCTGTTTTCAGTATGTGATCTTCCTTCATTTTAAACTAAGCTTGGAGATAAAGGATTAAGTTACTAATTGCTGAATGCCAGTTTAGGCCAACTGTTATGTTCTTTAAAGGTGACAGCAGACATCTTCCTTTATGCCCTGCATCTTTTTCGTTAATAATTTAACATAATCAAATGGTTATGGAGTCATTACTGATTGCAGGGTAGACCTGGATCCTCTGAAAAGTTGTGTATGATGCAGGAGCTTTACTAGGTGTATTTTTCATGTTCTAAGATATAAATGGATAACCTTGGGGAAAGAGCTGACCGTTGGGGAATTTGGGTTTCAATTCTATTTAAGAAACTGATGTTTAAGGTGGCAGAGCCCTGAACCAGTTGATTTTAAAAAAGACATTTTCAAAAACTGTATGATTTTCTTCTGTCCATAAATAGCTGAGAGCAGAGGAGGGCTTTTTGCCTTGCCTTGATTCAGCTTGCTCCATCTCCACAGAAAAACCTCAAGTGTGAAGCAATTGTTTTATAAAGACCAGAAATGGCAGAAATCACTGTAGGTGATGTAGAACCAACAGGAATGCAAATGTTCTTTGTAACTTTTAGAACGCTGAAGTGGACTTCTGGATTATACCCATCATCCAAGGCTTTGTGCAGATTGAAGAGCTTGTAGTAAACTACAGTGACTCTTCTGATGAGGACAAGAGCAGTCCTGACACTCCCCCCCAGGACCCTGCCTGCGTGGACGACGTCCATCCCACCTTCCTGGTGGCGCTGCTGTCCCGCCGGAGCCGCCACAGGGCTGGTAGGAACACACAGCTCCAGGCCCTGGGGCTGTTCTGAGCCCTGGAGAGGGAGCACAGGGTACAGCTTGAGAAAACCTTGGGCTGATGTGTAAGACAAGTAGTTAAATGTGCCTTGGCCGTCTCGTCCCTCCCAGGAATGCGGTATAAGAGAAGAGGCGTTGATAAAAATGGGAACGTGGCGAATTACGTGGAGACAGAGCAACTGATCCACGTTCACAATCACACTCTTTCCTACATCCAGACACGAGGCTCTGTGCCTGTTTTCTGGAGCCAAGTTGGGTACAGATACAACCCACGGCCCCGCCTGGACAAGAGTAAGTGTTTGGGTGGGATGCCAGAGGGGCAGAGTTCCCTTGGGATCTGCTTGGGAAGAGGTGCTTAGGTGGGTGTGTGGTGCACAGGTAAAAGGATTATTAAAAATTAAATGCTAGTCTCCTCTGCACAAAAAGCAGAATGTAGGAGTGGTGTTTGCTGAGCACTGTGGTGGAACAGCAGTGTTGAAGTTGAGCAAACTGAAATGCCTTTGAAAGGAATTTTGTACAATGTGTCTTCAGTGAAGCTGTGGTGGTTTTCTAGAGTGCAGATTTGGGCACAGTTTAATGCATCAAACAGGACTGGAGTTACTGCTGAACAGGCTGTTTCTGTCTAACACTGCTCTGCCTTGCAGGTGAAAATGAAACTGTGGCCTGTTTTCGTGCACACTTTGAAGAACAGCTGAAAAACTACAAAAAGCAGGTGAGTGCTACATGATAAAACAGTAATCTCATGAAAATGCAGGGGATGAAGGTTAATGCTTTTAGTTTGGGTTTTTTTGTGGTGTGTTGTTTTTTTAGAATCTTGTTGGCAGTTGTAAGGTTGTAGGTGAATAGATTTTCACCGGGTTTTTCAAGTGTCTTTGTAAGTGAGCTCTAAAAAACAATAACTTATGGAATGTGTAAACCCTGCTTCTGTGTTCCTGTCCTGTGAATTCAGAGCTTCTCTGGATTAAAGTTTGTGTAGGCAGGTAACTGTTAGAGCTCATTTGTCTTGGGTCCAATGCAGCAGAGACTGTAACTTCAGAAGGTTCCCTGCAACCTTACAACTCCTGAGCTGTTTGTTGCTGCATGGTGTGTACATCTGAGCAAGCTGGGGAGCAGGTGACAAGTAATTGAACTTTTGAACAGGTTATCATTAACTTGGTGGATCAAACAGGCAGAGAGAAGATTATTGGAGATGCTTACCTTAAACAAGTTCTGCTCTACAACAATGCAAATCTGACTTACGTTTCATTTGACTTCCACGAGCACTGGTAAGAAACCTCTTAAAAATGACCCTTTGCATCTTGTTCAGTTAGCATGAGAGGAGAGTAGAAGGGAGGAGGAAGCATTGTTATTATTGTTTCTATTTCTGCATGAAACACTTTTAAACAGGAGGAATACATTTTGTAAACTAAAGCAGGATAAAATGTTAAGTTTGGGTAACCAAGCACTGCTGTTTGTCATTTGTGTCTCTGACCTGTTAAATTTGCAGTTATTTATTGGGCAAAGCTTATTTGTTACACATTCTGAGCAAGAGAGTTTCTTTAGACATGCTATGAATGTAAAGCTGTGGCTGACCTGCTTTTAATTCTTCTCTACTTCTGTTTCTCTTTATTTTTTTCTATAAAAATACGCTGGGTTCTTTCAGGACCCCGGTGCTGGTTTTTCACTATAAAATAATCAGGTTTTATTTCATGCAGCATCAGCAGTTGCTGTTTTCCTGGCTGCCCTCGATGCTGCCATGCTCTGGTGCAGTGCTCACGTGCCTGGGCATTTAATCTGCCCCACAGGCTTGTATTTCTCCTGCTTCCCTCAAGCTGCCTTTGTGTGGGAGTCAGTACAGGCTCTAAACGGTTTTAATCTTCATTTCCCAACGTAATCTAGGGATTGCATCTGGCCTGGGAGAGCATTACTGCCTGAATAAGTGTGTCAGTGGTAGATATTGGCAGAGGGGATGGGGGAAGGGAAACCCCCATCAAAACAGGGATGGCCTGGAGACTTCTCTAGGCCTGTTGGTTCCCTGAATTGATCTGATACTTAATCTCTTGTTTAAAGGAGCTTTTGTTTTCATTCCTTCACTTTCCCCCTAAAAACTTCTGTGGTGCCCAGGACTGTTTGTTTTGGCACAGTGAGTGTGAGTGAATCGAGAACAATCCCCAAAACCCACCAGTGGGAGGGGCAGGAGGGGCTGATTTGGGTGGGGTGTTCTCTGTAGTCCCTGGGAAGGGACTCACCATCCCCAGCTCTGAGCTGGAGCCACTTCTTTTGAGACTAAGCTGAGAACAGAATGTTGCATGTGATGCTGCACACTTACTCTTCCTTGTGGAAGCAGCACTAAAGATGCAAATTCTTGAGAATGTAACTATTTTTTAAATATCTTTCCTTGGATCTAATGGAGAACTGTACTTAAAGAAGTTCTGAATGTTGGCTCCTGTTTCCAGTTTGCTGCAGGAGAGAACACTTGGATCTCCCACTTACCCAAAACACTGTCTTTGTTAATGTTAAAATAAGATAAAATAATTAAAGTCACTGCTCTAATTCAAACTAACTTTGTGAAATTCTGCATTTTAGCCGAGGAATGAAGTTTGAAAATGTTCAAACACTGACTGATGCCATTCACGATATTATTCTTGACATGAAGTGGTGCTGGTAGGTACTGAACTCTTCTTAAACTAGGATGGAAAATCTGTTAAAAAAACCCAAAACTAAACCAAACAAAACCCCCCAACAGACAGTAGATATTTGGAGGCCTTAATCTCCTCATAACTGGGGTGCTCTGTATTTCTCCCCTGGTGCCCAGCTTGTGTGTCACAGCTTGTGTTCTGAAGCGTTGGTGCTGCAGACATGGAACAGAAACCCCTCAGATGCTGATTGCTGCCCAGGGCCTGCTTCTTTAACACTTTCAGGGGTTGTTCTATCTGATGTGAAACACTCTGTATTTAACACCAGCCTTATGTTGAACCCAGCAGGCAATGTCTGACCCTTGGTTTGTACTGGTTAAAGTGAGCTGAATGAATGTGCTGCAGTCAGTGACTCTGGGCTGTTCAGGGAGATGCTGCTGTCATTTTTATTGGCTTCTCTGTCTGAAATTAAAAGCCTGTTCTCTTGAAAGCTTGTATTATATATGCAGGAGTTGAATTCAGCTGATTGCATCCCAAGTTTATGGCCCCACTAGGATTATTTGATATCCAGGCTGGATTGAAGTGGAGGGTAGGTCGGAACAAGAGGAGTTAGTTCAGAGTGGGGTGTGCCTGGTGATGAGTGCAACCACAAATCCTGCAAAACCTATCCTGTTTATAGAAGCTGATAAATTACACTGCAAGTGTCTCAGTGTGCTTTTGTTCTCTTGCTGTTGGCAGGGTTGACCAGGCTGGAGTGATCTGTAAACAGGAAGGAATCTTCCGAGTGAACTGCATGGACTGCCTGGATCGGACCAACGTCGTGCAGGCTGCCATTGCCAGGGTGGTCATGGAGCAGCAGGCACGTGAGCTGTGGCCTTTGGCACCTCACAACTAACTGCTTGTTATTCACAGAGAAATCTGGGGGTTTGAAAAATGCTGAACTAACCTCTGCTGGAAAGAATCTTTGGGAAATACCCAGAGAGCTCTGAAGCTGAAAGGAGTAATATGGACAAATACAGAGCTGGAAATCAGTGTAGAACAGTGGTGGCTGGTGTCCTCCTTCAGAAAGGAGCTGACTGACTGACTGTCCACACCTTGGAGAGGATGGTCTTGTTTTGATTTAGTAATTTTATGCAGTAACACAAAGTTTAAAAACAAAACACCACCCCCAATCCCTCCCTGAAATGAGAGATTAAGGGACTGAAATCTAGCTAGAAGTTGGATGCTATTTTACCTGCTTTGAAGTGAAATACTGTGGTGCAGAAGTAGGGAGATTAGTTGTCTCTTCTGTGTTTAGAGCAATAATTAATTCATGTTGTTAATATCCCTGATTGCTGTGACTGTTGTGGGGTGGAGGTTGGGGAAGGGATTTCCAAGCAGACTGAGGGTCCTTTCTTTAGTCATGTTCCTCTTTGCCCTGCCCCATTTGCTTTTTGCTGTGGAATCTGGGGTTGTCTTCCCTCGTGGGGGGTGAATGCCATGGAGTGTAGGACTGAGAGTTACCTGTGCCTTACCTTTGCCCTTCCTTGGAGCCACAGGACTTGCTCTCTCTCATCTGGAAACCTTAAAGGGTTTCAGAGTCAGTGGACAGCCTTGCATCCATTTTCATCTAACTGGCAAAGAGTGCCTGAGCATTTGGTTTTGGTTGGAAATGGTTTGCCCGTGATCTATTCCAAGTTATCCCTCAGTTGGCCTAAGATTTAGTGACTGCATTGAAGTTATGGCTGTGCTGCTTTACCAATTTAGTGTCTAAAGTTTATATTGTGCCCAAGGCTTTTATCTTTGGGAAACTGAAGTACTGGTTGTCCTGAAGAATCAGATATCTCACTTTCAGTATCAGTGTTAAACAGTAACTGTCCAAAATGTGCAGGCATTAATAATAAACCCACCAAAGAAGCTGTTTTTTACTTTCAGACCCTTGAGGTCACAGATGCCTTGGCAATAGAAGACACATTAACTTGTTTATGCACCCTGAAGTTCTGTGATGCCTGTCCTTTTGATGGTTCTCTGTTGAAAAATTGTCCTGTATCTTGAGTAATCTACAGTAACTTCAGCTCTTTTTTTTTGATGATTGGCTCCTACATTCATAATTAATATGTTAATGCTGCCTCCAGTGATATGATGCTTAGCACTGAACTAGTGATTCACTGCTAACAATTAATTTACTCTGACAAATCAGCAGAACGAGTTCCCCTTTCAGAACAATCGAATGCCTGGCAAGTGTTTCCGCTCCGTTCTGGAGCTTCTCATACAGAGAATGGCTTTTATCTCGGGCCTTTGACTAATGCACCTGTCGATTTGCAGCTCAAGAAGCTGGGGGTGATGCCTCCTGAGCAGCCTTTGCCAGTGAAGTGCAACAGGATCTACCAGATCATGTGGGCCAACAACGGCGATGCCATCAGCCGCCAGTACGCCGGCACCGCCGCCCTGAAGGTAACGCCAGCGCCCTGCCCTCGTTATGAAAGTTATGCTTTCTAACGAATTAATTAGTGGTAATGCTCTTTTCCAAGATTTTTTTACTCCTGCTGCTTTGAAAAGTCACAGAATTTGAGGTACTTGCCGTGTGCTTAGTCACTGGTGGAACAAATTTTTAGTGTTCTTTGTATTTGGCACGAGAAAAATTGTTATGGTGGAAATGCTTCTGAAATCCCTCTTTAAATATCTCTACTGAACTTTGATTAGTTTATTTATTTTAAAAAATAGTAAAAAACCAGCCTGACATGCTTGTCTTCATTATGCATATTTAACTTTAAATCTGAAGCACAGACCTCCATTTATAGATCTAGATTTTCAGGCCTTCTGTTTGAAGATTTCTCTATTTGCTATTGAGGTTCATGAATTAAATTCTTTTTAATTGTGGTACTTCTTTCAATTTGAGGGTGAAACACACTTGAAATGTTCCTCAGAGTAGCTGACATGGCTTTTAGAACTGCTTTGTGCTTGTGTTCAGAGTGTCTCTGAAAATAGAATCCTCTAATGAAGTGTAACTACCAAAACAGCTTTTTATTCAAATTCTAAGCCTTCTGTGGCCTAGAAACTGGCTTTTGTTTCTGAGGTTGTGAGGATATGTACTGTTCTCCTTCGGGATGTTCTGCTTGTCTTGTTCTGGTAGCAAAAACACGAAGGATGAAAACCATTTTTCAGGAAGCTCCAGTCTCTTCTGTTGTTCCAGGGGTGTTCCTGGTAGGTTGAAGGCCCAGACATAAAGGGTTTTTTTGGGGTATTTGAGCATCACAGTGAGTGACATCTTGAATGCTCTGCTTTACTCTTAGCTGGCATGTATGTCCAAATTTCTGTTTCCCATTCCTAAATCTCTTAAACACATCAAGGTCTCTGCAGAGTCAATGCCACAAGTAAATGCCCTTTGAAAAATCGGTATTTTCAACTTCCCTATGAAAGAGTTCCTCGTGGATAATTTCTGAGTCTCC
Source organism: Lophotriccus pileatus (assembly GCA_035583135.1). NCBI lineage: Eukaryota > Metazoa > Chordata > Aves > Passeriformes > Tyrannidae > Lophotriccus > Lophotriccus pileatus. Next base: position 31,173,194 of record JAWWES010000169.1, read on the forward strand.
GAATGCCAAAGCTTTTGGGGCTGAGCCTGCTGCTTCCAAGATGCATCTGTGCATGATTTGCATGTTCTGTGTGACAGGGGGACTTCACCAGGACTGGGGAGAGGAAGCTGGCAGGGGTGATGAAGGATGGAGTCAATTCTGCAAACAGATACTACTTGAATCGGTTCAGGGATGCCTACAGGCAAGCAGTCATAGGTAAGAGCACAATTCCAGCTAAGCTGAACTGTGCTACTTAGAAAAGTTTATTAAAATCATCTTGGCTTTATCTTTTGACTGATATTTCTTTCTTTTCCATCCTGATGCTTAAAAGCACCTTGGGTGTATATAATGTTCATGTCTGAGTGATGGACACCACAAGGAACAGTGATTCTCCATTTGGAGATCAAACAACACTCAGTCCAGAGGGTTTGCATGCACTGTGACCCATTGTGGAATTTGCCCCTGACTTTGCTTGAGCATTAAATGTCTTGCAGTGTCTCTTTCTTTAGACTTTGCTGCCCATCACTTTTAACTCGCTGTCTTGTTTGGTATTTGGGTTTCACTTAGATCTGATGCAGGGCATCCCTGTAACAGAGGATCTGTACTCCATATTCACAAAAGAGAAGGAACACGAAGCCCTGCACAAGGAGAACCTGAGGAGCCACCAGGAGCTGATCAGCCAGCTGCTGCAGAGCTACATGAAGCTGCTCCTGCCGGATGATGAAAAATTCCACGGAGGTTGGGCGCTTATTGACTGTGACCCAAGGTGTGTTGAACAGTCAGAATTGCTCAGCTGCTGCTCTGACACACAACACAAGTGGACAGTGCCACAGGGTGACAAGAGCCCTTGAGGGGTTTGAATACTTGCAGTTGTAGAAAGAAAGGTCCTCTAAACACGTGCTTTTCCCAAAGTGCCATAAAAATGGTGCACCTTTGAAACATCACCTGGAAATGCCTTCAGTCAGTTCATGTTGCCAAAATTGGCAGGTCCCACAGAGAGAACTTCCAACCACCCCTCGTTCTAGAAGGGGCTGTTTGAGGAGCTGCTGGTCCTTATTGCTTTATATAAAGTCCTTTATTGCTTTTGACTTTGGAGCCAGGTTAAATTCTTGGGGAATGAGTCAGCAGTAGGACAGTCTAGATTTCTCTTTGTGACAGGCAGTGGGCATGAATTAACTCTCCCCTCCTTATCAAGTTCAGAGTTCACTAGCTTGTAAAAGAGAAACAGTGGTGAGATCCTCTGCAGGTTAAACTCCAGCATCTAAAAATAGCAGGGCAGGTTGTTATGACATCTATTCAGGGCACAGACTCATCACCTTCACTGACTCTGAGGTACTTTTCCATTTATCTGCTGGCATTTTTATTAGCCTGAGGGTTTTCTATTTATTTTTTGGGCCTTCAGCTGACCTATTTGAGCTCTCAGGCACCTTCAGGTTTGGGAGAGAGTGTTGCTTAGCTGGATCCACTTACTGTAGGTGATCACACCTTGGCTTGTGGAGTGGCCACGCAGTGACTGACCCACCTGCCTGGGTCTGTCAGGGACTCTGGGCAGCAGCAGCACACGAGATGATGTGCCATAATCAAAGCTCCTTGTTGTAACATGTGCTGAATTCTAAAAGAGTGCTGCACTGGGCATGGGTTACACAGCTCTGCAAATAAAACCTTCTCCCCTGTAATTGTTTTTCCTCCTTCTCCTCAGTCTCATTGATGCCACTCACAGGGACGTGGATGTTCTGCTGTTGCTTTCCAATTCTGCCTACTACGTGGCCTAGTAAGTCCCTGCTTTCCCTCACCGTGTGTAGTTTATTTCTGGGAGCTCTGATTTAGATTAGTAGAAACATTAAACTCTGTTTCTTTTCTCCTAGTTATGATGATGAAGTCGACAAGGTGAATCAGTACCAAAGGTTAGGTCTTGAAGCTCTGGAAAAAATAGAAATAGGTAAGAAAATAGTCACCCTGTATCTTTTTTTGAATGCTCTTAACAATAGCTGAGCCCTCCTCAAAGCATCCTGCAGATGGGTTGAAGCAGAAAGCCTTGATGTGTGGCACAAATGCTGGGCAGCCACCACGGCTGGAGATGGCCTTTCTTGCTCATGACAGATGTCAGAGTTATCTGTTCCCTCCCAGGAACAGCTTTTGCTGCTGTTTGAAATGGAAACTTTGATCACTGCTAGGGCTCTAAAGTTTTCCCTCTTTCAAACTCTTAAAAGAACCACGGAATCATCAAAACCAATTTCATTATTTATCAAACAGCTTGATCAACTTCTGTAATGAGTCACAGGTTTGTGCATTCAGTGCTCTCTTTCTTTGATCCGAAAGCAGCACCTGGCTCGGAATTGTACTTTAAATCTGCTTCATAGCTTTTTAAAACTTCTTTCTCAAGGCTTGATAATAAACATGCTGTTCCAAAATCACCTTGTTATGCTCATTTAACTTGGCCATAGAATGTACCATCTGCAGGCTAAATCCAGCACTTGCTGCTGAAAGCAGTAAAGATGTGATGTCTTTGACTCTTTGCAGATGAAAAAGATGTTCTAGTTGGAGAGAAGGGAGGGAGGTTTTGTGGCCTCCTGATAGAGTTTAACCCTCCATTACACAATAGGCAGTGATTTCATCATCTCCTGACTGTAACTGTCCTGTGTCTGTGCAGTTTGTAAGAGTTCGGTGGCAAGGGCTCTGACACAGCACGTGGAGATTTGTAACACATCCCGAGGTACAGGACACAGAAACATCTTCATCTTGTTTGCTGCTGTAGATCCAAGCAGTGCATGAAGAGAGCTGCAAACTTCACTGCATCCCCCTGGTAGAAATGTGTCAGCTTGCAAGAGCATTCCCTAAAAAACCACGGGATGTAGGTGGTGTAAAACTTCCTTCTTCTGTTCGAAAGGGTGCTGTGTTGTAAACCATCAGGCTGGGTTATACCAGACGCCCAGAGAGTCTAATTGCTGATTGTTTAGTTGTTGTGAAAGCCTGTCATTTCAAGTGTCTGAAGAAAGCACGCAGCTCTTTGTGCTGAGAAGGGCTGTCAGCAGGTACAGAGTCTCTGCAGTGCCTCGTCGGTGTTTGGTTGAAGATGTCTCATCTGATTTCTCTCCCAGGGCCTGAGCCTACTCTCTTTGGCAAACCCAAGTTCTCTTGCATGAGGCTGCATTACAAGTACAAAGAGCTGAGTGGGTATTTTCACACCCTCAGAGCTGTGGTGAGAAACCCAGAAGAGGATGGAAAAGGTTTGTTTCATGTGGAAAAGCTTTAGACATAAAAGTGTGCTCGTTATCCCACTGTTGGTCTAGGAAACACTTCTTCCATGACCCTTAAAACTTACCCTTCTTCAGAAGTTATTCTGATATAACCCAGTTGTGCAGGGTGGGGAGCCATAAAAAACCCTCTGTGTGGCTTCCTGGGTGAACATGTGGATGTTCCTGTTTTAATAGAAAGAAAAACAAGCTCCAAATGCAGCTTTAAAGCAAAATGTCTCTCTAGAGCTAGAGACATTTCCCTGTCCAGGTCTTTACTGCTCCAAAACCTTATAAAATGAAGTTAAAATTAGCTCCTAAAAGAGCTGAAGAAATTGATTTCTTTAGTGAAATCAGTGTCTGGAAATGTTCTTGCTTGTTTGTTTAACTAAATTAAATGAACACTAATAAGGGGAAAAAAAATATCACTTCTTACCTGGAGCACTGAGTTTTGTCAGCAAGCATTAGAATAAATATAATTGCTTCTCTTCTTCCCCCAAATGAGGCAGTGTGGCAGTGATTCACCAAGTATTTAGGGATCAAGGAGAGTCTATTCTTTAAGCTTATTTGTAAGCTTGAAATCTGAACTGCAACTTGTAGGGTGAAAGGAAAAAAAACCTTCCAAAAAACCAAACAAACTTCATTATGTTAAAAGTACACTTATTTCTTTGTAGCTTGTGGAATGTGGGATTTTAGGGGTGTTTTTAAGGGTCTGACAGGCTGCTGCTTGGATTTCAGACACTCTTCAGTGCATTGCAGAGATGCTGAGAATCACAAAGCAGGCCATGGGATTGGATGTGCCCATCATTGAGAAAAAGCTGGAAAGGTGAGTCCATAAAGGATGTGAACCTTCTGTATCCACTCCTGCTCTTCTCAGGGCCTGAAAGAAACGTCTGGACCTGCCTGTGGTGCTGAGTTAACGTGTCCCTGGGCTGCTTCCAGTGAGAGCAACAAAAAGTGTAGGCCAGAGCAGTATTTTATGTGTGTGCTTAGGGACAGTAAAGAACATACTGCAAATCCCATGGTTTGGGAGCAGTTTGTCCAGTTTTCCCCATCTAAACATGATATCTGCTCCTGTGGCAAGGAGGCAGCCTGGGAGCTGTGAACCTGGGGTGGGTTCCACTGCAGAAAATGTGTTGTGTAGCACAGCAAGAGCTATTCAGGCACACCTTTCAGTAACTTTTTTCTGCACTGGGTTATTGTGGTTCTGTTTCAGTTTCTTTTCCCAGCTGAGCAGAAAGTGTAGCAAGAAAATCTTGGGTTTTTTTACAGGTATTCCAGAGGGAACATTTGCTAAATCTGGCTCCTGAGTACAGCATACACAAAGTCAGGGTTACAAAAATAGAGATTTTAAATCTATTTTCTTCTAAAATTAAAGTGCCTGCAGAAACCCGGCTATTCCTTGTTTGGTTGCTGTTCTCTACCAACCCTCCTTTTTTTGTTGGTTTGATTAGCTTACATGGGTACAATATTATACAAGGAAAGGATTAACTTCATTTACTTATGTGAGGAAAGAATAACTTAGTAACTAAATGTCCACCTCTGCTGTGGAAATAGACTGGAAGACAGTGAATATTTGGTGTTTATAAAAACGACTGCTTTGGCTGTACATCAGAGATTTGGTTTTCTCTTCTAGGAGGAGCAGTAAACCCCACGAGGACATCATTGGCATTCGGTCTCAGAACAGAGGCTCCCTGGCCCAGGGCAAGAACTATTTGCTGAGCAAGTTCTCCTCCCTCAACCAGAAAGTGAAACAAACCAAATCCAACGTAAACATCAGCAACCTTCGCAAGCTGGGCAGCTTCGCTAAACCAGAGGTGAAGGTCAATTTCTTAAAGCCAAACTTGAAAGTGAACCTCTGGAAGTCAGACAGTAGCCTCGAAACTCTGGAGAACCCGGCGGCAGATCCCAAAGCCCAGAGCGAGTCTGACACAGAAGGATCGGAGAACGACTCGTTCCATTCCGACGACTTCCTGACCAACTCCAAGTCGGACGAGGACCCGCAGCTGACGGACTCGCTGGAGAACATCGGCCCCACGGACTACGTGCTGCCGAGCTGCGGCATCCTCGCCTCGGCCCCGCGGCTGGGCAGCCGCTCGCAGTCGCTGAGCAGCGCGGACGTGAGCGTTGCCGAGCCGCAGGGCCCGCAGGCTGGCTGTGCCCAGGAGGACACGGCCCTGGCCTCTGCCGACAGCGCAGACATGGAGCTGGCGAAGCCCATCGACGTGTACTGCCAGAGGTTTGTGCAGGACGCCCAGAGCAAGGGCTCAGAGGTCCTGCAGGCCGAGGCTGCTTCTCAGGAGTCCCATCACCCAGGGACCCACAGTGGCGATAACGCGCCTGCGGCGGCACGGACCAAGGCTGGAGCTGTGGGGGATGCTCCTTCCAGGCCCTCCAAGCTGGATGTCCCGTCTTCTGAGCCCAACCCTCAGCTCCTCACTGTTGGTGGGACTGACTTCACTAAATCCCATAAAAGCCCCGGATCTGTGTCTGGGAACCCTGAGACAGGACTCCACACGACTCCCTCTCCCGCCGACGGGGGCGGCAGCAGAGCCGTGTCTCCCTTCGCTAAAATCCGCAGCTCCATGGTCCAGGTGGCAAACATCACCCAGGCAGGACTGACTCAAGGGATTAATTTTGCTGTGGCAAAGGTCCAGAAGAGCCCTGCGGAACCAGAAGCTTTAAATGAAATCAAACAGAAAGAACTGAGAGAAATGTTTACGCAGTGCCAGACCCGGATAATTCAGATCTAGTTGCTAATTCAGGAAGTGTTCTTCTAGTTGTGGCTCTTAATAAAGTACTATAAAACCATGATGTCAGGACTCATTGTGGCATGAACAGCTACTGGATTCTGGGATCCATAAGAGGTAACTTGTTTACAGGCAGTGAGAGATGCAAATGAATTTGGCTGTGACCAAGCTGCAGAATTCCCTCCTGAGGTGAGACACAACGGTGAACCCCACATTTAAACAGGTAGCTTAGACACTGGGACTCAGTAAGCATGCTGTCTATCTTAGATGTGTTGCACAGTTATTTTCTGGAGACTAATTTTGTAGCTCTTCTGAATTATGTAGAAAGTATTTATACTCCAAAGGTGATACTGCACTTCTCTGACCTTACTTAACCTTGCACTACACCAGCAAAATAACCTACCGGTAAATGACATTTTATTTATTTTTGGACTAGAGTTTTTACTTGTTTTCACTGAGGTTTTAGATGCAGCTTTCTCTGAATTGTGCCTCTACAATGGGAACCGATGAGTTTTTGTTGTATTTAAATACTTTAACCAGAAAGTGAGATTTCTTTGCTATCCTTTTCTTTCCACACATCCTGGACCACTTTTCTTAAAGACCCAATCTGAACTATCCATGATCCTGCAGTGCAGATTTCTTCTGTAGATTAGTTTATTTTTTCCTCCCTTGAGGTGAGGGGAAACGAAGCAAATGCTCTTGAGCTGTTTTCCCATGTTAAAGCAATTCTTATTTCCTTTTTTTCTGAATTCCAAACTCTGCCAGTTTGCTCTAATCTTTTGTGTCTGTGTAAAGCAAGACAAGATACCTGCCCCTTGGGCCTTGTGTCCCTCTTGAAACTATTCTAACTGCCAGGTCCAGAGAACATCTAAAGCAGAAGGCCAGGTACTGCTTCCTAAGATCAGTGTTGCATTAGAGCATAGTTGGGAGCATCTAATCAAGACCAAATTCATTCCCTGCTCCAGCTTTGCAGGAATCAACGCATGCTGGGATAAAAACTCCCCTTCTCTCTGTGTGTCAAAATCCATCAAATGCTCTTTCCCAGAAATGCCTTGCCCTGCCATGCTAGTCTAGGACACGACCCAGAAGCTGCTGTAAGGCAGGGCCTTGCTGTGCTGTGGTTTGTGACTCTGAGCACCCTGCCAGCCCCAGTGCCTCGTGTCTCATCCCTGCGCTGTACATAATCTGCACGTGGTGTCCCCACAGCGTCCTGTCCTGGGGTGGGGTAGTTCTGTGTCTTAGGACTTGTAGTGTGTCTGAAACGACTTATCAGCTAACCCTGACAGCCTGAAACTTTGATAAACAAATCTGATTTATTTATTTTATTAAAGTGATGTGGGTTTGGGTTTTTTTTTTTTGAGTGTCTCTACTTGTGGCGATATTTAAAATTAAACTACTGCTGTATTTTAATGTGAGCAATATACATGAGATATTTTAATAAAAAAAGTGGAACCAAAGGCTGGGTTTGGTATGTGATGTTGAGGGATGTGGTGCTCCAGGGCTGGGGGGCTTGGCTGGGTTAGGAGTCACAAGTGGTTGCAGTTGGGAGTGCTGGAGGTCATCACCCCCCTGCTCCAGCAGGACCACCAGGGCTGGTTGCCATGACCATGTCCAGGTGGCTCTGGAGTAGCACAGGATCAGTTAGAAAAGACCCCCAAGGAGTCCAAGTGTTCCCCCAGCACTGCCAAGCCCCAAGTGCCACATCCTCATGGCTTTGAAACCCCTCCAGGGCTGGGGATCCACCACTGCCCTCAGCAGCTGGGCCAGTGCTTGATGGCCCTCTTGGGGAAGAAATTTTTCCTGATCTCCAATCTAAACTCCATGTGGCGCAACTGGAGCCCATTTCCTTGTTCTTTTTCCTGTTACCTGGGAGAAAAGAGCAACCCCCACCTCCCCATACCCTCAGCCTGCAAGGATGGACGGTATTCAAAAAAATATGGCTTAGCCAACAGTCTGGGGCATACCCTGGAAGAGAGTTCCTGAGCTGCTGTATTGGATCACTGCTGGGTGATCCAAAAGTATCATGTCATAGAATCCCAGAAGGGTTTGGGTTGGAAGGGACATTAAAGCTCATCCAGTCCCACCCCCTGCCATGGGCAGGGACACCTTCCACCAGCCCA
>JAWWES010000169.1:31181375-31221280 GCA_035583135.1 Lophotriccus pileatus
GCCTTGGACAGTTCCAGGGATGGGGCAGCCACAGCTTCTCTGGGCAACCTGTGCCAGGGCCTCCCCACCCTCACAGGAGGAATTCCTTCCCAATATCCAACCTAAACCTGCCCTGTGAGTTTAAAGCCATTGCCCCTGTCCTGTCACAATCCCTCCTCCCAGCTTACGAACTATCAGTCACTACTTACATATGGAATACTGGAGATGGCACCATGCACAGAACCATCCTCTAAGCCACTCTTACAGCTCTGCATTCCAGCCCTGCTACCTTCTGAAGAGACTTCATTTCCTTCCTGTATTTGTTCAGTTGCTTCACTTCACAGCACAAGGCAGATGAAACCATGAATATTCATTTAGTGATAAAAATAAAGGAATAAGCTTTAAGTAAGTGTTTTGAAAGGGCATCAAACTTGGCTCAAGTTTAGGATACACAAATATTATGTTTCATAATACTCTTTGTGCAGAGACAAAATATCCAGACTGGCTGTACAGCAAACCCATTATAATTAGAAGAGGAAAAAAGCAGCAAAAAAGGGTTCCTGTTCACATGATCTCAGTCATGCAAAAACCACAAGTAAAGGGGGTCTGAGCTTAATGGAAATTTGGCAGGAGCCTTTTTTCTTGTTCAGAAAAGGATTAACTGAAGCAAAATCTAGAAGTGGCTCCATCCTGGACTCCTGCAGGCTGTCTCCACACAGGCAGCCCTACTTACTGCAGCACAGCCTGTGCTGGTTTAACACTTCACTACTTAAACCACCCTTGTTAAACTAGTTCTGCAAGTCCCATTTGGGGCAGCGTGGCCCCTGAACAGCAGCTCGAAGTGTACTGGACTAAGGGATGGAGACCATTCTTAATGCTTCAGTGATACCATTCAAAGCCTTTAACCACACTGCAGTGCTGCTGGGGTAGAAGTAAGGTATGGTTTGGACAAGGATGGGAGTGGCACCAGTTCTCCAGTCAATGTGGGGTTTTTTTAAAGAAGTTGTGCCAGAATAAAGCTCATTAGAGAGATTTGAGAAGTTAATGCTGTTCTGCTCTAAGCACAATAAAGATGTATTTCCTACCTGACCTGGTCACAGGTGAGATCAAATCACTTCTTTATCCCCCAGCGTGATGACCATTGTGCTGCCTCAGCAAACAGCACACAATGCTCCATGCTGAAGTCAGCACCTCCTTCAGCTGCAGCTGCTGGCCAGCTGAGAGCTCTGAGCCTCAGAATCCAGCCTTTCAGGAATTAGAGCACAAATTGATCCCAGAACAGCGCCCAGCACGGCTGTGGACTGAGGGCTCAGGGTTAAATTTTCTTATTATGAAAGGAAATAAGTTTATGCAACTTCAGTATTAAAGTTTAATATCAAACAAATTTGCTCATTGTTACCAATTTTCAATTACAAAACAGGGTCCAAAAAAAATTCCATAAAATATGTTTAAGTGGCTGAACAGAGTTAAGCGCGTTCAGGCTGCGAGGGTAAATACCCATAACTTTTTGGTATAAATTATCTACAAAAACCGGTATAAACAATATTCCAATCTTAGTCTGGGTTCCATGTAGGATTAGACAAGCTGTCAGGGTGTTAAAGTTCGTTGCCATTGACACATTTCTGCTGCTGCAGCCTGGCTTTGCGTTGTGCCTCCAGTTGTTTTGCTCTCAGCCACCTCTCCCTCGACAGCGTCGTCTGCCCCGCGCTGAGCGACAGGAACCTGGGGGGGCACAGACACGGGGGGGCTGGGTCAGAGCCAGGGGACAAACCAGCACAGTCCCAGACAAAGGCAAAGGTAGTAAAGAAAGGCAAACTGAACATTATGGTTTACTTTGAAATCTCTAAGCTGTAACTTCCAAGAGTTCCAAACCAGTTACTGCATCTGAAGACACTGCTCTAGGATTACATTTTGTTCCCAACCTGGCTATAAGAAATGAAAAATGTTTACTTTTTACTCTAAATGCAGGAGACAACATGACACCAAAAAGGAAATAAAATTAATAAGCCTTTTTTTATCTGCAACTTTTAATACCTATAATATTGCTTTTCATTAGATGCTGAGGGTTTTTTTAGACATTATGGACAAACATTTTAGAAAACCTATAACCCAGCACAGCAAGTTTTCCCTAAATGGGAGCTTTTTGGAAACAGACAATGTAAAGTTTGTTACTTGTTTTACTTGAGTGAAATTTTGTAACTTTCCTAAAGCAGAGTAACAAAAAATACTGAAGACTCCAGAGCAATAGAGTAATTTCAACTAACAATTGTTAAGAGCAGTAATAAAAAACCACTGCACGTTTCTCAAAACAGTACGTTTTTCTTGCAGTACCCTAGGAACTAGAAAGCACATGAAGGAAGCAGGGAGGGAATACTTGGCCTGAGTAAGAATGTGTGACAAGAGGAACGAAGAAAGAGGCGATTCCCTCTTGGAGAGCTGGCCAGCCTGGCACAGCTAAATCCAGCTGCAGCCTGAGCATCCAGCTGCAAACAGCAGCTTTGTGGGAAGCCTCAGGCAGGACAAGCAGCACCACCCACCTTGCCACGAGCAGTGTCTTGTGCAGGTCATCAGCTGTGATGCTCTCGGGGTCGTTCTTGCGCATCTCTACAAAGTCCTCTTCCACTGCCTGTGGACAGCAGCGAGGAGTTAGGGAGCGAAACAGAACCTCCATGTGGAGACAAGCTCTCAAGGAGCTCAACACCTCAACCACCTTTACATTACAAGACAGTATTTCAACTCACACGCTGTGCAGAGCCTGAGCAAAAACAGGCTACCTCTCATCTTTGAAGAGAACTGTTTTCCAAAAGGAATGTTACTGTTTCTTATTTGTACCATACTTCTTTCAGTGGATACTTTACCAACCCTTAAAGGCATGTTCAGGACATGAAAACACTTCTGGTTTGGTTTTTAGAATACCTGAAGGAGAATCACTGACAGGGAGAGCAATGGGAAAGTACAGTAACAGTCCATTAAGGTGCTTTCTATCCAACTATACAGTTGAGAGTGTATGAGTGGAGTGTTCCCTACCTTGGTCACTTCATCAGATATGCTGTAGTCCAGCAGCCTCAGCAAACTCAGGTAAATCCGGAATTTGTTCAGCACAGATGGGAGCACTGCTGTCAGGAGGCTGCTCATGTACTCCTCCATGTTTGGTGGGATTATCTGTGGTTGTAGGTGGACTTGGCAATCTGACTGAAAGATAAAATTGTACACCATCTCTTGCCACATTCCATTGTTTTCTATTCCCAAACCAATTTACTCTCAAAGCCAACAGAAGTCACTACTTCCCAGAATTAAGGCAAGGCAAGAATTAAGGTCTTTAAGTGTTTCACTGCTCACAGTGTGCAGCCCTCACTGAAGCAGGACCAGCTTCACTCAGAGGCAGGGGAGCAAAGGCTCAGCTGCTCGAGCTGGAATGCCAGAGGTCAGATGTTTGCTAGCTTAGGCTGCTCCAGGGGCAGTGCCAGCTCTGTGGCTCTGCTCCTGTGCCCACCACCTCAGACACTACTTGGAGAGGGGCCCGTATCTGCAGCCTTCAGCCCTCCCTGGGACTGTCAGTGCCTCCCCATCCCTGCTCAGCCCAGGAGGAGGCAGGAACCACTGCCAGGGTCACACGTGCCCTGTCAGGAGGCAGGGTTCCTCCCTGGCAGGGCTGCTCTGGGCAGGCAGCTGCCACCTGCCTTCCCAATCCAGGAGGAGCGGCCGTACCGGCAGCAGGGACCGGCCCTCCGAGGTGATGAGGACATTAATGTTGCATGGGAATTCCATCCGGTGGTAACTGAAGTCGTACTCCACCTTCTGCCAGGTGATCAGATTGCCCAGCGCTGTCACGTTGTGCACACCTGCAAGGGTGGGAACAAACTCCCTGAGCACAGCACCTGAACAGGTACAGTCTGCTTGGTTCAGTCTATCTGGTTTTGATGGGCAGCTACCAGAGGAATCCTTGCAAGCTTCCTGTTTCTTCTTGGGTCTGTGGTGTCTTCCAGATAGACACAACCATTTCTTCAGATCCAAACTAAGGATTCCTAATTTCAAGTCTAAATTTTATCTGGCTTAGTACACGTGTTCACAGCTCATGTTTTTATCAGCCCTACAAAGCCAGACAACTATTTCCAGAGAAAAACCAAACAAATCTCTCCTCAAAAGTGGACAAAGCATTACCCATTTCATTTTTATAGCACTCACTTGCCTTACACGAAACCAAGTTATTTAGAACGTAAAAAGATTGACAAATTAACTGGTTGACTCTTGGAATTCTCCCTTTGAAATACCAACATGGACCTGACAAATTGAATTTCTCTCAGCACTGTTACTGCATCAAATCACATATCTATGTTATGGTTTTGCTTTTAACATGTTAGTATTCATTTACTATCCTGTAAATAAAGGCAAAGCTAGTAAATAAAGGCAAATTTAATATTATGGTTTACTCCTGGTACATTTTGCCATTTGAAATCTCTAAGCTGTATCTTCCAAGAGTTCCAAACCAACTGCTGCATCTGAAGACACTTCTCTAGGATTAAATTTTGTTCCCAACTTGGGACCCACAAGGATCATTCAAGTCCAACTCCAGGCCCTGCACAGCACAGCCCAGGGGTCACCACAGATACCTGCACTGTGCTTCTCCAGTTACTGAACTTTCAGTAAGTGCAACTCACCTTTTATGTAAGTTAGAATTAAATGACTAGTCTAAGGCTCTGCAGAAAGCACACTACATCAGCTTACAAGATAGAACCATCACTTTTTTCCACACAGTAATAGTATCTTTTAATTTCAGTTCTTAGCTGGGCTCTCAGGGGATGGTTTCCATATATACAGGAAAAGTACAGAGCATAAGGCAACAGCATATGCTTCCCCACTTCAAGCGTTACCACAGGAAACTGAAAGGCCATTCTAATTAATCAGAGTTATTTGGGTAATAAAGAATTACCTAAATTTGTCCTGAGTTGACTGAGGAGGCTGCAGGCCAGCAGGAAGCTTGTTCAGAGCAAGGAAATGAGGATACACTTTTGTAACAGACCATCACCACCGGGACACAATTAGCATCAGTCTTAAAACACAGCAACTTTTGACCTTCCAGGTGAGATTCTAAATGCCAACAAGTGCCTACCTGTTGTGTCAAGCTGTCCTTGCTGCAGCTGAGTCTCATCCACCACCAGGGAGGTGTTGCTGGCCAGCTGCAGCACCCCAGTGACCAGGCGGTTGGCGGCGTAGTCCTTGTGCGGGATGAAGCGCGAGTGGTTCATGTTCTCGATGGTCATCTGCAGCCGGTGCGACTGCAACGACAACACACTCAGCAGCACTGCCCATTGCCCACAGCACAGCTGCTCAGAACCCCCACCCCTGTCCTGCACAGCCAGGAGGAGCTGAACAACAAATGGGTGATTGCAGCAATACCGTCATTGCCACCCCAAACTGAGTTACTGTGAGTTTCTGCAGAGCGGGGTCCACACGCTTGGGAATAAACCATAATGACACTGTAATGAAATGTCAAAATATGAATCCACAGAGGCAAAGCATGCAGCATCTTCTGTCAGTTCAACATCTCTGAGGAGAGGCTTTTACTCCATATTCATTCTAGATGAGTGGCACACAGAGACTTGAACATACAGGCAAGCCACAGCTCTGCTGTTAGCTGCTCCCTAAAGCTCCTTAAATGAGCCTTCATTTAAGCAGCCTGCCTCAGAAATTAAAGAATCAACTGAAGTATTGTTTCCTGGTTGAAACAAAGAGAACATCTATCCCCAGAAACACTGAAGCCCCCAAGGCTTACTGCTGGCACCAGCTGCTGGATGATGCGGTAGATGTGCTCGGTGAAGATGCTGTTCCTGGGACACCCGCTCAAGTTGACTGTGAATTTTCCCAGAGGAAGCACATCTCGTCTTGCATAACTACACCAAAAATAAGACAGGTTAGACAAGCCTCTGAGGAACATTGAACCACAGGTATCACTCAGCTGGAGTGCTGTGTGGCACCTCTGACAGCCAGCAGCATTTCACATCAATAACAGTATCTCTTGTTCCTTCCCCAGTGCCCAAGAGCCGAGCCAGGCTGAAGCTGCTCCTCAAGGCTTTGCAGCACTGCACAAAAGTGCACTTCCAGTGCTTGGGATCTTGCCATGTGCCTTCCAGACGTTCTGTTCTCCTTGTACTCTATTGTTACTCAGTAAACACACTTCATTCTTTTCCTTTCTCATGCCCAGTCTCAAGTGCCCTGCTTATCAACTTGTTCATCTCCTTTACCTGCCCTCAGCTTTCCTCTCCCTCTTCTCCCCTGTATCTTCTCCCCATTCTTGACAACTCTCAACCTTTCAGTGACACCAGCTAAGAAAGAAAATATGTTCCAGTCTAAGTGTCAGAGCATTCAGTCCCACTAAAAGAATGAAAACAGAATCCATTTTAATTTTGAAGACTCAAATGACTAATATTAAATTTGAGCCGGACAACTATACTTAATCTATGCAAAACACACTGTCTGAAGCTTCACACCTGAGATTTTAATGAGTCATTTCATTCAGTGGCAGTTTAAAAGCAATATAAAATTGCTGAAGAACCATATAAACAGAGATGTCTCTTAAGTGTTGAGTATCTAAATTCTCAAACATCCCAATACTTACACTGTAGAGATGAGATGCAGTATAAGGTATTCAGCAGCCAAACTGTCTCCCAAGAGGGCATGGGTGAGGAACCCCAGCAACTCTGCTCTCACTGGTGACAGCTCAGACATGAAATTAGAAACAACTGACAAAAAAACAGAAGACAACAAATGTCAGAAAACGTGCTGTTTCTCACCCACTTCCCTCTAAATCTTACTTTCTATTACAATTTGATGAGGAAAAATGTTTATTCCAAAGCAGTGGAGGAAAGAGAAACAAACATCCATTGTTTTTTCCAACTGAGCAATTACTGGCTTTGGATAACCCGAATCACTCAACATTTCCTTGGAAATGCTTTTCTTTTTTTAAAATTAGATACTGTGTAACGCATTTGCAGAAGGCTACAAAGTTTGGAGCCAAATTTCTAAAATAACAGCCCACCTATTTTATTTTAAAGGCGGAAGAAAACCCCCTTACACGTGACACAGCTCAGGACAACCAATACAAGGCACTCAAGGAACGAAATTATAAATACCAGAGGTTTGCAAGCAATAATTCAATGACACAATCAAAACAGTCTAACAGGCCACAAGGAACAGCAGTCACTTAAAACCAGAACTGCCTTGTTTTCTGCACAGTATTACGGTTCTTTATATTGTCGGTGTGTTTCTCATTTCCACCGTCATATTGCCTTGGAAATCTAATTTTCCAGCAACTCCCAACTCCATTTGAAAACTAATCAAATCTTATGGCTGAACAGCTCAGTAAAATCCTTGGGCACGTCGAATGCAAGCCCAAGTTTCATATAAATCCCATTTGTTTCAGACAAGTAAAGCCATAAACATGACAAACACAAACACTTGCATCTTGTCCAGCTCCACAGCGTTGAATGGTTCCTCCGTTTAACAAGATTTAAAGTCAAAGCCTGTTGTTGAGGCATTTGCCTCTGGGCCAAGCAGTGTTTGTTCACATGTACCAGGAAACGAGCCCAGTCCTGTGTGCACAGAGCTCAGATACTCACAGGTTTTACTCTCCTCTTCCTTAAGGCAGGCAGGCAGCAGTGGGTTAATGTGTTGCAACTTCTGTGCCAAAATCACATGGATTCTGGGCACTAACGAGGCAGGAGGGCTGTGGACTCTCTGTTCCTCTGCCGTGTCCATACACTCCATAGGATCAAGGACTGAGCTGTCCCTAGGAAAGGGCACACTGGACTTACAAACATTCCTCAGAAATTCCTCTCCATCTGACTGAGGGCAGCTGGAACCAGGCCAAGAACGGAGCAGGTCGGAACAAACAACATCCGCTCCCAGCCCCTGGGAACTCCTCCCACAGGCAAACTACCCTCTTTAGGATTTTTATAGACACCATAAATACCAAATCACAATTATATAATGGTACAGAAATGCCAAAGCAGGCTTGGCCAGAAAAATCTGGATTCTATCATTTTCAGAAAATAATCAAATTGAACTTTTCTGGAAAAAAAACCCCAAACAACAAAAAACAAACAAACTCCCCAAAACCAAACAAACCCGCATTTATTATTTACTGCATCATTTCATCATCTGTAGCTTCAAGTAAAATGTTACACACTGTTCTGTACAGCATGTTCAGAATGAAGTCTAAACAGTAACTTCTAGGAAAATAAGGTCATGATTTGTTACATTTGTCTGTGTAGGAACACGTGGGATTTTCTTACTCCACTGGGTTCTGGAGCCTGACAGGATCTTCTAGACAGTTACTCAGTCACTGGCTGACTAAGAAAACTATGAGTAAATAGATCCAAATGTACCTCAGCTCAAACCTGGAAGGATGACTTCTTAATTTAAAAGTTCAGATAGAAGAGCTTTGCTCTCCCTGAACATGTCTTACAGAATTCCTTCCAGGTGGCTTTCATTTGTCACATAGAGACTAAAGTCCCTAAAGTGACTATATCAGATGATACTAAAGTAGCACAAATTTAATCCACTTGTACTGGTTCTAAAAGCTGACAGGCTTTATAACTTCAAAGGCACTTCAGCAGTTCACCAACACACTGCCCACCCTTTCCACTACACTTCTTTTGTTTGCACTCAAAACAGTGCTAAATGCCAACATTTTGTCTATTTGTGACAGAATGACAGGCGGGGGGGGGGGAAAAAGACAACCTGTGACAGAGCAACTGAGCTGTCAGTCTGGGCTTAGCTGTCACACAGATGATAACCAAGAGCAGCTGAGCAGGCTGAGTTAATTTTTAAGAAGCTGGCACTATAAAGGATTCACACTGCACTCTGGATATTGTACTGATCAGGAAGATAAACAAAACCACCAACAGAAATCATTCAGAGTGCAGTGATTCAAGACAGCAGTAGTATTTGTTAGACTGGTCAAGAGTTCTGTTTTAAAAACTGACTTCTTGCATCTTGGATTAGTTTGTATTTTGTCAGACAAGTAACTGCAGAACAGCAGGTGAAAGGGGGAGTTTCTATCAGTGGCATAGCATGATCACATACCTTAATTAATGAAAAAAATCAACCCAGTTTTTACTCAGCTCGATCACTACCACTCTCCATGCAAATATGCAAACTTTTTTTTTATACTCTTCTGAAATATTTATGGTAACAACTTTCACGGACTTAGAAATTACTTCCAAAGGGCATTTTATGCTTTTCAAACTTATCTGAAAGCTGGTTCACTATTCACTCATTCACTGAAAGTTTAATAGGCATGAAAGAATACAAGACATTTAGCAACAGACGCACTTTCTGCTTTATGGACTGTATAACACCCTAAAAAAAAATGTATATCCAAGTGTATGGATGGACCAGAGCACACTGGACTTACAAGACACTGACCTAACACTTTCCTTATCAAGCTTTTTTAAGCAACAAAATTCCCCTGTTGAGCACAGCTGTTCTGATTTACACATTTCCTTGTCTGCTCGTGGAAACAAACATGTCCCTCACTGGAGGGCAGCCTTACCTCTCCTCGTTGTTTACTAAGCTCAGCACTGGATCCACGGACAAAACGCCATAAACCTCCAGCACATCATTGACTTTGAAGCTCTCCCAGCTCTCATAGACCTGCCCCAAACAGAAACAAAACACAGAGGCAGTTGGGGCAGAGGCAGGATGGAAAAGCCTCAGGAGACTCGAGTGTGGCCTGAGAACAGCCTTGTGAACAGGTCTCCCCCAGCCCTCGGTGGAACTAAGCTTACACTGGAAAAGGGAGTTTCTATGACTCCCTTTTTTTTGTATTAGCATTCTTTGCCACACCAATGTAAACAATTGTATTCTGGTTTATCCAGATTTGCTGAATAAGAGAAGTCAACACAGAAACAGCAAAGAAATCTTGTGTTGAAGTTCTGTAGTCAATACAGCACAGTAGTGAATCAAGGACTATTTTAAATCCAATAAACAAAGGTGTAGTTCATTGATTTTTCAGCTCGTTCCATCACAGCTTTCTTCCCTTAGAGGAAAAATCCTAAAAGCAGAAATTCCAGGACTCAATACCATCTACACCCTCAAGCATCTAGTACTGGACTTTTTTTTTTAAACTCTGTTGAAAAGGTGCAAACTAATAAATGCTGCTGAGGATTTCAGCAGTTCAAATGCAGCACTCAAGAAGAAACACAATGTAATAGTGAAAAGAAAGAATGCAATGATCTGTAGAAACAAAGTTATTGACTGGAGAGACAATTTCTGTGCCTATAAACCTGTCTGCAAGACTAACTACTTCCATTCTAACATGAGATTCTGTGTGCCTCACTGAGGCCACGGCCCTGCTCACCATCCCCTCTCCACTTCTGTTACCTTGACAAGACATGCTGGTCCCTTCTCTCCAGGCAATGGAAAATTTAGGTCAAGTGGAGGGGAGCAGTTAGGAGAAATGAGATTATGACCCGCAGGAGCTTCTGTTTCCAATCTCTTTGGCTCCACACATCCATGGATATCACCTCCACTTCCTGAAAAACACAGGATTGGTAGGCTCTCTAAACACCAATGCAAAACTGAACAGATTTCTTCAGGGAGCAACACAGAATTAAACTAACTTAAGACATTTGAGACAAAAATGTTTAATAATGCAATATATTTGATATCCAGAAAATCTCACAAATGCATATTTTATATTGTCAAGTTGAGGGTGAGAGTGCCAGTAAAGATCTATGTGTCTTGGCCAGAAATATGATTTGCAGAATGTAATGTTTACATTGGGTGAATGACTTTTCTCTGAAGTCCACAGGACTGCAAAAGTAATATATTTCTGCACTTCAAGTTAAAAACCCCAGATAGTTCTTAAAGGTAAGGATATGCATAAAGAATCAGTTGACATTAAAAATCTCTGTAGATTATCAGCAATAATACAGCAATAAAAATCTCTTCTACAGTTGATCAGTCCTGGGTACACAGACAATCCAGTCTGTGCTGCCCTGCAAACTGGTTAGAAAAGGAAAATCCTGAGTCCAGCTGATGAACTTGACAGACACAGAACACCCAACCAAGTAACTTCTACAGTTTTTTTTCTACAACAGGACCAACAACTTAAGCTAACCACTTTCTCTTGTTGAAAAGAAAACTTGCCAAAACCTTCAAGAAGAACCCCATTCCAGTTTAAGTGGCATCTCCACAGCAGAGCATCAAACCAAATAGTTCACAGACTGATTACAACAGAAGTAAGAATTCCACACTGCCAGTGTTGGAAATACCACCCTCTGAAAAGGTTTAAATGCTTTCTTCAGGATGCTGCAAATGTCTGACATGGATCTCGTTCCTCTATGAAGCTGGATTAGTAAATCACGCTGGAAAGAGGGGAAGGCTGGAAGATACTTGTTAGACACATACTCTGCAGCAAAGCAGCACTAACTGACATGGAGTTCAGCTTCAATTTACACAGTAAGACCCACACACAGTGGGAGACACCAAGTTACATGATTTCCCTCCATTACTGTGAAATCTGTCATTCAGTTGGAAATTAAGCACAAACTGCTCAAGTTCAACCCGCTGCTGTAACCTGTTTGTGTGCTGGTCCACACCAGAGGCAACACACCAGTGGTGCTGTACAAAGCGTCGCTATCAGGAATGAACTCCACAAAGTCACGCCAACAAGTACAAAACACCACAGACTCTCCCACCCTACTTCAAATCAAACCACTGATAACTTCAATGAAGCCACCAAATTAGTTCTGGAGGTTGCACCAACGCCACTGATTCAAACAGCTGCAAATATTTCAGCTTTTAAAACTGAAATTTTTACAAATTCTGGCAAGATATCCTAACTATTCATCAATAGCAACTGTTACCCATATGCTGCTCCTTCTGTTTGGAGGGATGCAGATCCATGTCCTCATCTTCCTCATAGCTCCTCTTGTGGCGACTTGGGGTGTAGGAAGTTGAAGGACTAACTCGGGCTTGGCTGGCACTGATGTAGGCGTGAAAGAGGGGGTTAAGGACAACCACAGACTGAGCAGGGACAACTCAAGCACATGAAGGTTTGTTTGGGTTTTTTTTTAAACAAAATTCTGGTGTTCTATTTTGAACAAGACATTAGAATAACGATTCAAACTGTTACCTAGATGTCACCTCTTCAGACATATGAACAACCTGCTGCAGGAGTCTAGAGAGCCAGTGGCTTTTTATGACAACAGAAACTAAAAACCACCAATTGCTATTGCACCATCAGTCTCTAAAAGAGGGAAGGTTTTTTTCCCCAGAGAACATGCTTGTGGTCAGGAACAAATTGAAAAAGCAAGAATTTTCTCTCCCACACCTCATTCATTTGCATCCCCTTTGTGCGTATAGCACACCACCAATTTTACCCTTTTCTCCTCCTACACCTACCACCTCACCTGATTCAACCAGAGAAAGAAAACAAACCACTTTAAATAAACTTATCTCCTTAAATCTAATACAATCAGGGATCACCAACTAATAACAGAGTCAAAAAGGATATTTCTTTCACCCATGCAGATTCACCAGGCACTGGAACGCAGTAGAGAGTCTGTCTCTCTGAGGTGACTGTTTGTGAGGAGTTCAAATCGATTTCCTGCTGAGGCTGGAATACCAAGGCAAATTCTGTTAAAAATATGATTACAGGTTTTTTTTTAAAGCAATCCCACAGAGTCAGTTACTCAGCCAGAAGTTACAACTAACATACTCAGGACACAGTGAATCTAAACACTCTCTATCTCTAATGCTTTGATTCTAAGTGCACTGCAGTACCAGAAGTAGCTGTTTTCCACAGCAGACAGTTTCAGTCACAGGCACTCCCCCCTCAAACTAAGCAAAACACATTTTAAGTAAAATAGGACCAGCTGGAAGCCTCCTGGAATTAGATTGCTAGGGAGCAGTTATGAATACTTTGCTTTGCAAACCTGAGATTAATTCTGCATTTCAAGAGCAGTACCCTCAGGAATCCACTGCCAAGTACCAAAGAAGTTCTATCACACTTATAAATGGCAACTCTCCATCTAATATTTCAGCTCAAAATTTGTGAAACTTGTATAACTTACCCCACATTCTGCCACATCTCTGTATTTGCCAAAATGCAAAACCTGTCAAGAAGGAAAAGGCAATGCAGTCATTCCTTTTCTGACAGCATCCTGAACAGGAATCACCCCAAAATCCCACACAGACACACTGCCAAAGCTTTCATTATTCAAATATTTTTCTTTTCCTCAACA
Organism: Lophotriccus pileatus; assembly: GCA_035583135.1. NCBI lineage: Eukaryota > Metazoa > Chordata > Aves > Passeriformes > Tyrannidae > Lophotriccus > Lophotriccus pileatus. The sequence goes on from JAWWES010000169.1 coordinate 31,194,605, forward strand.
GAAATGTAACAAGTGATGCATTAGTGATGCCATGTGAGCCAAACACACTTATTACTAAATAGTGCCCAGACTCCATAGGTTTAACTTAGGAACTACAATGGATAAAATGATAAGCATCTCTTAAAGTTATAAATCGGGATTTCACTTACGCGCGCATTTGTGTTTGGGTCAACTGTTTCATACACTCCCACGTAAAACTCAGGATCAAACATATCTTGAACCATGCAGCGGAACTTCACCAAACTGTTGGGTTTTAGGTAATGAACAGGAACATCATTCAGTGATGGAACCTGTAAAAAAAAAAAGAGTTTGTTCTATACAACTGGTACATATTAAGCAATGCACTGAACTAAGCCAAAACCAGGTGGTATAATTTGAAATAATGAGACTTGCAACATGAACAGGGTTTTCTAAATCTGAATATCAACTTGTTGAAAAAACTCAAATTCAATATTAAAATACATCAAAACCCAGAATTGTCCCTATAAGAAATGACATTTCAACAAACATATATCGCCTCAAGTTTCTCTTCAGTAAGAAAATGTGCTTTCAATTCCTTCTAACGTTGTCAATTTTACTTGATTTTTCCCATTTACACTTTGATTGAAACCATAATTAAAATATTAAGTATGGGATCCTCTTACTGACAAAGAAGAAATCAAATAATTTTCATCCGTTTTCCCAGTGGAACAGATTTGATATGAAACTTTCTAGCCCCCTTGGCAATGTTGCAGGATGTCATTTTTGCTACAGCCTTTAAAAAAAGTATCAGCTTCTGAACTCACCTGTGCAGGTTTTATTTTGAAACCTTAAGCACAGCTTCCCTGCTGAACTGCACAAACCAGCTCAATAACGCAGGGTTTTACCAGAAAAAGCGTTTTTGCCTAAAACCTGAAAGCCCGGGCAGCTACTTCTTCAACCCACACAAAGCTTGCAGCGTGGCAACACAGACCTCGGGGGGGAAGAGGTTTACACCCTGCAGTTGAGAAGCTCGTGGCTGCACAGAGTGCAGGGACAGACACTCCCAAAAGTGACAATCCTTGCCAGCTCCTGCCATCTACTGACTGTGCTACAGAGCGGCAGCGCCAGCAGGGATGGCCCGGGGCGAGGGCTGTGCTGAAGGCAAGGGGTTTCACACCGTGGCTTTGCACACAGGTTAAAGCAGCCAAGATGTAAACGACACGTCCTTAAGCCTGGGTCTGAAATCCGGCCCTGTACTTATCACGGAAAGGAAGAACTTCCCACACGCAAGGCGCTGCAATAAAAATGTAAACAGTGACGGAACTTGACAAAAGTGCAAGGCTAAAAGAATCAAACACTCTTACCCAGTTGGTAGCGTTATTTTCTTTCAATTTTTCCTTGAAGTATTCGGTTACCTTCTTCTCCCAGTCAGAGTTTGGAACATTTTGGGCTACAAAAAAACCACATTTACCCGTGCATTAGCACCGATAACAGATCCCTACCGTTCTCCCATAGCAATTCTCCCAACACAGCAAACAAAGCAAACTTTTACTTCTATTCCTGGGAAGCAGGTGCAATTTAGACCACAAATGAATGCATTTTCGTATAACTTATGCCTCTCGTAACTCACGACTTCCCATTTTACAGGCTTCCAGGCCAACCAAGATGCACACAGCCATCCTCGGGAGCGAGGAAAAGCTCCTCAACACCTCAAGGAGACAGGGCAGGAGCTGAGGCACCGCTTCCCGCGAGGAAGATTTTTATTTCGATATCCTTTTGGTTAAGATCGAGCCTAGCACAGAAAGAGCCGCGATGATGGCACCGGCAGCGCTAGCAGTGATCGGCAGCGCGTGTGGACAGCACGCCTTGCTCCCGAGACCCCGAGATACACCAGACACGTAAGATACACGAGACGCAGATGAGAGAGATATATAAGGCACGTGAGATATATATATATATATGTGAGGTACAGAAGCCACACAAGCAGCCTCGCCGCTCTCCCGCCACCACCACCCCGCGAGGGAAAGCCCCGTCCGGTTCCGGGCGCCCTCAGGGCGCTGCCGCCCGGGCCGAGGGCACGCCGGCCGCGCCTCACCGAAGAAGCCCTGCACGATGCTGAGGGGGTTGTTGAGCCAGTCGCCCACGCACGGCATGGCGGGGTCGGGGCTGCCGGCTCCTCGGGGCCACCCGCCGCCGCCCGCCGCTCGCCAGCCCTGCCCGGGCACTGCCGCTTCCTCCCGCTCGCCCTCCCCTTCCTGCGGCAATGGCGGCCGGGCCCGCCCCGCGCCCCTCACGGCTGCGCGCCCGCCGCCGCCATCTTGGCTGCGGGCGGAAGGCGGCGGGGCGGGACGTGGCCGGGGCGCGGCCATGGCGGCGGCGAAGCCCGGGGGAGGCACCGCCGGCACCGGCACCAACCTGCTCTTCTCCTCCTCCGCCACCGACTTCAGCTTCAGCGTGCCCTTCATCCCCGTCAGCCAGGCGCCCGCCGCGCCGCTGCTGCCCGCCGGTACGGAGGCAGGGAGGGGCAGGGAGGGGGTCCCGCCGGTGCCGCAGCCCCCGGGCTGGGCTGAGGGGCCGCGGGAGCTCCAGCGGGGCTGAGGGCCGGGACGGCTCCCTTCTACCTGCTCTCGTAGCCCGCTGTCAGCCTCAGCGCAGACGGGCTGCTTGGGGTCACATATCCCGCTTTCTGGCGCTTAATTGCTCGTGCTTCCCTGCATTTTGGGGTTGTGCGTTTGGTTTTCGGCGTTGCGGCTGAGGAGAGGGGTGTTTGTCGCGTTTTCAGCTCACCGGTGTTTCAGAATGTTCATTTCGGCCATTTAAAGGTCTCCGTGCTCCCATTCAGGGTGTACTGAGTGATTTCACTGTTTTTAAGCTCCTCTCCCAGTCTGCTTTCCGCTTTCCCTCTGTGAAAATAACATGTTAAGCAGGCACCTAAAATATCCTTGCTAATTTAATCCCGGTTCTTGTTATCCTCTCCCTCTAAAGCCCTGATGGTGTTCCCAGCACGACTTAAAATCTGCTCCTCCAGCAGCTTCAGATGAAGGAATGGATTTTTCTGGGAATGTGTTCAGTCTGAGATTGAAGCCCTAAACGTTAGAAATACCTCTAGAAATCAGATATTTCAAATTTTACTGTGTTGCACATGTTGCAGTTAGACTAATGACCTTTAAAGGTCCCTTTTAACCCAAACTGTTCTATGTTGAGTCCAAAATCCAGGACTTCATTTCAACACTGTTTTATCCTAGCTAAAACAGGTATTAATATTGCTGGAAATCAGTCCAATCGATCTCTGTAGATTTAGTAAAATATTTGCTGAGTATGGCTTTGAAACATTATTTTAGATCAACTACATTTTTTGGGTGGAAGGGATAAAAGCATTAGAATATTATCCCAGTTTACATGAAATATCGAACTGGTTGATACAGTTACTAATTCCATTATGCAATCCTTATAATTTTTCTTTCTTGCAAATACATGTTAATTTTTGTCAGAGCAGATAAAGAGATTTTTAAGCGCTCGTCTCTCCAGTAGCTTTGCACAAATGACTGCTGTGGCAATTTCCTGAAGGTATTGAAGCCAGCCAGGGAGAAAATCTGATGGGATTTCATTGATGTGGTGAATTGTATACTCTGCATCTCAGTTAAAATTTGATCAGATGAGGATTCACAGTTTTGCAGCTGGAATGAATGTCAGTGCCAGAGGTTGTGCCATGTTCCACGTGAGTCCAAGTAAGGCCCATGTCCTGTTAAATGCTCTCTTTCCATCCTCAGTTGCACTTACCATCTGGCCAGCCAGGTGTTGCTGGGACCCGGCTGTGTGAAATGGTTTGTGTCTTGAGTCATGGTTTGAAGCAGGAAAGAGCAGGCTCTGGAGTTGGAATTTGAAATTGTGTAAAATGTAATAAGAATCAATCAGTCTCAGGATTTGCTTGGCCAGCCAACACCGAGAAGCTGTGTGCAGTCATTAATTGGTTGTGTCTGTCTCCAAGAGCGAGTAATTAGTGGTTTGAGCTTTGCAGTTTGAGAATAAAAGCCCCATTCTCTGGCTCAGGTGTGGGTGACGTAGCCAGTGTATTCACTGTAGGTGGAGAGGAGTGTTCCCAGTGGGGAAGTGCATTAATGTCACTTGTGGTTGTCTGGTGACAGTCTGTGAATGACGAGGGAGGGAGGGAGGTACAGGAGGTTGACACAGTCACAGCTGAAGAAAGACTGGTTTGTGCATGGGAAGAACATTGCCCTTGCCTGTCAAAGCTGTACATTCATTTTTTAAAATATATAGGATGTGTTTGTTTTACTGCCAGGCTGGGCTTGTTCCAATGTAGTGTTTGCAAAGTTCGAAACAGGCAAGATAGAAAGTAGTTTAATGTATTGTAAAACCAGCATGTATATATAAACACACACACACATAATTTTTGTTTTGGCAGAACTTTTGCCAGTCTCATTTTGCCAGGAAAGCTGCAGTTAGACTAAACCTCCAAAACCTAGTTGAGAGTGGAGAACAGGAGGTGTTTTGTGAATGGGCATTTGGTAAAGGCCTTGGGAGCTCTTCAGCACACTGCTGCATATTTATGGTGACCTGACAGATGAGGTGAATTGCCTGCTGTGCTGCAGTATTTTGGGAAAGCTGAGTGGAGTGTGTGGTGTGCAGTAGCTTCTCTCTATTCCACAGTGTTTATGAAATGTGGGAGTAAGGTGGATTTTGTAGTTTAGAAATGGAGACCTTTTATTTAGCATAAGTGGCCTTTCTGCTTGTAGTTGGGAGATAATCCCCAGGCCTGACTTCAGAGTGGTCATTGCTTGTAAATGCTTTCAGCATTCTCCACACAATGGCCTACACACACAGGTTTTGGGTTCTTCCTCAAAAGTGCTGCAGATGAAGTAAGAGAAATTGATAAGGTGTAAGGTAAGTAACTGATAAGGCAGGGGATGCCTCAAATTGACACTGTCTGCAAAGACTACTAAATAAAAGATGGTTAATTCTTTTTAGTCTTGGCAGCTGCCTCTTTTATGATTAATTAATTAGAACAGCAGCTTCCTGGGGAGACTCCTCCGTGGATTCCCCTCTACTCCCTTGGTACTCTCTAGTACAGTTATGTTGGCTGTGGATAAAGACATTTGTTGTTGGCTGCTCTGGGGACTGAGTATCAGAGAAGCAGCAATACCTTGGAGGTGTCTTCCCCACAGCCTGGGATCATTTGATTGCCAGAGCAGATGAAACACAGTTACAACCCCTGCAGATGCACTGACTCCTGTTCCCTCAGCAGGCAGGCAGTGGTGCTTAGGCTGTCCCAGGTTTAGGTGAGCTCACTGTGACACCTCTAATAATGTCAAACCTTTTTTTTCCACTTGTTGCTAAATTGCTGCCAAACAGAAAACTGTGATTGACCAGAACCTGGTTTGTTTTCTCAATGGCCTTGTACCTTTTTAAACCCTCTCCTGTAATTATCCAGACTGGGGACTGATTTTTCTGCACTGGAAATTTAGCTTTTATGCTGGGGTAGAGTAGGATTTTTAGGGAGAACTGGAGTAAGTCCTGCTCATCAGGTGACTTGGGATCATGAGTTATGGTCACCTTGCAAGTCAAATGAGAAACCTTGTGAGGGCTGTGCTAAAGGAGCAGACAAGAATGGATTGGTTAACCAGTAGGTTTGGCCTATTTGGAAATGTTTTTAAGGTCTAATTTTTTATTTGATCTTGGAAGTCTGAAAATTAGAGCATAAAGCCCTCTGTTTAATAATTGGTTACAAGGTGAAAGAATATGAACCAAGGCTGCCCTTGCATTTGTGAGGCATAAGTGAAGTTGGGAGGGATTTTAATACCTGCCAAGTTGCCTTGGGAAGGTCCTGACTCCAGTTATACTTTGGTCTCTTATTTAATGTTTTTAATATTTGTTGCTTATTCTGTGTACCCTGAGTGACTTACGGTCCATTTCGAATGTTCTTGAAGACTCTGTTTCATTTTGTGACGTGCCTAATCACCAGGGTTGTGCAAGCTTTGTAGTACTTTTGGCTTTCTGGAGACCAACAGTTTTGGCAGTAGCTGGTAATTTCACATTTTGACTACACACAGCAGCTGGTTTGGCTGTCTCACAGTATCTCTGGTGGTCCTTTTGTCTTTGCAGATGATTCTGCAGACGTTGGGGAAGAGGACAGCTTCTTGGGTCAGACTTCTGCCAGCCCCAACCCCCCACAGACTTTCAACTATTTCTCTCAAGTGCCCAGTAGCAGTGATCCCTTTGGGAGCATTGGGCAGCCACCCTTGACAACTGCTGCAACCCCCGTCGGAGCACCGGCCTTCTCCAGGCCTCCACCTTCCCTGCCACTCGTGTCTGGGTCACAGGATGGGCAAAATGCCTTTCCACCTCATGTTCCTAATTCCCAGTCCTACGGTGCACCACCCACCTCCCAGGTGGGGATTCCTCCGTACCAGAGCCCTCAGCAGAGCTGTCCCCCGCCCAGCAGCGCCTCAGGACTGCCCCCAGGCACACCTCAGCAGGGCTACAACCCCTACAGACACACCACCCTGAGCAGCAGAGCCAACCCCTACCTCACCCCGCCCCAGCTGCAGCAGAGCCACGCCCCTGCACACACCCCGTCCTCCGTGCCCCCCGTGCAGATGTACCAGACACCTCCGGGGCCTTTGACACAGGTAAGGCTGTCGTGCCGTGCCCTGGGACCACAACAAAACCGTTGAAGTCACTGCCTGCTTTGAACTCGATATTTTACCTTTTGAAGGTTTTTTCTCTCCACCAAAAAAAGCCCAGAAAAAGTCTTGAACCATTTCTATCAGCAAAATTTTTTCACTAGGAAAGCAAAACTAGAAAAGTTCCTTTCCAGAAACTGTGTTGTTTCAGGAAAACTTCCTGATTTTTGAAGTGAGTGTACCCTGAGGCTGTAGCCACGTGAGCTTCTGGGGCCAGAAACAAAGGCAGGTTGTGAAGTTCTGTAGCTCTCTTCTGTGGCTTTCTGAGTTTGCTGAGTTTCAGCTGTGCTGCTGCATTGTTTGTGCCTCTGCTGTAAATGGGGTCATTCAGCCCTTTGCAAGATACGGCCTAAAATCTCTTTTCAAGCTGGTTTTGTTGGTGAAACCAGAATTTTTTGAAACTAAGTCACGTACAATTGTCAGCAAATTCTTTGAAGCGCATTGGTTGAGGATTTTGTGTGATATAAAGCATTAAGCTCCATTCTTTTTTACCTGCACAAAAACATTTTTAAAATAATACAAAGGGGTTGGGTTAGCAATAACCTGACATGTTGGCCTTGAAAATGGCAAAAAATGGTTCTTATTTTGCCTGAGCTATTGCTGTATTTCCCTTATCATGAATAAAGAATGTAAATATAACATAATGACAAAACAATGCAAAGGCAGTAGAACCTAAACAATTTGGAGTTCTAGATTATATAATTACAGAACTTGAGTTTTGAAAATTGAAGCTCTGTGAGGCTGATACATATTTTGATTGCCCATATATTTTCAGTTTCCGCAGTCCCAGCTCCAGGCTCCCAGGCCTGCAGGTCCCCTGGTCCCAGCCCCTCCTGTCTTGCTGCACAACCAGTATGAGCCAGTGCAGCCACACTGGTTCTACTGTAAGGAGGTGGAGGACAAGCAGATATGGATGCCGTTCAGCCTCCTGGACTCTGCAAAACTGGAGGAGGTCTATAACTCTGGTAAGTTCTGCCTTATCCAGAGGGGAACAGAAGGTATTGAGATGTACTACCCCTGGGGGAGATCAGAATTTCTCATAGAACTCCTGATTATCTGTGTCTTGTCTCTGTTAAGCTGTCAGTTCTGGAATGAGTATTCATATTTGGGGATTTTTCAAAGCTTTTTGGTTGTGCACAGAGCACATGGAAATGTTTTTGATACTATAAAGTTTCTCTTCATGGTAACTGTTCTGATGGTCTGATGTTGATCCCAGACACGACTGGGGTGAGAGAGAAAGAAGCCTGGGTGTGTCAGTGTGGTGAGTGGTGTGACTTGTGTGCCACAGTGCAGCCCGACCCCGAGAGCGTGGTGCTGAGCACGGACGGCGGCCGCTACGACGTGTTCCTGTACGACAGGGTGAGGAAAGCCGTGTACTGGGAGGAGGAGCCTTCGGAAGTCAGACGCTGCCTGTGGTTCTACAAAGGAGACAAGGACAGCCGCTTCATTCCCTACACCGAGGATTTCAGTGACAAGTTAGAGGTTTGTGTTACCCTTACAGAAACTGCACGACACTTCTCTGCGTTTCATTAAAAGGACTGCCAGAATGCACTTCCTGGAACATAAGTAAGCAAATCCTGGAAAGGCCACATTGCTCATGAATCAGTCCTGCTGTGACCTAAAATCAGCTTGGGCAGCTCCTCATGTGACACTATTACATAAACAAAGTTATGTAAATTATAACTGTAACATTACAGTTATATTAGATGATGCACAAGGCCAAAAAATTCTGAGAAGAAGATATCCTGATTTTGTGTAACTTGTTTACTGTTTCAGGCAGAATATAAAAGGGCTGTGACTACAAATCAATGGCACCGGCGACTGGAGTTCCCAAATGGGGAGACAATTGTTATGCATAATCCCAAGGTAATAGATTTTGGCACTTTTATCTCACAGGATTGGTTAGGGGTGAAGAGCAAATGGGTGGAAGCATTGATTGTGTGCAGTCTTAATCTTGGTTGATACTTGTTGGTTGTTTTGGATGTGTGTGTGCACTGAAGATACAAAGTTTACAGACCACTCAGCTTCTGCTTAGTTCAGTGTAACAGACAATACCTTCTGAGACCTAAGGAGATCAAGGATTTGTGTGGTAAATATTTGGACTAAGCATAACTAGCAGCAAGTGGTAGGCCATTTGAATTAGTTTAACCTCAGAGAGTGTCTGTACCTAAGGAAAGATAATTTAAGCTGAGAGCTTTCATGGGGAGAGGAGCATTAATCTAACTGTAAGATAAATAGTTTGTTTATTTAAGAAGTTTTCTACTGTGACTATTTTTAGGCTCTAAGAAAGTATAGCAAAACAAGCTTTAAAAGTTATTCTAAATATTCTGCAAACAGTCTCATGTTATTAAAACACGGACTTCAGCCTTATTGACCGATGCTATTACCTGTTCACTTATCACAGAGGCAGTAATTAATAAATAGAACAATCCAAGGGCCAGAAGGGATCATGATTTCTCCTACTTGAGGCATTTAATAATGCTGGTTAAGGAATTGTGTCCAGTAAAAACAGAAAAGAAGCATTTAAACCACTTACTGTCATAAATATGACTTCAGACCACAAGTGTAAGTCCTATAAGCAGCTGTACTACTGAATTCTTCACTTCCTAGTGAGGAATTTCTGGACTACTTCAAATGCTGTTGTCATTCCCTGAAAAGCACTTCTTTTTTTCTGTTTTATTGTTGTGATGCAGTTATTGTAAATCAGGTAGTATTGAGTTTCCTCACATAAGGGAGAGTGGATACTGGGGGCTAGGAGAGAGGAGCTTGAATAATGCTTGTCTGAGGAGTTAAAATTGTTTAGAACCCCTCAGCAGGCCCAGCATCTCCAGCTAGTGTCCACTTTTGTCTGAGTGATCTGGTTGCTTTTCACACTAATGAAGATTGTGGTTTTGGAGTCTGGTTTCAGTGAAGGTCTCCCTGCCCTGGGGAATGGTTCTGGGGTCTTCAAGGGCTTTTTGGGTTTTTTTGCATATATGCTGGCTGAAGAAAAGAGTTGAGTTTCAGATGCAAGGTAAAGCAATGGAAAAGTGGGTTAAACTGTGCAGTACTTTCAGAATGACAAGTCTTAAGGGGTTTTTGTGTTTATAATTGGTAAATTATAACAAATGTGTTTGTTACAGGTCATAGTTCAGTTCCAACCTGCTGCCACACCAGACGAATGGGGCACCTCTCAAGATGGTCAGGCGAGACCAAGGCTGGTAAAACGTGGAATTGAGGATGACCATGATGAGATCCCTGATGGTATGTGATCCCTGTAGGTGGGTCTGCACTGTGAGCACTTGCTTTGGGCCTGTGCACAAGTTGGAAAATATGGCAATGCACTGTTCATGCCTACAGTCTGAAGATTAAGGTTATTCTTTAAGCTAAGCTGCTTGAAAGAGGTTATCTGGTTTGGGGTTTTCTAATCAAAAATGTCCTGTGGGCTCTGTTAGTTCTGATCACATAATAATAGGCTTTATAGAGTTGCTTGGCTCTAAACTTTACTCCTGCAGTACATATTGGCACTCTGAATGTTTCATTTTCTTTTTTTACAGGAGAAATGTCCCAAATTGACCACCTGGTATTTATGGTTCATGGCATAGGTCCTGTGTGTGACTTGAGGTTTAGAAGCATTGTTGAATGTGGTAAGTTTTGGCTTGTTTAATGAGTGGTTGTATTCTTAACTGTTTAAATGTGGTTCTCTCTAGCTCATATTCAGATAAGCAAGTAGTGGTTTTTTTTGTTTTTTTTTTTTGGGGGGGGGGGGGTGTTTGTTTGTTTGTTGTTTTTTTTAAAAAACGTCCTTAATGTTAAGAAGTTCAACTTCTGGTGGAATTTTGTCATGATTATTTTCCAAAAGCAGAATCTATGTTTTGTCAGACTTGCAGCTTTACCTGTTAATACTAGTCCTCAATATCAGACTTGCAGAGTGATTTGACTTTTGGGATCTGTGGGGTGGGGTTTTTTTGTTTGTTTGGGGTCTTTTGCTTTTTCTTTTTGTGGTGTGACTGAATGTGTTTGCTTTGTGTGGTTTGTGTGTGTGGAGTGGTTTTCTGTTTGCTTTCCTTTCTTTTTCAAAAAATACATTCTAGTACAACTGAGTAAATTAAAAAAGCCCTTTCTGGTCATGGAGTGAAAATCTCATTGTGCTTGCTAGAAAAACTCATTTTAACAAAAATGTGTATTTTCTTATTGTTAGAGTGGTAATACCTGAAAAGATTTTTCCAGTTGGCAGTTATGTCATTTATATTCTGACTGTGTGTGAAATTAAGGGGGAAGAGTGAGTATTTGTGTGTTACTTGAGTACTGCTACTGACAGACCTCCATTATTCTTTTTCTTTGCAGTTGATGATTTTCGGACTGTTTCTCTGAAGTTGCTGCAGACTCACTTTAAGAAAGGTTTAGAGGAAGGTAAAGTGAGCAGGGTGGAATTCCTTCCAGTGCACTGGCACAGCTCTCTGCATGGAGATGCAACAGGTGTAGACAGGTGAGTATGATACCTGATGTTGAAAATTTTATGTAAGCTGTTATTTAAGAGGGTTGGAAAGTGGAGGAAAATAGCAGTTTGTGTGCTCTGTAGCTGGATGAGTAAGCGTGTGACAGGGTTACAAAAGAGAATTGCTGATTTTGTTTGATTAGCATTTTGTAATTAGTAAATTAGTAAAAAAATTAGTAAAGCATGTCCAGTCCTAGAGGAGCTCCTGAATTCTATTAGGCAGTCTCAATTCTCCAGCAATTCCATGGCAGCTGCCTTAGCTCCAGGCAGGCAGATGGGGATGCCAAGCCTTTTCTTTAAAAAGAGAGTATTACGATTCTATGATTCTAATTTTGTATGTGGGTTTTTTTTCTCTTCCACTTCAATCTGCTCACCAAACTTCCCTGTAACTGTATGAGAGCAGTGTTGCAATAGAGACAAGATGATTTCAGGCATCCCTTCAGCCTGGAGATAAAAAAGGGAGCTGTATCTTTCTCAAATATGTGCAGTCAGCAGGTAGCACTAATGTATGAATATACAAGGCCAGAAGTCTGTGTTTTTAAAGAAATGTTTTTAGAGCCACTTTCTGTAGGATTTCCCTTGCAGTTCTACTGCCTGTCGCTTGGACAGTTAACCAAGTCCTCATCCGTGTTCCTTTAAAGGCGCTCAACACTGCTAATGGTTTTGTGTTGTTAGGAACATAAAGAAAATCACCCTGCCGAGCATCGGGCGCCTGCGGCACTTCACCAACGAAACGCTGCTCGACATCCTGTTCTACAACAGCCCCACCTACTGCCAGACCATCGTGGACAAGGTCGGCTTGGAAATGAACCGCCTCTACGCGCTGTTCATGAGCCGCAACCCCGACTTCAAAGGAGGAGTCTCCGTGGCCGGGCACAGCTTAGGTGATTTTGGAAGATAGAAAAAGTGTTACAATGACGTACTGACATGCTGGTTTGGGCTGGAACTTTCCCTCCAGCTTGGGAAGCAGTCCCAAGTGTTTAAAGAAAGATAATTTAATCATGGTAACCACACAGAGGTGGGGGGGAAAAGGGCTTGCTTTCGGCTGAGAGTAATTATGTTCAAATTAATAGGTGGGTATTTTATTTTAATTCAGCCGTGGTTTTTGATCAATCTCCATGATGTTATTACATATAAATCTTCCTTGAGATTTAGGGACAGGAATACCTGGCATTTTTCCCAAGTCAACTTTAATTCCTGTTTCCAGGTTCCTTAATTCTGTTTGACATATTGTCTAACCAGAAGGACTTGGCGTCATCAGTAAATCCTGGGCCATTCTCTGCTGTTAATGGGACTGTAAAGGATGTGGCTGTTCATGATAAACAGGTAATTTGCTACTAGTCTTTCCAACCCAATAGAGCTGATATTGTCAGCAATTTTTTTAACTTTTCAGAATTTATAGCTGAAACATGGTTGTGGGTTCTGACAGTACATTTTAACATGTTTGTGGAATCGCAGTTTTGTAAACACTGTCAGTTCTCAGGAATCTGTTTGCATCTTGCTCAAGTTCTGAGTAGGCTGGTAATGGGATTTGATCATGAACATCAGCTTTGACCCTTGTGAACATGTAACTTGGTCTTTAAATGGTAGGAGAGGTGTGTAAGAGGGAAAGAAACTGTCTGTGCTCAGGGTAGAAATGGCGACTAGTTGTTTGATGAATAAAAGTATTTTTAAGTGTCAGCAAGCTCAACAAAACTTGTCTCTCTTAGTGATTTTGAAATATTTATTTTGCTGGTCTCTTACTAGAGGGAAATTTGTATCCCTCTTGACTACAAATGGATGTGTATTTACAGAGCTTGCATGATAATGTTTTTAAGAGAAAGTAATTCAGCTTCATATGATTCTGTTTCTGTTTTGCTAAGATGACTGAAGATACCAGTTCCTTGGGCTCCTCAATTGCCACATCTGGTGATGACCTTTGTGAGGCTGAAATGGATGAGGATGTTCCTACTCTGCAGAAGACTCTGGAAACGCTGAGTTTGTCGGAGTACGTGAGCACGTTTGAGAAGGAGCGAATCGACATGGAGTCTCTGGTACAGAAACGCTCACCTGGCTAACGGGGACTGCCCAGGGAGTGGGGTTTGTGGTTGGGGTTTGTTGTTGTTCTTTTGCTCTGGTTTTCCCTTAAATTTAGTGACCATAGACAGGAGAGCAGTTGCAATGATAAGATAATCATGCATGACTTGAAGATGAAGTGTTAGATGACTCTTGTCCTTTTTTCTTGGTGTGGTGCATGCCCCCCAGTTTTGTTAAAGCACTTTGTTTCATGTCTTCTTGATTTTTTTGTATTTTCTATAGCTTTATAAAATGACTTAGCAAGTTCTTAAGTCATTGCCAGTAAGAAATGACTTGTGTTACTAGAAAAATTATCAAGTGTGCTTTGATGTGTGTCTTTGGTGTTTGTTTCTTTAGCTCATGTGTACAGTTGATGACCTGAAGGAAATGGGGATACCTCTTGGACCAAGAAAGAAAATAGCTAATTTTGTGAAAGACAGAGCAGCCAAGCAGGTAAATGCTTTATTTCATTCCTGAAAAATGTGTTATCAGGCAAATGTAACCAGCTTCCTTGATGTGGAGTAGCTTCTATTCTTGAACACTTTCCTTAATATCCTGGATATAATAAAGAAATTTTGATGACTGTGAAATAAACTTTTGTTTTGCCCTAACTCTGAAACTTTTCTCAAAAGGAACAGAAGAAAACAATAGCAGAAAAGAAAGCAGTGCTGGCTGCCACACTCCAAACTCAAGAAGACACCCAGAAATCAAAAGCATCAGTCACTTCTGTCTCCTCTCCAGAGTCTGGTCAGTTGCACTCAAAGAGGAAACTTCCAGTTGGTGCATCTGTGTCTTCTGTGAACATTGACTACGAGTATTTTGAGGTTGGAACTGGCCAGGTGAGACTACATACATTTAAATGATTTGGACAGTCCTGTCCTTTGTTTGGTTTTCTGTTTGTTTGTTTTTTTGTAGATATTTGTGACTTTGGGCTTGGTTGGTATACAAAAATGATATTTACGTAGAACTTGGCCCTTTGGTGGGAGGGAGGGCTGGGAGAGTGGGTTAGGTTGCTGAAAAGCAAAACTTACTGTAGCAAGGTTGTCACTGCAGTTGATTTTTAATTGCAGCAGTGAGTGAGCTGTAAACACAGTTCTGTTCTGGAAGCAGAACTGTGTGAATGAGATAAAACTGAATGACATCAGAGGAAATGCTTCTCTGGCTTTACAGTTAACATGGTCACCTAAACTGATCCATTTATGCTGTTATATTTAAGGCTTACCTCAAACTAAACTTAAAAACTTCCTTGTTTAAATATTTTTTTTTACTTTAATTTTTTTTTCCTTAAAACCCCCCTTTAATATGATGGCATTCCTATGCACTAGTATGGAAAAGAGCAGTGCAGCTGGAGCTTCCTGGAAGTACTGTGAGCCTGTGGTTGATTTAATGCAGAACTTGTTTTTTCCTCCCTAGCTAAGCATTGTATTACTCAGCTGGCAGTGCTGAGAGAATCTGTCTCTGATTTCTGTCTGGTAGGTTTCTGTGGTTTACAGTGCACTGGACTTTGAACCAGATATCTTCTTTGCTCTGGGTTCTCCTATTGGTGTGTTCCTCACTGTGAGGGGTGTGGAGAAGATTGATGAAAACTACAGGCTTCCCACCTGCAAGGGATTCTTCAATATCTATCACCCAGTGAGTAAGCAGAGCTTTGGAGATCTGATGTTAGTTGGTGCTGCTGACAAAAAATGTAGAATCCAAAGTTTTAACTTCTGGGCATTACACCTCTTGTTCCCTTACATACAGTTCCCAAAACACACCCCCCCGACCCATCTGAAATATGTATTCCACATATTTGTAATCTCTGCTGCAGCAGTGAAGCAGATCTGGCTGTAGGTTCCATACTCAGCATTCCAGTGGGTTGGTTTGAAAATACTGGCCTTGTTTCTTTTCAGAGCTAAGGAACTTTTTTCCCCCCTTAATTTCAAGCTACTCTTGTAGATTTTTATGGAGTGTTTGTGTTTTTACATTCAGTACATTTGTCCTGTGTCATCTGGTTTGACAGTTCAACGGTGACATGTTGATAGAGATCATCAGAGTGCAAGAAAATCTTGCTGTTATGTTTCCTCATTAGTCTGTGTCTGTAGAACAAGACTGAAGTAGTTAATGGATCTGCTTAATCTTATGATTAAACTAAACTGTCATAAACTAAGTTTCTGTAAATTCATATAGTACAGAATTAAAAAATGGTTTTCTGTTAATCATAAATAGGGATTTTTTTTTTCACTGAAATGTGATAATTAGAATAATTTTTAAGAGACCTAAATGTCAATGTGTTGTTTCTCAACAGCTTGATCCAGTAGCTTACAGGTTAGAACCAATGATCATTGAAGACATGGATTTAAAACCAGTTCTCATTCCACATCATAAAGGCAGAAAAAGACTTCATCTGGGTAAAAAGAAAACTTATTTCATATGGATCTCATTTTTCCTATTTACTTATTTGATGCATTAGAGTATTATAAAATTTTAAGAGACTAATGAATGTTCCTGGATATCTGACACCCTGTTTCTCCTAAACATCAGAGGTGATTCCACCCAGTCCCATAAATTGGGCATTCCCAATTTCATTCAAAAGTAATAATCATAATTCCTCCAGATTTGAGCTTCTCATGACCAAAGTTCCATTTAAAAAGTGCTGCAAAATGCTTGTTCATGATGTAAACCAGAAACTAAATTTATTGGCTTCTCTTGCCTTGTCCCTGCTGACCACCATGAGGTATTTAACCAGTGTCTGGTCAGTATTGCAAACCTTGAGGTAAAGGTGTTTCTGCAGCCACTGGGCAGGGACTGGATGTTGTTGCTCACAGGTACACATCAGACCAAGGTGCTCTACTTGAATTTTGCACACCTCACAAGGAAGTCAGTTTTGCTGTTCAGTTGACAATATTTGTACTGTACAAGTTCACAGAGCCCTCCTGAAAGCCTGTCTGAATTGAGGCACTCAGGTGGAGCAGTTCTGCAGCATCTGCACTTTAGAGTGAGTCTGCTTTCCTAGACTAGACAAGAGAATTGTTAAGGAATGTTTTAGTTTACAGCTCCCCAGAAGTCTGTAAAGTAAAGGAGAAAAATAGGGTCTGTTACTTTTGATGCAGGTGAATGTTCCACGAATAGTCACAAGCCTCGATCTAACAGATCCATGGGGCCATAACCTGTTATTGTAAAGAACTCTCCTTCATCCAGCATTTCCCACCAGTGGAATGTCAGATTGTTAGTGGGGACACAATCACTGAGCTGAGGGAGTGTTTCTCCAAATTCACTACCACTGCAAGAGATATGGGTAGCTCTTCTGGTCTCTTGTGCTGTGCTGGAGTTTGAAACGAGTCTCTCTTTACTGTCCCTTTAGTGTAGGGTGTGAGCAGTGAGTGAGTAGTGGGTGGTGCAGCTATTTGTGAGATTTATATGGGCCCTTCTGGATTTGGAGACTGTTGGACTGTCTCCTGTGCTAGTAGGTTTGAACTCCTCGACCCATTCAGTGAGAAATCAGCTGTGTATTAATTGCATTTCCCTTAATCTTTCTGAATGGAATAGAGAAGCAAGAAACACACATTCATGACACAGCAGGCCTGTTTCTCCTGGTAATTGAGATGTTTGAACAAGGTTTCATTACTCTGGTTTTAGGTTGTAATTTTAAATCTTTCTATATTGAGATGTTTTTGTTGTTTTTTTTTTCATTCTTAGAGCTGAAAGACTCTCTGTCTCGTATGGGCTCTGATCTGAAACAGGGCTTTATCAGCTCTCTGAAGAGTGCATGGCAGACCCTTAATGAATTTGCACGAGCCCACACATCTTCAACTCAGCTGCAAGCAGAACTGGAGAAAGTAGCCAACCAAATTAAAGAGGAAGAAGAAAAGCAAGTAGTAGAAGGTAGGTGGACACATTATTGTTTTACCTCTAACTTATCGATCTTAAATTAATTGAAGCTTGAGTCTCCCACTGACTGTTTGCTATTGATTTTCCTGACCCTGTTAAGGAGGCCTCTCTGCTAAGCACCAGCTTCCCACAGGGCTGCTCTGTCACTCCCCTCCTTAGCTGGAAGGGGGAGAGGAAATACAGTGAGAGGTTTGTGGGTTGGGATCAGAACAGGGAGAGATCACTCAGCTGTTATCATGGGCAAAGCACACTCCACTTGGGGAAACTGCTTTAATTTGCACACTCTTTCAACTTTCTGTTAGAAGGGCAGGTTTCTAAATCAGGTGTGTTTTATTTCAGGAAAAATCAGTATGAATGGTGATTTATTCTTGAGTAGTTTTCTGCTGAGTTTTTTGGGAGCAGCTTAGAAGCATTCAGGTGTATTCTCTAAGAGAAAAAAATGCTGTTGAGGAAAAAAAAGTTTAACTCAGGTGTAAATAGTACCCTTAATGATAGCAAGGGCAGGATTGAATTGTGAATTACCTGTCTGTGTTTAGTAATGCTGGCTTTGTCTATTCTTAGGAAGACAAATCATTCCTCTTCCTGTACATTGAGGATAGTGGTTGGCACTGTGCAGGAGAGATGTAGAAATACATTATGTCAGGTTATTCACTCACAGAATAACTGGATCTGTGTTTGTATAAATCAGGGGTTTGTTTTGAAAATTGCTCAGGTACTACTTTGCATGAGCCCTTTTCCAAACAAACTGTTTAAACTGTTATGAAAGAAATAAGCCTCTAATTCCAGTGACCTTTCTGAACTGTGCAGTTCTGGTCAGTTCTGGTTGTTGTTATTGTCTTATCACAATCTCTTGGAAACTTTAGCTGGGAAAAGGAGGAATATTTCTTGATTACAGTCAAGCAGGCTGGGCTTGAAAATAGTTTAAAGCTTAAAGTGTGTAATTTTAGCTGAGAAGATCACTGAAAGTCCAGAGCCTCCAAAGGATGAAGATTCCTCGGTGAAGGTTGGAATGCTGAACGGAGGACGTCGGATCGATTACGTGCTACAGGAGAAGCCAATAGAAAGCTTCAATGAATACCTTTTTGCTTTGCAGAGTCATTTGTGCTACTGGTAAGAGGAAATACTTGGGATCCTGTAAATATTGCTTAAGTTAGCAGTGTATGTGAATGTGCAGGAATGGCAGGCTCATCTGAGTTCAAAATTCTGTGTTAGTGCAGGGTGAACAAATCTGTCATCGTGTTTGTAGTCAAGACATTGCTACTGTTCCCCTGACCTTTGACACTCAAAACACACATTTTCGACTACTATCATTTTCAAGGAGAGCTCTGGAAGCATTTTGACAACTGTAGTTTTTCAAATAAAACTCTTCATTGAAGGAATTGTATTAGACTACAATATGTAGTAAAACTTAATTGCCTCTTCATGTTGAAATGACATTGCTGGATGCTCTGCTATCAAATATTAACAAAAAAAAAGAGGAAGAAGAAGGCACAGTGGGACTTCCTGTAAATTTGGATGATTATGATTTCCCACTTGAATGCAGTGGTTGCTTGTACACAGAACAATTTATGGAACAAGAATCTCAAACAGAGAAAAGATACTGTTCCACTTGTACAAATAGTAGTAACTGACCTGTTGAGCCCTTATGAGTTGCTCTCTTTTTTTTTTTGATGTGCCCTTGCTTAGATTTTCTTACTGTCACAAAATTAGGTGCACATGAAAATACACAAGGTGTTGTGCACAACACAACAACAACACCCTTTTGTAGGGAACACTCAGCTTTGGGTGTCAGCTGTGAGCTGTGCAGAAGGGTGTTGAGGAGGGAGGAGTGACTGCTCTCTTGTCCTGCGTTTAGCAGGTGCTGGACAAACAGTGCTCTCCATTCTTTCTGGAGGGTTGATTTTCAGTGGCTGATAATTTTAGAAGCAGGTGTTTTCCCCAGAGGTTAAACTGGGGCACTGAAAGGGTTTCCTGAAGGACCTTATTAAAGCCAATATCACTCACCCTGCCAAGGCTCAGGAGTTGCCTGAGGAGGGCCTGGGGAGCTGCTCTGAGCGCTGAGCAGGTCAGGGTGACCCGCTGGTGGCAGTGCTGCTCCACAGGCTGGGTTCAAGGATGGCAGCTCTTTGCCACAGGGTGGCAGCCACTCACTGCCAGCTCTTTGAAAACTTGCTACACTTAGCTGGGGTTTGTCTTTCAGTTAGGGAATAATGACCCAACTGAGAGAGCTCTTTCTTGAGGACTGGTGAGAAAAGCCTGGAATGAAATGCTGTGTGTGTTAGAGAGAGCAGAGCTCCTGTGTTGATCCTTCTGCTTGTTTGGCTGCTGCTCAAGTAACAGCAGAAACCACCAACAGTTGTGGTTACTGTGTCTGTGCTTGATTGTGGAATATATCTGTATTCCCTTAGCTTGCATGTTTAGTTCTGTCCATGATGTTCCTCACATTTGGAGGATCACAGTCCTGAGCACCTTAATCTCCTTTGCTGTCTCCCTCTGTCATTTATTTTATAAAGCACAGGAGGCTGCCCTCATCTAACAACCCCCACAGCTTTGAAACTTTGTTCAAATTTGGGTGTTTGACTTTTTTAGTTTTTACACTGCTCGTTACATTTTTATGTTTGTGGTGTTTATGTGTGTTTAAATAGCATTTTAGAGATCAATCAGAAAATTAAGTCTATTTGTGTTAAATTTAAATTAAGATAGCCTGAAGGTTTGATTTTTGAAAATAGGAGGGAAAACAGCCACTTGGAAACATGGCACTTGAATTATATTAAGCTTTAAATTACTTGAGAGCTATCTTACATTTTAGTGGTAAAGAAAGGAGAAAGAAAGTCTGGACAAGTAGAATGTATTCTTGGTGTGGAAATATATTCAGGAGCTGATCACAGACAAAAAGTGATACGTTATTTTAGGAGGTTTGAGAGAAATAACATCAGAGAAGTGGATACAGGGGATTTAGAGTTGCAGCAGAGCAAGTTAGGGAGGACAGAGGAGGAGGAGAGGGAGTAGAAAAAGGTAAGTGCATAGGCTGGGACTGACAGCAGAACCAATGCACAACTGAGGCAGAATTGTACCCTGAAGGAAGCTGGCAGGGTCAGGCCTTGTGCAGGAGGTTGTGCAGAGTTTTTCGAGAGCTGAGATAGCATGAAATGGCTTCTAGAATTAGAAGATGGACCACACTGAACTAACTCTTTTCCATTTTTTTAACATTCCTAGGGGTTCTGAAGACACTGCCTTGCTGTTCCTCAAAGAAATATACAGGACTATGAACATCAATCCTGAGCAGCCACAGCATTGATGTCTAGAAACAGGAATTTGTAAGTCTGCTCCAGTATAACTTACGTACTCATAGCAAACTCAGCTGCAGCATAGATGTCTGTACTTTCCCCTTTCCCTCTGAAGTTAAAATAACAAGGCAGGCCGCCATAAAATGCCATCTTGATTGCAAAAACAATTTCTGGACTTGAATGCAGGGGGTCTCTTCCAGTTCTTTCCCTCTGCATTCCCAAAAGGTACTTGATGTTAGTAGTGTTGGTATGGGATAATAATCAGCAGTACAAATATGAGCAGAGTAGGATTTCTCTTTATCATGCTTCTCCCTCAGTTCATTTGTTCAGTGAATGTTCAAGAACAGGAGAACTTGGAGAAATTGGACCTGTTGAAACTTCATTTACGGTGCAGCAGATTAAAGAACACCAACAGTGTTTCCACTTCTTTAATGTCCAGGTTGTTGAGCAGTGGGGCACAAATGTACCAGCAAAAAAAACTGCTTGTCTCCCAGGAAAGTTATTGATAAATTACTGAGACCTTTATATAGGTCAGTATTTTTTTATCTTTGTACAGCTTAAGCATTTCAGTAGAACAAGTGCAGTGACATAGCATGGAAGTTGGTTCACTTGGAAAAGAAATTAAATACACAATATGATTATCTTAGATTGAAATATTCTAGTAGGTATTTTTATTTTAAGATGTGTGTTTCCTAACTGAGGATCTGTCTTGTACCAGTTTCCATCACTAGATGTTGTAGAAAAGGAGGAAATAATGTGCACCTTGCCTTTTTGGAATCATACAAAAAGACGGTTTCTGATGTATTTCTCCATTTTCAGAGGAACTGATAATGCCAAGATACATAAACACCCAGCATGAAGAGAAATACTTGACATTTCAGAGGAATATTTCAGGCATCTTTCACTGCTACCATACAGTTTTAGTAGTCTTTTGTAACAAAATGCTTCTGATGGTCAGTTGATAGCATCTTTTCTAAAATGAAATGTCAGGGCTGATCAAATGCATTATTTTAAAGCACAGACAAGCAAAGGAAAAGGCACCATTTGCTGCACAGCTGTGACACTGGTGTATCAGTTCTCACACTGGCTTAGGCAGTGTCTCTAGTCATAGTTGCAGGCTTTTTTCTCCCCTTCTACCTCTTTATGACAACTTTGGTTGAAATCCTGTGGAGCTCATTGTGAAGGCCAGGCCTTTAAGTCTCATTGCAGGAGGGGAAGGGAACGTGGTGATTTATGTCTCCAAGGCTGAGGGTGGTTTGTTGCTCAGCTGCAGCAGACTCTGGGATAACTGTTTTGTCACTGAGGAGTGACAAAAGTCACAGCTGCAGGAGGGGTGAGCAGGGTGTCCCCCAACAAAGCAGGGCAGGGCCCTCTGTAATTCCAGCAGGAATGGCTCAGAATGCCCCTCAGCATTTGGCTGACTGAGATTCAGGTACCAGAGGCTTCAGTGGGAGGGCAGTAGGGCCCACTGGAGGCACTGAGTGACAGGAGGTGTCCTGGGAATGTTGCTCACTACAAGACCAGCATCTTTTCCACACGATAAGTGTCGTTCCACGCACTCCGTAAAATATTACCACAGAAGTCTGAAGTACTGAAGTGGAAAATTCTCCCCCAGTGTTAGTAGTCAGGTAGGGTTGGCACTGGGTTTTTTTCTTTTTCTTTTCTGTTCTTTTAAGACTTTCAAATGTGGAGGTAATGGATTATCCAGCAGTGCCTATGACAGCAACATCCATTTACCTACACAGGAGCAGATTATCTGAAGAAACAGCCTCTCTATTTGTGGGCTGCTCAAGGGGAAGAGTAAATGCCGCTTCCCTGCCTTCATGTGCAGAGCTGCCTCTTTCCAGTTTCACTTCCTGGGTGCTGCTGCAGATCCCTTTAAGTTCTTGGGGACTGTGGCAATTTTGGAGCAGATATTAGCAGAGGCAGGCTGAGGGAAGGGCTGATATTTGGTTTTATCTCTGATCTGAATTAGCTGATTGTTTTCTTTCTGAGAGGGGGATGGAGTTTGCCCTCTGTGGGGGTTTTACCTTCTGAGTATGACTTCTATTTTGTATCAGTGACTTGATTTAGCTCTTCTAGATCATCCTGAGCTGCTCTTTGTGAAACAGTAATACAGTGTCTCATGTAAACAGTGTAAAGAAGTGCCCCAGCATATTAAAGCTTGGATGTCTAAACTGTCACATCACGTTTTTATCTCTATTTAGAGTAGGATCACTTATTACCATAAGGTAAAGAATCTAATAGCCAATTAAAATGCACAGTGAATGACATCCTATTAGCAGCTGTTGTGAGCTTTTTCTGTTTGTAATTGTAATTGCCAATTTGTGTCCACAGAAAACATACTTCAGAGGGTTATTGTATTAAAAATTTGATTAAAAACGTGTATGGATTTTTAGATCTTTGAGTCCTCTTGAAATGGAGTGTTGGCATACTTATTTTTATTAGTACTGCTGCAGGAATGGAAATCTTGCTGTATTTCATATTTCCAATATGTCCATGTTCTGTTTTCTCTGCACAGCCACACCTGTTGCTCCCACAGACCTGGTGAAAAACTCTTTGGAGAACATCTGGTATCTTCATACTTACACATGACAGGATAAGCATCAGACTTCTTTTTTTCAACCTTGCTCACGTTCTACCTTCTTGTGTCACTTCAAGCAAACTTAAATTCCAAGATGATCAGCCCTGTCATTCGGGAGATGGATGGAATGGCCCAGTTTTGCTCCTAAATCACTTTAATTGTACCCCTGCCAAGAATAAGGTGATCAGTGAAGAAGTTTATTTTGGCATGCAAATCATTACTTCTCCTTCAGCTCTCCTGTCTCAGCTGGCTGTCAGACATGCTCTGCCTACCAAGGCACATGTCCTCATTGAAAAGGACTTGGGGAGAAACAGCAATAATCTGCTTTTCTTGACACGTTTGCTCATCCACCTTTAAAAATAAAATGTGAACTGTAGTTATAACCACCTTTAATACAGATTACACAATCCAGTTCATATTTACTAACAATTAGCAACCAGAATCATTTTCTTACTATTGTAAGTGTGCTGGAGATTATTTTATAAAGACCTTTTTAAGCCTCTGTTAAGAGTTTTATTGTTGCTTTTTTTTAATATAAGTAAAAATGAACTTTTGACTTTGAAAATGTTAGAAATTTGTTACAACTAGTTCAGTGTTCGCATATCCTGAAATGAAGAACAACTTAAAATAACATTTTGATCTGGTAATTACAGAATTAGAGACTATTCTGAGTTAATTAAGGCAATTTTAGTGAAACTAGACTGCAGCTGGGAGAACTAAAACATTACCTTGACCTTGCAGTTTAACATCCCAGAACAGTTAATGTAAATAGGATCCTGAAGCTCATGAGTGCTGGATAATAATCTAGATCCAGACCTGCAATCCAGGCTCCATTTTTTTGTACCAAAGTTGAAAGGAGTGGGGTGAAATCCTTGGAATTCATGTCTCTGGATGCTGAGCTGCTGTCCCTTTCCTCTGGCTCCAGCTTACATCCACGCTGTGGCTTTTCTCCATGTGAGTGAACCTTGCTACGACTGTTTGCCTCTGTTATTGCAGTCAGTGAATTCTGAAATGCAGTATGTTTAGTTTTTCCCTCGATATGTGTAAAATACACAGTATTGTGTATATAATTGGATTGCTTTAATTAAAAGTACCTTACTTCCAGTGTACTTTACAACAAGGTTTTGTATTTCTTCACAGAAAACAGGCTGGAAGAGCCCTCTGGAGAGGTTGTTCAGTCCAACTTCCCTGCTCAGGGCCTGGTTCAAGGCTGGAGATCCTTTGCTTCTCTGGGCCCTATTTCAAAGTTTGCTTTGATTGCAAATGTTTTTCCAATATCCAATTGAAATTTTCTGGGTGGAGCTTGTGTCTGTTGCCTCTTGTCCTTTCTCTGTGCATCTTCAAGAGTCAATCTCTGTCTTCCCTTGGGCTCCCATGGTCAGTAGTTGAGGACAACACGAGGTTTTCCTGTTTGGCGTCTCAAGCCCAACCACTTTCCATGGCATGTCCTGGCCTGCCATGTGCTGTGACCCCCTCTGTGGTCATCTTGGACTGCTTCAGTTTGTCCAAGGTCATCTTGTTCTGGGAAACAAGTGTGCCAAAGGAAGCTTTTGATCCCAGATATCAAATATATTTGTTAAAGTAACCTCTGAAGGTAAATTTTTTAAGTTTTACAATGTGTTTCATTAGTTGGAATACTGTATATGTATAAACAAACAACAGAACCCCACAACCACTGGCCTTATTTTCATCTGAAGTATCACAGAGTGGGAGGTTATGCACTTGTATTTGTCAGCTTTGTGCAACACTGAATAATCTGAGTCTGCTTAAAGAGCATTTTTGAGAAGCTGCTGGGCTGGGAAGGATCCCCTGGGTGGGCACAGCAGCACCAAGGAGCGGTAACAGTTTGTGGGGGGGTGAGGAGTGTTGTTCCCTGGGGCTCCCTGGCTGGCAGAGAGCTTCCTTTGGAATGGGAGGGTGCACAGGAGGATGTTGCAGGTGAATGAGGACCATCTGGACTGGAGAGATTGTTTTGGGAATATAGCATAAAAATCAGTTCTGGTTATATGAACAAAAAATTGGCTGCAGCTACAGTAACTAAGCAGTGTTACAGCTTAAAGGCACCCTGGAAGTTCAGACATAAAGGAAGGAAAAATTAACAATGTAACCTCTAATTATATAAAACAAAAGAAAAATAAAACAAATGGAGTCTATAGAGTGATTTTATATCTGTTATAGATGAATATATTACTTCCTCAGCAGAAATCATCCCAGTGTGCTGCAATAATGTACCAGGCAGGCCAGATGCAGCACAGCTTCCAATACGTGTGCTGTAGCCTTGTTGGGTTTCTATTAATTTTTGTAGGTACTGTCATGCATAATGAAGCAGATGATGCTAATTAAACTTTAATTGGTCAATCCATATACAAAAATTGAAAGTTTTCCCTGTCGTATTTTCGTCTGTGCTGAAGTGAATGTGAACATTTTAAAAAAAATAAAGATCATCCAGAAGAGGTTTTTTTTAAAATCAAAAGATCTTCTCTGTCACCCACCCTTTGTGTCTGCTGATCTGGTCCCTTCATTTCAGCAGCAGAGGTTGGCTGAGCTGCTCAGATCAATTATTTCCTGCAAGGTACAGTGTGCAGGATAAGTTGGAAATGAGAAAACAACCCAGGAAAATGAAAAAGGGATCACTGTCCAGTGAAAGGTCACAGCTCTCTGGATGCTCCTTTCATATGCTCGTTCAGACTCTGATACAGCCCAGTTTTGCTTTGAGGCCTTGTGTGGAAAATCAGTTTTCAGGTGGAAATTTTTATGAATGAATTCCAAGGAAATAATCAGAGCCTCCCTAAGAAATCCAGCACCTTCCCAAAAGATTCCCATTTGGATGAAATGAAATCTTCCGTTGAAACCCTTTTTCTTTTGGAAAACTTTCTACCCCCTGCTCCTCTCCTGACGTTCCAGGAGCCATTGCTTCCATCAGCAGGAATGTTTCCATCCTCTGGGAACAAACCTCCTCACACATCTGTTAATAAAAGTAGCATACTCAAATAATTTCTCCTTGTGCTGGGACATGTCTGGCATAACCCAGAAAATTCCCAGTAACTGTGCTAGAGTTGTCCTGGTCCTTTCCCAAAGAATCTTATATTAATATTTACAACTTTGGACAGATGTGTTACAAACTCTGTCTAAAATGCTATTTCCATAATAATATTCTCCCTGATTTTTTTATGTAGGTGGTTTTTTTTTCTTGTGCTGAATAATAAGATCTAGGATGTAATTTTTCCTAAAAAATGCTCAGTTGGTGCCAGGGCCAGGGTGCTCCTGGGTTGGATGTTCATGTATGAGGAGTGGGTGTTGGAGAGCAGCCCTTTGCAGAGCTGCATTTCTCTGACTGAGCTGAGTATTACTAGACTATTATTTTTAATCATGCCTTTGACTTAGGATGTGTTGGAATGAGAAGAGTTCTTGTTGAAAATTAGGAAATGCTGTTTCATGTGCCTGTTCCCATTTCCTGGTGTGCCTGTGCTTAACTGAAATGGTGAAAATCAGTGGCAGCTACTTGGATTTAATAGGAGTGGTTGGTTGTTCAAAACCACAAGCTTTAGATTTCAGTCTGATTTTCATAATTGTAAATCAGGATTAACTTCCCAAAGGGTAAAGGAGCCACTCCAGTGTGACTACAACTACAAACAGACTTGCTGGGACTCAGCATTTCCACAGTCAGGTTGTCATGGTTTTGCTTTGTGCTGCTACAAGGTTAAAAATTGTTCCTTTTTTCCCTTGCCTGGTTTTGGGGGA
>JAWWES010000169.1:31240453-31266902 GCA_035583135.1 Lophotriccus pileatus
CTCACATATTTGTGAATAGGTCACAATGTTACAGGGTGCCAGGGATAATCTTGTAAGTGTGATTTTCAAACTCAAGCGTGTCAAAAAAATTCTTAAAAGCTTTCTAGCAAGACTGGTGGCTTTGTGCTATTATTTTTTTTAACCTCTTATTCTAATGAATTCTGGAGAGAAAGAAATATTTTCTGAAAATATCTTACACGGAGTAGTTTTAATTCTTTTTATTTTGTTGTTGGACAAATTTATTAAAAGTTATTTCTAAACAAGGCAAAATTTATAAAGGTATTTGATGCCAAGTTCAGCTCAAAAAGTAATTCTCTGTTCCAAGAAGAAAATTGGATCGACTTGGATCCAGTGAAGAATAAGGCAAAGCCTATTGTAAGATTTCAACTTTTTTATTGGGTTTTTTCCCCCCATAACTATAGAAGTGCTTAAAAAGTTATAATGAACCTTGTAACTCTGACCAGTTTCACCCAAATGCCGTTTGCTTCAGGACAGCTCTGCCCTCTCTTGCACCTTGGAGCTTGAGGCTGGCAGGGAAATTGTTTCTAATGGTTTGAGTTCGCAGAGATTGGCCCCTGGAAAGGCTCACAGCTGACAGTGTGACAAAAGAAACTGAAACCTGCATAGCACCTTTGTCATGAGCTCTGATTCAGGAAAGCACCGTGACATTTTTTGCCTCTTTCACTCTTAAACAGACTCGTTAGTGGGGATGCCAAACCCAAATTAGAGGAGCAGTGTGTCTGTTCATTCTTTTGAAACTTGCTTTTGCAGTCGTGATGCCATCCTTCCTCCCCTGGGTTAGCAGGTGGGTGCTTTAGGAGGCAACAGCTTTGGGAGTACTCGTTACTGTGAGCAATGGTTGCTCCTATTTATTGGTCACAACAGAGAAGAGCACTAGAATTTCGTGATGTTATCAGTCCTGCTGCCTCAGTGCAGTGCAGTCACCCCTCAGTTCGTGGCAGCATAGTTTAGTGGTTTGTTTCCCGCTCTAAAAGCCAGTATCCCTGAGAGAAAATGATAGGGTAACATCAATAAAATTAATTCAAACATATAGAACCGTAAGGGATGAGGCATCTGACATAAGAGGACCTTTTAATCCCCAAACCAAATCACAGTGAATGTGCAATCTCTGAGACAGAAGACATTCACCACTCTAATTTGGCTCTCTGGTGCTCAGTTTGTGTGCCAGACTTGCTGGCAAGGTGAAACTAATAACCAGTAATCATCCCTGATTCCCAACAGCTGAGTTGGAAGCCTTTTAGGTGAGCAGAGTGGGAGCTGCAGGCCTGGAAGGAGCAGGAAGGTCTCAATGGCTCGGCTTGGAAGAGGTTAGTGTTGATCTTCCCTGTTAATATTTTCAATTGTAGGAAAAAAATTACTTCTGAAGTGTTATGTGGAGGTTGATGAGGAATTTGCTGCCTCAGTTGTGGGCATTGTTGGTAGTTCTGTTGAGCTCTGTCCCGGCAAGGACAGGCAGGGATGGGTGTGTAGCTGAAGTGCAGGTGTAGTTTAGATCTCTCTAGGTTTTTTTGTCATTGTATCCACCTTTTCTTCGCTTTCCTCTCACTCCATGAACTGAGCTGCTTTAGAAAATGCAGGTTCAACATTTGCTTCGTTTTGTGAAGGGGTGTTAGGCAGGTTACACAGTCTGTGAGAAATATGACCTGCTTCCCCAGGGCTGGCAGGGCTTGAAAGGGAACATTTGTCACAACAGCTCCTTGTTTTCTGTCCTCCCCTTATGCATTGCACTAAAGCAGAAGAGTGGCATCAGAAGGCAGGGTGATGAATTTCTTTAATTGTGAGGCTCTCCAATGGTCTCCCCAGGGGCCCATCACACAGCAGGGCTGCTCTCCAGCCTCCTGGGCTCTGGTCACCAAACCTTTTCCTTCCAGTGAGACCTTTCCTCTGAAGCTCTGCCAGTGCTCTGCACACACCCATTACTCGTCCCAGCACCCAAAAGAGCATCATTACTGTTACCTGTCCTGTTATAACTTGTGTAAGGGGAAAGCAGGGCACAGGTGAGTGAGGGCAAGGTGCTGCTGTCACACATACAGGTGTTGTTTGTACAGGTATGGTTTGGTTTAGAAGGAACCTTTAGGACCATCTAGTGCCAACTGAATATAAAGCATAACTGCCACATGGCTGATGAGGAAAATCCCATTTTAGGCCCTTTCTTTGGGTGTAGCTCCCACTGCTCTTTTAATGAGCTTTTCATCCTTAGACTGAACTTCTTAACTGTGTGTGCTTAAGGTTTAAAACATAATGCTCAGCCCAGTGCTCAGCATTAACAAGCAAAGAGAAAATTCAAATGTTTATCTGCATGTTACTGCACAGAAATAAGATAATTGTACAATAAATGATGGCAATGGGAGAAAAGAGGGACCTGATACAGCTGGTTTGCCCTGGGGTTCCCTTTTGCTCAACTGGTGTTTGCCACAGTGACTACATGGAATTAAGGGTGGAAAGGAAAATAAATTGGAGAGGAAAAAGCCACTCCTGATTGCTGTGGAAGTGGGGTGGGTTTGAGGGAACTGGGAAGGAAGGGTCTTGTGCTCTGCAGTGGTGGCATTAAGATAAACTGGCAGCACATCTGCACCATGGAGCACTACAAGGCAAATCTGCTTGGTCTGGTGCTACTGGAATAACATTTAGGGCATTTGTGAACTATTTTTTTTTTTCTATTTCAGTTTCTTCTTCAGAATTGCTCCTATCTCTGCTTACCTTTCTTTAGTTTTGCCTAAAAAAAATGCACCAACAAACCCCCAAGCCTCTCACAAACCAACCCAAACCCTAAACAAAACTACAGTGGGGATTTCACTTGTGGGCTTTGAGCAGTCAGCTACATAAAGTCCTGAGGAAAACCTCCAGGGCCAAAAAGAATATCAGCTGCAGCTGCCCTGAAATGAAGCTTTGAAAAGCCACAGAAGGCCTGAGAACAGTGATAAGCTTTAATATTTTCTCCCCTGTGAATATAAAGCCAGCAGTTTTATCATTTGATGGGCTGGGGGTGTGTTTGGTTAGAGTGAATTTAAGTGTAAATTTTGTTTCCCTGGGGTTGTCTTTGAATGTGTCTGTGGAGGGCCTTGTTGGTGACTCAGGTTTGCAGGAACTCTGTGCCAGCAAGACCACGATGCCAAAGCAGGGTCTGAAAGCCTTTCTGTGGAACTCCATCTTTGCACCATTTCCCGCTGTTTAAGGTTATTTTTACTGGTGCCAGTTTCACTCAGTGCTTAAGATCAACCAAAAGGGATCCAGCCATAGCTTTTTGCTCTAGTTTCTTGACCCACAGTCTTCATTTTTCTTCTAACTACGCTCTCTTCCATGAAGCATATTGACTGCAATTAGAGAAAAGGATGTTCTCCAGTTCACAGATCTGGTATTTCTTGTAACTTTTTGGCCTTTTTGGTGTCAGGTCTGTTAATATTGCTGTGTATGATTGTTTGTGAAGTAGCTGATGGACTCTCTAAGCTCCAACAGGTTAATTCCATGCTGCGAAGATTTGCACTGATCAAAGGGCAGTGGCATCAACTCCAATTTCATATCTTTCATGTTGCATTTGCATTTTAATTTTAAGAGGATGTATTTCTGCCACTGTCATAATTTCACCTTCTTTGTTTTGGAAAAAAAACCCAACAAACTGTTGTGAAGAAGCAGCTCTAAAAGAACAAACTCCCCTAAAATAAAAGAATACACTCCCCTGGTGTGGGGGGTTTTGCTGTTACGAGTTTTAACTCTGGAGCTTCTCCTTGAAGAGACAAAGGTTTAATCTTGTTACTTCTGGAGTCTTGTGGAAGGATGAATCAGAGGCAAAGTTTCCAAAGATTGTGGCTTTTAGGGAATGTTCTTTAGGTTGTTCTGGTTGTGTAGAAAAGTTTGAATAGCGAGGGATATATTTATTTTTGTTTCTTTCCCGCACAGCTTATGTGACATAGAGAATCAATGTGCATTCAGGCAGATTTCATGGTGCTGAAATAAAACTGGCCTAGCTAGTATTTACATCTTGGTGTATTTCCTCAAAAAGGCCTATAAAAAGCCCCCCTAAATAAGCCAAATGTCTGTGTGAGCCCAAACTGTAAATTAGATCTGAGGGCAGAAATATGTTGGCTTTGAAAGATTTCTTCAGGCAGAGAAAGGGCTGGGAAAGTTTACTCTGGTTTATTTAACTCAATCTGGAAAAACAAACAATAGTCTCTAAGCATCCTTCTTCTCACCCAAATGGTTATTCTGCCTTTGCAGGGTAATGGCTTTGTGGTTTTAGGGAGAATTCAGGCCTGGAATTTTGCTAAGCAGATTTAATTATTTTTACTTACAGATGTTCTTTCTCCCTAAGAGAGGCACTGAAAGATAAATTGTAGAATCAATAGATTGTTTTAATCCTCACATGTATCCTCTATTAAATGACTTTTTTTATTTTAATGCTCTTGACATATTTTTAATCATGTTTTCTCAGTTCTTGTGTCTTCCCAGTGAACAAAATGGGGCAGTCCATAATAAAACTATTTTTTTTCCTCAAGCTGTATCATTATGAAAAGAATTTAATAAGGGACTAGTCTTGGGATGTTTGCTGTAATCAGCAAGTTGGTTTTCATTAAAAGGAAATTAAAATTTAATGGCAGAATACATGACCTAAATTCTGTGTGCACAGTGATCATCCAACTTTACTGGATCTAGTGCAGGTGGTTCTAGGTTTTATGGCAGCTGATGGATAATCAATTAATTGTGCTTTAGGATGGAATTGCTGTTGGTGAACACCTTTCTGGAGGCTTGAAAAAACATCTCTTGGGAGGAACAGCATCCTCTGTGAGAGTGGCAACTGCCCAGACCAGTTTGGGTACTGGTTTGGACACTGGTTCAGGCAAGGTTTGGTAGGAGAAGCTCTGGTGGAGCTTAAAATGATCAGTCCTGTTTAGACAGACTGATCAGTTCCATCCCAGAGCCTGGTGAATTTGCTGAACTTGATTTAGTCCCTGGAAAACAGTGATGTGAGGAGCTGCTTATATAAGCAAGATTAACATCTGTGCTCACATTAGCTGGACAAAATTAGGAGGGTTATTAATGCTTGAAATCATTGACTGAAATTAAAAGGAAAAAAGCCTGGCCCTTAATGGCACATCCATGCTGTGGTGTAATTACATGCATCACCCCTTCTCTGATTAAATGCAATTCAAGCTTCTATTAAAAAAGAATAAAATCATCATACAACAATAAGAAACCTCCCTACATGTTTCTGGTTTATGAACTGATCCAGCCCTCCAGAGCTTTATTTGAGGTGCTGGTGACTGATCTCTTCATGCTGCTGGACATGGGAATAGTTGGTTCATGACTCCTCCAGGGTTCTGTGTCCTCTGTATCTCCAGCCCTTGTGTGATAAGGGGTGGTGGTGTGGCAGTTTTGCTCTTCTCTGGACCTTGCTTTGTGCTCAGGGCTGATTTGGAACTCCTTATTGATGTGGGTAATATGTTATCTCCCTCCTCCACACCCAATAAAGTGATCAAAAATTTCAGCTCTTGTTGCTCTGTGGGTTGTGTGTGTTTGGGTTTTTACATAAACATGTATTTTTTTATATTAATATACTGGATGTAATTATGTATTGCTCTGTCTCTAATCTTTCCAGTTGTCATTACACTGAAGATGGGACAAATCTACTCCATCTCTGAAATTAATTACCAGGAGACTTTATAAGCACTAAACCCAAATTTAATGAAGGAGGGACTCCAGATGGTGGAAGGTAGGCTTAGGCATTCAGAACATTCCACATCATATTTGCAATACCATGCCCAGAGACACTCTCTGACGCTCTGGGGAATTTACAGATGAGATGCTCCACAGTCTGCTAGGGGGGATAATAGTCACAGAAAAAGCAGAATGTCTATGGAAGAGAACTAATTGCTGACAGTTTCTGAGCTGGCTTTGGTGCACAATACATTTGCTCTGCCCTGTAGAGCCTTGTTGCACAAAAATGAAGTGCACATGCAAAAGGAACCATATTGCTCTAATCTGTGGCATTTATGTGCAATTCTCCTGAAATGAGCCCCAGCTTCCTTTGTCTGCACAGGTGCTTAGCTGGCATTATGACTCTTCCAAAGGTTCACTTTCAGTGCAGGTCTGCCAAGAAACCATTGGATTGCACAGCTCAGGTCCTGAATGACATAAACTGATGAGAGAGGCTTTAAATAACTCTGGAACGCTGCTCTCATCTGAGAGCAAAGAGCGAGCTGTAATTCAGAGCTCTGACCCAGAAACACCTGCAAAAGAGAAGAGAATCCCCCCCAAACATCTGTGTTTCTGATCTCCAGTGGCCACTGTAGCACAGCTTTGTTCACAGTGTTTTTCTCATTCTTCTTTTGTCCTTCTCTTGCTGAGAAAAATCCCAAAAAATCCAGCAGGCAGTGTTTAACTTGTCAATATAACTCTCAAGCCTACAAATACCCACTTCTAACTGACTTAAACCGCAGCCAAAGTGCAATCCAGCTGCAAAGGGCTCGTCTGTGGGTTTAACACAGGTTTGTGCCATAGCCTGGTCCCAGCCCCAGTGCTGCTGGACGAGCTTTAGACACCCCCAAACAGAGGTGAGCAGAGAAACTGCAAGCCGATAACTCAATATTAGCAATATAGTCTTACTTAGTAAGACACAGGTGTAGAAAAGTTTATACTGGAGTTTAATGGTGAGGGAGGGGGATTCTGCAGGTTCTGAGGGATGCATTTGGAGATGTGCTTCAAAGACATCAAGTGTATTTTAATTTGTTCACCTGTTCAGTCTTTTTATTCATGCCCTTCCCGGTGAAATGGGGCTCCAGGTGATGCCATCTATCAAACTTTCAGCCCCAGTCTCAGAGGGGTGTTGTGGTGAGCACTGGAGTGTTCCTGCTTGGTGAGGGGCAGCTGCTGTGTCAGAACTGGCAAGTCATCAGGGCTGTGCATGGGTGTTGGAGCTGTATGAGAGAATTGAACAGGTAGAGAAAGAGAAAAGGTGTTTGTTTGTAGTAATTAATTAGTTCTACCTGCTGTTGTGGGGCTTTGCTGATGAAATGTGCTCTACCAATTTGATTGTGTTGGCTTGGGCACTGAAAAATGCTGTGGTTGCCACTGGAATACCTTTGTCAGCATGGAAAAAGGCTGAGCACGTAATTCATGTCAGAAACAGAAGCAGCTGGGCATGAATTGATTGAAAGGAGCCTGGGCAGTGCCTCCTGGGGCCTGCAGACTCATGTCTGGGCTCAGAACAACCAGTTTTGGTTCAACAGGGTTGGGAAGGGGTGAGAAGGTTCAATGCTGGGGGATTGCACAGGTGTGTGACCTCCCAGTTCAGTAAATTACAATGACAGAATAGTTTGGGTTGAAAGGACCTTTTAAAGGCCACCTGGTCCAACCTCCCTGCAATGAGGGACATCTTCAACTTGATCAGGTTGCTCAGACCCCATCTGACTTCACCCTGAATGCTTCCAGGGATGAGGCATCCACTGCCTCTCTGGGCAACCTGTGCCAGTGTTTCATGAAATAATCCCAACAGTTTAAGTTTTTATAACTCTTCCCCTAAGTAAAATAGAGCAACAAATTGTAGTAACAAGTTTAGACCTTGGAGAAATGATTTCTTTGGAACATTAATGTAGAGGCCAGGTAATGTACCAGGGGAGCACTGCCAACACACATTGAACAAAAGAATGAGTGTGGATTATAGGAACAAAACTAGTCAACCTCCTCTTGGTACCTGCTCTAATCCATCAGAGCTCTGGGAAATTCAAATGTGGAAGCAACTCCTGAAACAAAGCAATCACTATTCCTTTCAGTCCCTATTTTAAAATTGCCTGTGCTTGGTCGTGGCTTGAGGGGGGGGGTGGAATAAAATAAAAGATCTGCAAATGGTTAGAGATTTATCTGCTGCATTATTTAAGCAGCTCACATCTATGAGAGGGGGTTTTAGTGCTGAAAATTGATTTCTGGACAAAACAGGGATCAAAGAGGCAAAGATTGGAACTCAAGCCGTGTTTTCTTCAGGCTGGTGGGAAGGCTTAGCAGCAGGCTGGGCTGTGGTTTGATGATATGATATGATATAAACCTGGCTTTTCATCAGTGGTGGAGGATCAGAAATGCTGTGGCTGCACCACACAAAGCTTTGTTCGGACAGAACGCGCTCAGAAGGTCGAAGTTTTGTTTAAAGAAGTGTTTGTGGATTAACTTTGCAGCGGGAAGGTTTCATGCCCTGCCTGAAGCTTTGTCAGGGGGCATCAATTCAACAGAAAGGAGCACGAAATTCAGGCCATGCTCTCTGACTAACCAGAAATGCAGTTCTGGGCACAGCTGGTGATTCACTCTGGCCAAGGGATCAATCACTGTGGAGAACAGCCCTAAATTCAATCCTTAAGAATCATAGATCAGGAATCTCAGCTTCCTGCACAGCACCAAAAGGCAGCGTGCTAAAGGTGTTTGATGGTTTTTGGGGGGGGATGTTGAGGAAGGGTCTTTGCTTTTGTGCTGTTTTGGGTTTTTTTGGCTGCTTTTGTTTCTTTAATATGTGATTTGGTTGGTTTGTTTTAGAGAGATGTTTGCTATTTTTTTGAGGGGAATGCTTGTTTTTAGGGGGAATGGGTTTTTTGAAGACGTAGAACAAAAACTTACAGACTTATTTGAAGACTTCCAGGAGCTTGTCCAGAGAAGGCCAATGAAGCTGGTGAAGGGTCTAGAAAACATGACTTCTAAGGGTGGCTGAAGGAGCTGAGGGAGTTTAGTCTGGAGAAGAGGAGGCTCAGAGGGACCTCACTGATTTCTACAACTACCTGAAAAGACATGGCAGTGAGGTGGGGGTTGGTCTCTTCTGCCATGTCTCAGGTGAAAGGAGGAGAGGAAAGGGTTAAGATGCACCATGGAAGGTTCAGATTAGATATTAGAGTTTATTTTTTCATTGGAAGAGGGGTCAGGCATTGGAATAAGTCGCCCAGGGTTGTGGTGGAGTCCCAGAAAGTGTTGAAGAGGCGTCTGGATGGGGCATTTGAGGATATGGTTTAGGGGTGTTCGTGGAGGTGCTGGGTTGGTGGTTGGACCAGATGATCCTGATGGTCCCGTGGAAGTTAAATGTGTCTTTGAAAACCAAATTGTTGATTCTGTATATTAAATGCCATCTGGGATTTCCAAAGAGCTTACACCTGACCCTTGTGGAGATTTCTTCATGTATTGCATAGAATCTGTTATTACAGATACAGAAGTTAATTTTATAACAGAAACCAGTGCAAACAAAATATGTATAAATGCACATCATGACTGTCCTCATATACCTGCTAGTTCCCTTCTTGCTGTAGAAGAACATATTGCTTACAGAAGAAAACAAAACACTGATGAACTGAAGAAAAGACTGCTAAAGTAATCTCAGTTATCAAATAAATACATTATTCAGCTGATCAAACCACTTACTGTAAGAGTAGTGAGAAGTATCTAGTTTTAGGCCTGTTGAGGCATTACCCTGAGTTACAGAATGGGTGTGATGTTAATCACTTGAAAGATGTCATTTTTTGGGGGTGAAGGAAAGAGGGAATACCAGTACTTTGAATAAGGAGGATATTTCTGCCTTTATGGAGAGGTTAAGTCCTCTGCTATCTCCTTGACTAAATTAGAGCTGTCAAGGGTGTGAAGAGACCCTTGGAGGGAGGAAAAAAAAAAGTTTCTGGAAGAAATGCTGTTCATTCTTTTAAAGAGAAGCCATTCAAAGGATTTTGAGCTTAAAACTAATCTCTCCAACTATGGTCAAAGTTGTTAAATCTGCAGACTTGCTTGCTGGTGTGTCAGTGGGCTGAAACAACCCTGACCATAACTCACTTCTCAGTCTCTTGCTGTGGCTTTGCACAAATGGATGCCAATAATCAAAGCCCTGGGTGGGAAACACGCTGCTGGATTATTATTATTTTAATTTACTAAAACAGGTCTTCTTGTTGTTTAAAATTCTTGATCAGAGAATAGCAGATGAACTTGGAAGGAGAGATTTTGTTCAAAAAAATAATAGTCTTGGCATATAGTTAGCATTAAGACTTTTGAACAAAACATGCTTTGAACCCAGGAAAAAAAGTTTCTTGAATTAAGGTGCTTCCCACTCTTCTGCAGCCTGTTGGGTTTGTGTGTCACTGGGTTTTATTGACATACTGTCAGTAGGTGGAACACAATAAGATCATCTACCTGTGGTATTTTGTGGGATGTAACATGTTTATCAAAGTAATGATGAAATGTTTTGTACCGTGCCAGGTGTTTGAGGGTTGGGAGTGTCAGCTAATTATGGTGTGTCTCCCTTATTTGTGGTCTAGTCCTTTAAATGATTCATCTTTGTTTGATAATAGCATAATTCTTGATTTGATATGGAGCTGGCTAAAATCTTTCATCCCTTCCCCACCTCTGGAATTGTCCAAGGCCAGGCTGGATGGGGGTCTGGAAGCTGTCCCTGCCCATGGCAGGTGGGGATTGGAACTGGATGATCCTTAAGATCCTTCCCAAAACCATTCTGTGATTTTTCTGACAATCTGAAATTCCCAATTCATCTGTGTCTTTGTGTCCTCCAAAGACAAATAGCTCTGTTTAGATGTCATATTTAGCTGGCACAGAGCTGGAATGGAGGGTCTTAATCCATTGTAATTATTAAGTGAAATATAACTCGTGTAAAGTTGAACAGCATTGCTCTGGGCTGAGAGGTGACAAATAAAATTAAAACTATTATTTATTGTAAAACACTACTTTCAATGTTATTTTTCCCCCTTTTCAGCCTTGTCCTATTGCAGTTCACAGATTTATAGCAATGGCAATTTTGTTCTGTACTTTGATATGCAAAGTCTGAAGAGAAATATTTTTGCTTGTCATTGCACAGGTTGTAACAGAGAAACCAGTGGTAATTCACCTGATTTCACCTAAAGATATTTCCAAGCAGTTAAAGGAAAATGATGTATTTCTGTCAGGCCATTAAGGGAATACTTTGGCAAAAAAAGTTATCCTTGCATAAGTCTGGTCTTCATAGAGCAATTCTAATTAGGCAGGACTGCTCCGGTGTCAGCCAGTGGTGCTTCAGGGAAAGAAGTCAAACTTCCCAATTTGGAGTGATGGCTCATCTTAGCAAACTGCAGCATGCCAAAGAGCTTCTGATGAGATGAAAACTCCAATTTCATTACTTCTGAAGGTCACAGCATATTAAATGTCTCACAAATACACAGAAACAGCCATAAAATGCAAATTCTCTTCCCCCATTAAGCAAAATTTCCTATAACCTATTTCTGGTTGATTTCTTTTACTTGGCTGCTGCTTGAAATCAGGTCTGTAAGATTTATTTCTGGAGTGGCTGAACTGGTGTGAGTGGTAAGTTCAGAGATAAAACATAGTGACTTGTTTGGTTGGTTTTTTTTTCCCCAGTAGTGAGGAGGAATAGAATTTTTTAAATACAGCTTTTGGGTTTTGTTTTCTTTTTTACAAAAATCTACTTTTTCATGTTGAGGGGTCATAAATCTGAAATGGTTGCAACAGCAGAAAATGAGGCATTATTTTCATTCTTAAATTAGGGGCTCAGATCTGCATGTGACAAAGCCCTTCATGGACTAGAAGGATCCAGGTCAGGATATCATTTCTCATGCTGGTATTTTGTTTTTCACATTTACTGACTTAAAGTTTCTGGAACACTCACTTAAGACATTACCTACAACCCTACTGATGTTTCTTTAATGACAATAAAACCTCTTTTCCTCTCCCGAAAACCCAGAGCTTTCCCAACCTGTTTTTCACTCTTTCACAGAAAGAAAGAAAGCTAAAAATAAGAATTGAAGAGATCCTTGGAGAGGAAACAAAGCATGGGATCATAACTTACAGCTCTGGCATTCTTTTTGTCTGAAGATCTGTGATATGTTTCATGAGCATTTTATTTTCCCATAAAATGACTTTTAGCTGCCTGAATTCACATGACATGGCAGTGAAGTATTTTTTTGTTTGATACTTTTTTTTTTAAATAGTTGTGGTCTGCAGGGTTAGTCATGAAGGCCCTTGGAAGGTTTTTCTGAACAATAAGGCTCTCTTTTAGTAGGCTGTGCATTCAGAGTTATTTACTTGATTAAATTAGAATTAAAAACACTATTTAGAGTTTGCCTACAAGCAATTTATTTAAACTTTATGGTATTTATACAAGAGTTTGCTTTGGCTTATTATAAAATTACCATTGAGTATTTATCCTTTGTTCTTGAAGGAAACCCAACAATTTGCAAACATAACTGATTTCCTTCAATGAGGATGTTTTTTATTTGTCTTATAGAATATAAAATAAACAGTCTAAATCATGGTTTAAGTCCAGAACTTGGGGGTTAACTTCTTACTATTAATTCTCTTCTGTGAATGAAAGAAGTTTGTCAAGATTTCATGTACCTTTTGTGTTTGAGGAGAACCAGGGAAATTTGGGTACTCAGAGTAATTCACTGCATTGCATATCTCTGTTTCTACACATTATGTAGGCAGTCCTGTGCAAGAGTTAATGAATGTAAAGTTATAAAAGCCAGGACTTCTGCTGGAGAAAGAGCTGTTTCTGGTGCTCCTGGGGGAGCAGGGCAGGGGTGGCCACTCATTTCTCCTGCTTTGTGAAATGTATAACATGACAAGGACCCAAATATCTGAATGATCGTGTGGTGTTGACTATTAAAATATGAATTCCGTAAATTTACTGTATCCAATGAAGACTTAAAATCAAAGCTGGAGTTTGGAGGAAGCTCCTTGCTCTGAACCACCTGTTTTCATGTCAGGCTTCTACGCTGGGGTATCTCTGTAGTCAGTGGAAAGTGGTAGACCCTGAGCCCTCATTTCTATCCAGAGACAAAACAGGGTGAATCACCCTCTGGTTGTGCCTTTCTCCCTGGATTGTTTTGGGGGGTGGGGGGGGTGGAAGGGGGTGCCAGAGAAGGCATTAAATCACTGCCTTTGGAGTGGAAACTGAGAACAAGAACTCTTCAGCCTTGAAGGAAGAGCTGCAGCTTGATAACCTGAGTGCAGTAGCCATCACTCTGAGTCTGATGTGCAGGTTACACATAACACCAAATATTTAGTGACTAGCATCATAATGTTTCTCCCAGCTTTTCTACTGCAGCTCTTATTAAATTACTGAATTTTTCTACCTCTGTGTCTGACTGCTGTCAAGGGGAACAGTCTGCCTGCTGTGATTGATGGCAGCTTTTCCCATCACTGCCTCCTCCTGATTTCGTTTTCCAGGCACGTCTACATCAAATTTTATTATGGAAAGCTTCTTGCTTTGTGATTTCATTATACAGCAAGAAGGAAGAACTAGAAGCATAAACACTTTTGTAATAAAGCAATATGTAGATTTCCAGATTCGTGCTCTGAAATGCTCACTGACTGAGAGAAAAATGCCAGGCTTGAGGCAGAGAAAGGCAGTCAGGGAATTATGAGTTAAGGCCCTGGAGAACCCAGCTGAGGTCTCTGCCAGCACAAATAGGCAATCAGAAAAACATCTGCCCCGGAGGGTTTCAGATTTACAGCCAACAGAGGCAAACTGTGCACTAGGAAAAAGCAGAGGAAAGGGTCTGAGAAGACATGACGTGGCAGTGACAGGAATATACCAGGAATTGGAATATACACCAGCTTTGCCCACTCATCCTCCAGAGCTCTACTCTAGGTAGCTTTTCACAAGCCTCATGCAGTTGGATCAGAAACTCCAGCAAAGGATGGGCACAAGCAACAGGAAACCAAGTAAAATAAAATGCAGCCTGGGATTCCTAAGGAGGCTTAAAGGATAAACTTGGCCAACTTTCCATGAAATCTGAGATTTAGAGCTTCAGCTCCTTAAAGCTTTTGTTTTGTTCTGATTCCTGTCGTGTGCCCAGCTCTGAGCTGTGAGATGTGAAACAGTGATCTAAATAAAACCAGGAGTGTGTTTGACACCTGGCCTCCAAGGTCTTGGGGATCCCAGGAGGACAGCAGAGCTCCTGGAAGCAAGAGGCTGCAGAGGAGAGCAGTGGAATTCCTGCAGTGACAGGACAGACTGAGCCTTGCAGCAAGGTTTAAAATGACTGAAATTATAAAGTAACAAATATCCCAGAGGAGCTTTAGTTCTGATGCTGAAAGTTCTCCCTCTGAAGTTTTAAGTGTACTTAATGATGGTGATTGCAAGGCCCTGTGATTAAGTCAGGGGAAATTCTATAATGCTATATGAAATAAGGTACAAGGCACTGATTTAGTTGTAATAAAGAAGGAATGTGTTCTTTCACCAAAGGAACTGCCTTAGACTTGCCAAGTACATCAGTTGAGCTGCCATTTGCACAGTGGGAGATAAAGCCTTTGCTAACCTGAGCCAAAGCAGTTATTTCTGCAGCTCAATATACATTTCTGGTGTATGCTTGTTATTCTTTTGTCATATTTTCTGTTGTGTTTTAAAAATAAATAGTTGGGGTTTTTTTCCTGCCCAGCCAGATCTTCTACCTTGATTTCCCTTTACACTTTTACAAGCATGATAACTTGACTTTGCCCAGTCTTTTGTGATACTGGTTGACCATCAGGAATGGCAAGGGTAGGATCATTGCATTTATGTGTGAAGAGACATCTTACACAGAACTGTGTGGAACGGCCTGACGTGAATATGGTAAAAAAACCCAACCCAAACCAACTTGTAAAGCCAAGTAAATGTATTTAAATAAATGTAATTAATCCCATACATGAGTGATCCCATACTCTGTGATCTCTGGAAGGTGATTTAATCCTCCAAAGGAACACAACCTCTCAAAAAGCTGAAGCCACCCAGCACTTGGCCTGTGAATGCACGTGTTGTTTCAGTGGAGATGACAGAATTTGTGCAAGCACTGTTCTGTTCTCAGTAAAGCAGCAGCTTTTACAGCAGGATCTTGGGATATGATCCCAGACATAAACTCCTTCTGCCCTGTGAATGGATGGTGAGTGGATGCTCTGTGTGCAGAGACTTCCTCTATACTTCTGTAACTTGCTTGCAGTAATTATTTGCAGCGACAAATAATCAGTAATTAATTGCAGTAACAACTCCCAAAATTTAAAGAAGCTGAGGTTAAGGATTTTAAACATAAAAAGGGATTTTTTCTTGTTACACCCTGTAACTTGTTCTGTACTCTGCAGCCCACAGGGATCCAGCTGCTCTCGAGGGCCCCAAGACTGAAATTTTTCATTGCTTAAACAAAAGGAAGAGAGGACTCTTACACAGCAATCTGGTTTAAATAATTAAGGCTTTAAATAAATAAATAAATTTGTTCCCTTATCTTGTAATGCAGCTCTTTAGAAGCTGCTTCTAAGAATTTAGAAATGGGCCTTTAATGACCTGTTATGTCTCAACACCCCTGAACTCTGAATGAGATGGGCATCAATCCTTTGATCTGACTATGACAGAAAGCATCCTCAAACTAGATGACCTCATACATTAGCCAGGTTTATTTCTGCAGCTGAATTCACAGCTTATTTGCTTGCCACTCAGAGAAAATTCAGGAAAAAAAAGGAATCTAGCTCTTCTTTTTTTAAGGGAATTCTAACTTGATGACCACGATGTGTTTGTATTTCTTCCCAAATGACAGTATTTAGTCACTGAGGTGTGACTGCCAGAATAATAGTATTCATCTGAATAACCCACTTGAATTGATTCTGTTTTATGGAGATAAAATACCCATATTCATTTCCTTGGTTTCTATTTGTAGGAGTTAGTGTCTCTCTTCTCTTGCCAATCAGCAAAGCGTGCAAATAATGATATCAGTGCCTGAAATTAGCCCTGACCGAGAGGAACAGTGTGTAGTCTGTTGTAGAAATAGACTGATTCCTTCCTATTTTTTTTCTTTCCCCCAGTTAAGATGAAGTTCTGTGAAGCACCAAACACACAGGGCTTATTCACTTGTTTGTGCCGGGCGAGTGAATTCGGTGCTTGTGGGAGATGCCAGATGGGCTGCGGGAGAGACAGAAGGTCTCTGTGTCTCCACCAAGCAGCAGCAGTGAGTGTTTCCCAAATTGTACTGCCAAGTGCCTCAAACCTGAGCCACAGGTAAGAGGCTCATTTTCATACCCTTTCCATTTGTGGCATCTTTGACATTGAGAAATCTATTTGATGTCCTTGCTGAATGCTCCGCTCCTCCCTGGCGTGCTCAGCGTGGAGGTTTAGCTGCTCCTCAGCTTCAGCCACCCCTTGAGACAAACACACTCTGCTCTTCAGGAAAGATAAATGAGGCATTGCACTGCTGGGGCTGCTAAACAATAACATCAATTAAAAAAAGAGGAAATATCCCCAGAATTCAGTTCCCTTTCAGCCACGGGTGGTTGAAGTGCACAAGCACAAAACTTAGCTTTTTGGTAGCTTTTTGTGTTCATATTGCTGTTGTTGGTAAGTAAACAGATTAATATCGTAAATGGATTCTGTTCTAACCAGGTGCAGTTGGAAAGCAAAAGTCCATATTCATCTAAAGCTGAAATCTCACCTTGGCTTCATAAAAACTTCCCAAACCAGAATATTTGTGGTGATAGAATTCCTTGTGGAGGGTCAGGGGAACGGCTGGTTTCAGTTTAAGCTCCGTGCTAATTTAACTTGTCCTCCACTTGTGCTACCAGTTGAAAAAGCTCAATGAATGTTGGTAATATTGAGAG
Organism: Lophotriccus pileatus; assembly: GCA_035583135.1. Taxonomy (NCBI): domain Eukaryota; kingdom Metazoa; phylum Chordata; class Aves; order Passeriformes; family Tyrannidae; genus Lophotriccus; species Lophotriccus pileatus. Next base: position 31,257,053 of record JAWWES010000169.1, read on the forward strand.
CCACAGTGTGTCTTATTGAAAAATACATGCCTGAGAACTTGCAGTGATTCTGGTTTGTTGCTGAATATCTTGTGCAGTTCACAAAACACAGCACGGTGGATTCGGTGTTTCACTGAGACTTGATAAATTCATCTGGAGAATGAAGTGCCAGCAGGAAAACTTCTCAGGCTCTGCTTTGGGGTGGTTTTCACGTTGTTCTTTAGGTTTGAAGGGAGATGATTAATTTGGATGTTTGGGCAGGAAAACAAAAGCTGCAAGGAAAACAAATTGGATTGCGTGGAGGAGACCGGGGAGGGCTTTATTTCAGCCAACAAAACTTGTAATTATGTATTGTTTTATCTATTTCACAGTATAAGGCTTTCTCAATAATCACAATAGAACATCAATCTTTGCAGGTGTTAAAGTCCAAACCGAAGTTAACAGTTGTCTTTTTTTTCTGGAATATGCCTTCTTAATCAGATAAGTCCTCTATAAATGAATCATAGGATGTTTAATAGAATCCCAAAAGGATTGTGTGTCTCTGTAGGAAGTTAGATGAAATTGGAGCAAATTCCTTAATGAGTACAAACATTTTTTTATTTTATTATTATAGCTAGTCAGAAAATGCCACTGTTCTTTATGGGAACATCTGAGATAAAGAGTAGCATCATAGAATGGTTTGGGTTGGAAGGGACCTTTAAGGTTGTTACTGTTTTTCTGTCAAGGTGGTGAAGAATAGCAAAGAATTTAGTTTTAACTGGACATTCATGGAAAAGTGTATTCAAGTAAGTGAAGCAATTCATAGTGCTAAAGACAGAACTTTCCCCCCTACTTTACTGCCCTGGGTGGGAAAAAATTAGAAATCCAACATTTTTTATCACCTTCCTTTCAGATTTTTCTCCCATGGCAAAGTAAATTTTTTTATCAGTGTGGAACAGGCAGATTCAGTATCACAGATAAGATATTTGCCAAAAACTAGAGGATGTGCAGACACAGAATGGGCACAGAACAGCACATCACACCTTTAACAGGAGAAGGAGAAACTTCCTCCACTGCTGTGTTGTTAAAGATCATCTTCCATTGTGAGCCCAGATCCAGTGAATAAATCTGAAACAGAGAAAACTCAGCAGAAATTTGCTAACATAGCCAATATCAAGCCTCTCTCTCCTCAGTGATTTTTTTTTTCCATGCCCTCAGTTGTATTCAGCACTCAGGCACTTGGTTTCCTTTAGTCTCTATCTCTGTATAAAGAATCTGGTGATAGTCTTTTATATCTTTAATTGTGCCACTGTGCAGTGCAATAGAACTCAGGACTTCCCAGAGTAAAGAATGGATATTTTCTACCTGGCATTTCCAGGTTTCCTCCTGCAAACTTTTGGTTGTCCTTAAGGACAGCAATTGGACTGGCTTTGGAAGGGGTTAGTCCTTCTCAGCCCACTGCAAATACTTCAGGTTTAGATTTTTTTGTCTTCACAAAGCCCAAGCTCATATGAAATCATAGAAGCAAAGCAATATTACTGCCTGCCCTCTGAGCACCGAGCTTTGGAATAAGCTTTCACACCCAGGTGGCTCAGCCAGCAGAATTCAGACAATGGAGACACCTTTCTCAGACTGTTAGATCAATGTCTCATACTAATGAAGTTACTGTTTGAAATACCACGGGGGTGAAGCCTAAAAATCAATCTGTTTGTCTTTAGAATAGAGGCAGAGAGTGTTCAACATTCATCCCTCCTGACTCTTAGTTTTGCGCTTCGGCTCTTTGTGTTAATTGTAGTTTCAGTCTTGTTACTTTATTGTTTCAGTCTTACAAGTTGCTCTCGATTTGTTTGCACAGTGTAAAAGAAGGGAGGGAAAGAATCAGCCCTGAGATACTCTTTCACTCCTGTCCCCAGAGCAGAAAAAATTTCAATATTAAAGGGTGTGGAGGAATGAAAGTGATCAGGAGGAAAGGAGCTAGAGGGAGCACTGTGTGTGTGTCCTGAGGGGACCCGCAAAGAATTCTTTTGCCAAAGTCAAATTTCAGCCCCAAATGCCTGTTTGTACTTGAAATGTTTTTGTTTTGAGGCACTGTGATCTCCAGTACAGCTTGAAATCCAGGGCAGAACTGTGCTTTCCACACAAAACCTTGGCAGACCCTGGGAGCAGCTCGGTGTGTGTCTCATTCTCTCTTCTTGGGGACCTGGATGGGGTTTTGGCTTAACAGGATATTTTGAGTCTGGCTGAGAGGGAGTCACTTTCCTCCCCAGAAGCCCTCAGAGTGCTGTGCTTTGTGTTGGTAGCTGGGAAGGTGCTGATAACACAGCAGTGCTTTGGAGCACAGCATCGTGGCTTTCTCTCCATCACCAGCAGGTTGGGGTGGGCAAAAGCTTGGGAGGGGACACAGCCAGGACAGCTGACCCAAACTGACCAAAAGGATATTCCTTATTATATGATATCTGCTCAGCAATAAAAGTTAAGAGAATGGGGATGACATTCATTATTATGACATGTGGCCAGACATTACCTGCTGATGGGAAGTAGAGAATAAATCTTTCTCTTTTCCTTTGCACTGATTTTCCTTTATTAAACTGTCTTTAGCTGGACTTTTTTCCTATCTTATTTCCTCCTCTCCCTGTCTTGCTGAGGAGGGGAGTGATAAAGCAGCTTGGTGGGCAAATGGCATCCAGCCAAGGTCAACCCACCACACAGAAATTCTGAAAGAATGGGGGGAAAAAAAATCATTTTACTTGGATTATAATGAGACTCTAAAACCCCTGAAACTTCTAATTAGTGGCAAGCCTGCTCCTCCTGCCTCACCTTGGCACCTTGAGGCCCACATCATTAGTGCTGTATTCTCCAAGCATGAATACAGTGTGGTGGAAAGGAAGGTTTAAGGAGTGTGCTTGTGACAGAGTTGAGATGAGATGCTGGGCTGGCAGAGCTCCACACTCATTGTGTGGTTACCTGACCCGTCCCCATGAGAGCTCTTTGGCACAACCATCACTGTGGAACAGGGCTGCTTCAGGGGCAAACGTTCCATGTGCTCCCTCGCTGTCAATCTGAGGCAAGAGCAGTGAGAATGAAACTGTGGCTCGGGGCTCTCTGAGAAGTGGAGGTGTGAGCCTGCTGCGGTCTCGCTTACTCCAGCACTGTTATTTCTCCTGGTGCAGATTTCTTGGGTGTGGGAGGCAGTTTTCCCTGGCATTAGTGACAGTAAGCTGTTGACTGAGTGGCTGGGGAGTGAGTGTTCCCTGTGGTGCAGCCCACGGTGTGTTCTGGGGGCTGCCAAGAGGCTGTGCCGTGCCGTGAGGGGGTGTGTAACCAGGGATCCCGTTGCTGCCTGGCCCCCCCAGGGCTGTGGATGAGCTCAGCACTGAGTCAGTCAGCAGGTGAGCCTGTGGAAAAAAAACCCTTTCATTTCCTCGGGGTGAAGTGGATGTAATAATGGACTCAGCTCACAAGAGCACTGTAAGTTTTAACTGCCTTTAATGTGCACGAAGGGCTTCGGAGACAGGAGTGACTGTAAATCTTGAGGTTGTTGGTGATGACAATACTAGTTTAGAAGATCTTTTTCAATCACCTGCTTTTTCAGAGCTGAACAAAAAACCTGAGAGAAATTAGAGGCTTCTCTTCTTGGGATAATGGCCTTATTTTTCTTTATTGCTCTGCCAAGTTTTACCCTCCAGTGTAGCTGCACTATATCTCATGACTGGAAGTACCACAACATCCAGAGCAATAACGATTATTTACTCAGGTCCCACTGGATGCCTGTGTAATAGCTTCTGAGGAGAACATTTCTCCCAAACCCTGGATGCTTCCATTGTACACAAAATTGGGTCCTAAACACTGTGGAGCTTTCACAGTGGTGAAACATAAGTCCTTTTCTGATGCAGCGAGTTTGCAGATGGGAGATGGGAATTTAATAGCAGGAGACTTCTATATTTCTGATTTTAACACAGTATTAATTGTTCTACCAGGGGAAATGCCAAACACATATGTAAAAATGGCCTGTTACTATTTGATTGCTTTTGCCAGACCTTAACCATATCCTTTCCTTATGCACAGTTGGAAATCCTGCTGTCTCTCCAAAACCTTAAACCTGTAAATCAGGTTTAGGGAAGATGAAGCAGGGTGCCAAAAATCCCTCTGCACTGCAAAAATGAATTCAAGGGAAAGAAGCAGGGTGAGAAGAAAACGTTAACTATCCTTAATTAGAGATGACAAGGCAAGCCCATGAGCTGCCCAGCAGTGTGATGGGAGTTGAGTTGTCACTGTCCCTGGCTCTTCTGAAGTGCTGCTGGCAGCAGAGCTTGAGGGCAGCACCTGCAGGAAACAAATGTGTGAGCAAATTGTGCATCTCTTACTCATTTCCTAGGGGAGAGAAGGATGGGATTTTCACAAAAGGCCTTTTGCTTGATTTTAGATTTTATTTCTCTTGAAAGGCAACACAGAGTTTTGAACTGCTGTTTTGAATAAGCTGTTAAACCCCACAGGGACCTTTTGATTCCACAAATGCTGTGGACAGCATGAAAACAGCCAGTATTTGGTTGGGTTTTTGTTTTTGGTGTGTTGTTTGTTTGTTTGTTTTTTAATTGTTGTGGTTTTGGTTGTTTTTTACTATGTTGATTTTTTTGTTTGTGTTTGTTAAACACCCCTGCCACTTTGGGCAATATAGTTCAACTATCAGTGTCTGCTCTCTTTAATTTATTTTATAGTCAGGACAGAGAAACTTTAGTGTGTTTGATACTGTGCTAATGGCATCATAAGCATATTTACTCGAGTCAGGTTAACTGGACTTTTTTTTCTCTAGAAGTTGATACATAAACATTTTAAACATGCTAGATAACAATCCTACTACATATCCCATTGTTGTGTAAAATAGATCTCCAAATTCCTTTCTACTTGACCAAAATTCCTCATTTCACAAAACATTACAACAAACACTGTAGTTCCTTTGTTCTGAGCAATCAAAGAAATCCTCAGATTTCTGCTCTTCATCAGCATCACTCAGCTCATCTCTGACACAACTCAGCCACAACGTTGAACCCACAGCCAGGAGCTGCTTTGCTCTCTGCTGGCTCTCCTTGGTGACTGTGGAGATGCTCAGATTTAACATCCTTGACCCACCACTATTAACAGATTTCCCTTATTTTGTGCCTCCTCCGGGCTTTTCACTTGACATTCTCTAACTACCCCAGGAAGGGGAGAGGAGCAGCACTTGGGATACTTGTTCCAGGCAATTGCCATGCAATGGTGTTTATGGAGCTTGAATGTCAAGCATTTTAATATTCTCAGCTTGACTGAGCAAGATTTAATTATTAATAGAGGAACGATGTTCCACAACTGTAAGCCCACCTTGTGCACGAGGAGATACTGCTATTTTTATTCATTATAAATTCTGTTTAGCATGCCAGTGCTTAAAGGCCAACAAAGAGGCTGATCCCATGAGGCCTGGCATAAAACTTAAAGAAAAGAGATATTCCCTGTCAGAGGGGAAGTGCCTTGTGTCATGTTCTCAGTTGTTACACGTAACCAAAATGTGGGTGTCTGTGTCACTGCAGTACCAAACCTGAATTTAATATATGCATGTGAATAGTTTTCCACACAAGAACAGTCTAGTGCAACTTGCAAGAAGGAAGCTCTTAAAACTACTTCTTGCCCTTAACAAATGTGAAAATACAGAAAAGAACGAGATGGTTGATGCAGGAAGAACCAAGTGTGCCATGACATTACGTACAGTCATTTCCACAGAGCACTTTGTGACACATTGATTAGTGTTGTTTTCCAGAGGCTGCCCACAGTTAAAATCATACATCTTGAGGACAAAGCTTTTCGTGTTGCCAACAGCATATGGCCCAGTGTGGAAACAAATAGCAGTTGGGTTCAAAAAGGCATGTTTCCCTGCAGCCACTGATGTCTCAAACCAGGGAAGGATAATATATTTTCAGTAATTACCCTCTGCAGTTTGTAATTACCAGACATATGCAGAGTGGTGGGAGTCCCTTTGCAGAGCTCTGGAGAGTTTCCAACAGAGGCCACTCAATTGTTAAAAACCAGCAGGAGAGATGGAAATCAGGCCAATCCCCCTCATTATGGTGTTGGCCTGCTCTGTGCTGGACTCTGACTTGAACACAAAATTATGGGACTCCAGCAATTATATATCCACAGGAATTTCATAACATATCTAAGTGGAGATAAGTTTTTAAATTATTACCACTCCCTGCCCCCCACTAGAACCCAGCATACAACCCTCAAATTATTTGGTGTAATAGGAGACAGTCAGAGTGCCTGTTCAAGAGCCATCGATCATCCCAATTGCTTATTTCTTGTTACTCTTGTGCTTAAAAGAGACAGGTTTTTCCCCCCCCCCCCAGTTTTCTGACACATAGATTTTCACCAAATTTCTTGTGCACGGTGTTCCAATCAAAAGAAAACCCAATATTTGAGTAGAGGGAGGAGTGGGACAGGGATGACACTGCATAAAAGTACTTCACCAATATATTTGCCATGGCTATGCTCTTCAGTCACCTTGAGATGTTTGCATCTCTCTCTTCACTTATATCTTTGGTATGTAAACATTTTGTATTAAAAAAAAAATGGAAGTGAAAGGTTCTGGAGTTAAATAAAAGGAAGATTCTTGCCCTTACTGGGATCCTCAGCACACCTTAGTGGGTAACATCAGTGAGCCTCTTGTTCCACCTGAGGACATTTCCCCCTTCTCTGCCCCCATCCTCCACATAAAGAAGTGGTTCAGGTGGAGGCTGAGCTCTAGAACAAACTTCTCTTTGCTCTCTTTTCACCTCCTGGCAAGTACAACACTTGGTTTGGCTCTTCCAAGACGTTGTGGGATCACTTAGATCACTACAGACTTTTAAAACTGCCTTTCCTTCAGTATCACATTAAATGATTTCTCTATCCTGCATGTAGTCTCAGCCTCAATTGTCTACATTTTACAAGCTCAGACAAATATCTTTATGCGTTTTTCTCGAGGTTTCTTCACTTTTCAATAGCCTTGTAAATGTCTATGCTTTGTTTATCGTGCTTTTTAAAACCTCTCTCTAAATCTCTCCTTTGGCTTGCTGTCTCATCTTTTATTTTTTTAATAAACTATCACAGATTTAGCTTTGAGGCTGATAGGCAGTGAAATAGATAGAAATAGGACCAAATAAAAACAGCTGTTGACTGCTTTCCCAGGATTTGCTCTAGTTTTGCTTGTAAAAATCCTCAAGTTTCTCTCCCAGTGGCAGCACCTATTAGAGAAGTGACTGGATTCAGAATGTATCTGTTAAAAACATAGTTTTAACCTAATTGATTTAGTGGGTTTTTTTGTATATCTTTAGATTTTTTACCTTCTCAAATTGATCTTCAATTTCTGTGTGAGAAGAAATCAAGGTTGAGGATATTTAGTGGAGCTGCTTTTCTAGTGAGGCAGGTCCTCAAATGCTCTAAACCAGCGCAGATCTGACAGTGAGGAGCCAAAATGTGAGAGGATGTTCACTTTCCCTTTAAACATGGAAGCTCAACAACAAATAGAACTGTTCCTGTTGCAGTTTATGACTTATTTTTATGTTTCCATAAAGAACTATTTTTCAGTGCAGTCATTAATTTTGTCATTGTGGAACAAGGTGTACAGCACGGACAATAAATCCCATGCAGTGAGGAAGGGTGGGGGGGAATCAATGAAGAAGAAAAAGAACAAAATCACCTTGTAGAAAGCTGTAAATTCTCCTAATTTTACCTTTTTTTAAAAAAAATTCTTTCTCTTCTTTTTGCTTCAGTATTTCATTAGCTGCAAAAGAAGTTCAAGATTGATTATACCAGATTACCTTCTTTCCCTCAACCCTTTCAACATGCCAAAAAAAGATATTAGCATTAAATATTTTAAACTTGACATAGTTAATTAGCTCTAAGCATTCTGAGGGATCTCTAAGAGGAGAATATTGTCTGTCCAGAGAGGGAAAAGAGAGTTTCTGAGCCCAAGGCTCCTGTGCTGCTGCAGAGGGAGGGGTGGGTGACAGGGTATGTGGTTTTATATTAATGTATTGCTTTAAACTTGGGGTTATTTTTCTTTTTTTCTGGAGAGCTGTGGCTCTTTGTATCACTTCTCATAGCAGTGCAGATCTAGTCTGCCTGAGGGCAGCAATTTGTGCTTCAGAGGACTCTTGTCTAACTGAACAGGGAGGATAAATAAACACCCTGGCTGGCCAGCCAAGAGGAAGGGGTGTCTGCTCTTGCATAATGTCTGAATCTCTGTATTTATACAAGTAAAGCAGAGCCATTTCAAGTTGCTTTGGGTTCCCCAGAGGAGGAAGAGGAATTTTTTTTTTGGGGGAGAGGTAAATATTTCAAGAGAAAAAGATCCTTTTCTTACAGTTAGCTAGATCATAATTTCCAGTGGGGACTCTTCAGTAAAAAATGGCAATTGTTTGCTTTTCAGAATTCTGTACATCAGATTCTTTAATAAGAACGTGACAACAGTCATTAAGATTGTTCTTCTCTTGCACTGATTGTGCACAAACAGCCCCTGCTGCCTGTGGAATCCCAGATTTTGCCTCCTCTCAGTACATCTCCTCTGCTCCAGGCTGGGAAGTCCAAGCCTGCTTGGCTGTTCCTTGTACAAAAAAAGCCTTTCCATGCCTCAGCTGATCTTTTCTTTTCCTTCTTTTTGACCTTTGACTTTTCTACTATTGATAGAGACATTTCTAAACAACTAAAGCAACTTTTACCTGGGGAATCTTCCTCCTCCTGCTCGTGCTTGGAGGCTCCTGCTGCATTTCAGGCTGTCAGGCACTCGTCAGCCTTATGTCTGCACCTCCCTGCTAATGATTGTTTCCAAGGCAGAATATTAATTTATCTTCATTTGAGCTGTCAAGGTCTTGTTGTCTGATTTTCAGGGGCTTTTACAGCCATTTCTCAGCAACCTGTTCTTATGGATGACCCTTCATTAGGATCTGAATGGAGATATCACTGCAGGACACTTTTTTCTGTAGTCCTGTTCTTTCCAAAAAAGAGAACAGAGCCATTTCGAAACAGTGTTGGGACTTGGGGAGGTGTGTGAAAAATCTCTGGAGTAGCAGAAGGCTGTTTTAAAAATGCAGAGTATTTTTAGAACTTCAGTACTTTAGCAAAGTGTTCAGCACATTTCAGGTGTGGGTAGGAAGTACATGCACAGGGTGTAATCTTCTCAGTTCCCCAAAATTACTGGTTACATCTCAATTCAAGCCTTTAAATTGTACTTTCATCAACAGAAGTGAAAAATTGCAAGTGTTTTTAATGAAATTCACAAAGGAGCTGTTTATTTGTAAATTTTGGGAAAAGGTATGTTGATTTTGCTTTTTCTCTGTTTTTTTGACCTCATCCTTTCCTTTTTAGTTTTGCTACTGGAAAGAAAAAAAGCCCTGAAGTGAAAAGGGAGCAGGGAAAATCTGACATCACAACATTTTTATTTCTTTTTTTTTTGGAGTGAGGAAGAAATCACTATGTTTTGGGTTTTTTTTAAAAGCAGCCTGCTTTTCAGTGAGATTTTTCTGATGAGCTTCTGTTTATCTTTAATACACAACTTAAAATAATTGCAATCAGCCTTTGAACGCCGGGGCTGACCAGGCACTGTGATTTTTGGGAGGCTGAAGGATGTGCCTGAGAGGGAACACTTGAGCTTTGCCTAATTCCACACCTTCTGGATGGCTCTCTGAGGAGCTGTATTGTATTTTCCAGCCCTCTTTTGATGTGTTTTTCACAATTATTCTCCCTGCTCTGCTTGACAGTGCTCACAGGGAGCCTAAGAAAGGATTGCCCAGTGGGTTGTCCCAGGAGCTTGAGGACCTGCTGGGGGGCAATGCTGGATTTTAGCCACTGGCTCTGCCAACAATCAGCCCTTTCACAGCCCCTCTGT
>JAWWES010000169.1:31267979-31278605 GCA_035583135.1 Lophotriccus pileatus
GGGACACCTTCCACCAGCCCAGGTTGCTCCAAGCCCCGTCCAACCTGGCTTTGGACACTTCCAGGGATGGGGCAGCCTCCAGCTATTCCATCAAGAATTAGAGGAAGAAGCAGAATTTCATGGAGCAGGCTCAGTGTCAGATGGTTCTGACCTTGGGTTGCTCCTCAGGACACATTTAACCCTTTCTTGGCCAAACAATTTAGTGGACTGTGCAGTAAGCAGACAGGTACTGGGCTTCTGGAGCACATCTCTTACACAACACTTATTATTCTGGTGTGATCTTGGTTCCCAGATTTATTCAGTGTCCACATCTTGGGCACAAGAAAAACAGTGTCCCCCCTTTCCTTAATGCCAATCACCTCAGCTTGGTGCTGCTCACACTTTGTATGCTGGAAGATGCAAAGCTTGTTTGCCAGACCTCAAACCCCAGTGCTGGGCAAACCTGAGTGATGAAGTTAGAGAGCTGGGAGCACCTTGAGTGATGGTGCTCCCTGGAAATCCCAGCTGGCACTGCTCTGATGGTGATGGAGCTGCATGCAGGGGTTGGGCCATAATGAAGTTCTGTGCTGGAGACCAGGGAGTCAGATGTAATCAAATTGATGGAGCAAAATCAGATATTCAGGGGAGAGGCAATTAATCCTCCATTTAAGGACACTCAAATCAGCCAGACATGCCGTGCTGAGGACAGAAATAAGTCTTTAATGTGGGCTTCATAATAGGTAACTCCTGCAGAGGCATCTATCAGCTCTGTATAATGGTGATTTGCAACTCCCTGAGGAGTTAGAGACAACAGCTGACGATTTCTCAAGTTTTTTTGCTTCTAGTATTCACAGCAGGGTTGGCCTCTTGCTCTAAAAGCAGGCCCAGCCCTTTGGAAGATTGGTATCATGCCAGTTTGTTACTGTTTTGAAGAGGATAAAAGGTTGGCTTGAAGACAGTAAAAGGTTTGCTCTAAGAAAGGATGTGCTGGAAAACTCCAAGTTCACAAAAAAAACCTACATCAAGCTTGTGGTTCAGCTGTGCAACCAGAAGAAGGGCTGGTCTGTTGGTTGCTTAACCAGAAGAGAACCACTGATGAAGGGGGAGGAAGGACCACAGTCAGCACAAACACAGAGGCTTTGAGACAGGTCTTTAAAAGAAAATAAGTGCCTGAAAAACACAATCTCTTGAAATATGTTTCACTATTGAATGGTGAGTTGTTTTATTCTTTTGTGGAAGTCCTTCCCTTTTTTTCTTAGTTTCACTGAACTTGGCATCTGTCACGTCCTTACTGACTTAACCAGTCGTTACCAAGCCTATTTAACTAAAGAAAGGAAGCCAACACTTACTCTCAGGTATATATTTATATAAACTAAAATCTATTAGCCTTTCCTCTTTCTTTTTGCCCTCCCTGAATGCTCTGCCACATTCTGGGGGCACTGTTGCTGCCCTGAGCTTCCAAATCCTTCTGCCCCTGAGCAACTTCTTCCCTGGGCAGTGGGAGCCCCACACACAGCTCCCTGCCCCTTTGGAGACCAAATTCCTATCAGTTGCATCAGTCTGTTCCCCACAGAATCAGACCAGCCCCATGCAGTGATTTCACAGCCACTGCAACACCTCCATCACCACGATCATCACCCAGTGCAAAAGATTGATCTGCCATCAGAGAAGTGAAGGAATAAACCACGGGAATATAAATGCTCACAGCAACCCTTTCTTCAGACTGAAATGCAATTAAAAACAAATAGAAGTGGGGTCAGAAGAGGAATTTCCCTGCAGTGCATTACTAAATCAAGCCTCTGAGACAAATTGAATGAAACATTTAGCATAGTTGCTTTATTTATTATTACATAGACCCTCATATCTACCACTGTTTGTTAATTTTTATACCTTTGTAGTTTATTCCTGACTTTATTACCCAAACAGATGAAAGTCCTGTATTTAACTTCCTTACAAAAATCAGTTAATATATTCTACAGAAAAATAAATCTTCTGTGTGGGCGTGAAAGTAGTGTTTTATGCTAAAGGAAAAGAAAAAGAAAAGGAAAAAAAATCTTACTGTAGATCAATCTTTTTCTCTCCTTCCAGATTTCCTGCACAGTAAGAACTCCTGTTTTTATTGGCAGCTTTCCATATTCATGACAGATAGAGATAATCAATGTTTTGAAGAAAGGTATTTACTGTAGTGATGGACTAGGCATGTGCTGTGCAAATGATATTCTTTTAAAAAAACAAACAGAAGAAAGTATTTTCTGTGTTGTCAACCAAAATGCTTTTCTATTTCTCTTTCATTATAAATATGGAGAGTAAATTGTCCTGGTTTTCCTTGCAGTGTGATTTAAAACTCGAGAACTTTGGGATGTCTCTCTCAGTCTTTTCATCTCTAGATTAAGCAGCCCCAGTTTCTGAATAATTTGTTTTCCCTGCAAAGGAATAGGCAATAAATATATTGTGTAATGATGCTCACAGATTGTTATTCTGAAAGTGTATCTTAATATGTGTTTGACAGACTATCAGGTAGGACAGACTGTGTGAATGAGGAAGTGAGTATGAAATGGGACAAGAGAGAAACTAAGAATTATAGAGTGGGGTGTGAAATAATGTATGTACCTACACTGATTAGAAATAACACTAAAGATAACCAGGGAAAAATAAAAACAGGAAGAAGGGAATGTGGGACTGGGATACAACTCTGTGCTTTCAGAGCCATATCCCACCCAGCTATAAAGGGAGGGGCTTGTGATGCTCAGGAAGGATAAGATAATTCCACGCGTGCCACAGTGGCCAAAGGATGGGCAACAGATTTATAGGATGACTATAAGAAAGACCCAGACACTTTGTCTGGAAAATAAAGATATAATTTAGTGCTGAAGGAATTTCAAACCCAATAAATAGTGAGCGTGAAGTGATAATGAAAGAAACACCCAGTGCAGTCCCCTAAAAAAATTAGAAATAAACCAGTTTCACACTAATTATGATAATTTTCCTGTAAACCCCTGTTCCTTTTCAGCAAAATAAAAGCTGCTTGGAAGCAACCAAGAAACTAAAATTTGCTTCTGGCCATTATTGAGAGGAGATTTCAATATCCCAGGGAACAGATAAACCAAGCACCAAAGTATGAAATTTCTTTTTATTTTTTAATTTTTCATGTGACATTTTTGTTGGACACATCAGAGAAAGCAGCAGGCAGGCTGTTTTTGGCTTTAATGTTTGAGAAATAGAAATGGAAGAAAAAGATAACTCAGCTTCAAGCAGATGTAAGATCAGCATAAAAGATGCTGTTTTGGGGAAGCCAGTAACATGAGCTAATCAGGTATAGAAACCCCACATTTCTATTTAACTGCTTTTCTTTGCTGTATCTCGAGGCTGCCAGCAGCAATCACTTTGTAAACCAGAAAACAAAATGGTAATTGAAAAGTCACTTGAAAATGCAGCTTTCAGAATAAATCCAGGTATGGATAACAGAGAAAAAGGAGTGATGCAAACCTAATGGGTTGTGTTGTAAAGAGTGAGCCAGTAGGTGAGATTAATCAAAGGGAAAAGTGCTGAAGGAGTTTCACTCAGTGTTTGAGGAATGAAGAATGTGTATCATTAGCAAAAAACCCAACCTAAAACTGGAGCAGAAACCTAAAAACTTTAAAACAGAAAGAACTGGAGGCAAAGTCCTGTGCAGGGGCTGAGCCCCCCTGGCTCTGGAGAACCTCTCCTGACAGATTCCACTCCATGAAGGGATAACCCATCGATACAAACATGGTTTTGGCAAAGTCCCCAAGCAGGAACTTCCCTTGATACACTCTCCAAGCCTGAATGCTAAGTAACACATCCAATTTGCAGAGTGGATTTTAATTCAGTTCATTAATTTGTGAAGCAATTACATACTCATGTAAAGCCAGCAGGCTTCAAGGAAACAACTAAAGCACCAAGCACATTAATAAAATAGCTACAAGGCATGAGTATGTTAAATTTCCAGTTTTTAAAACTAACCTTACAGATGCATAAACATTTTGTTAAATCGTGCAGATCATCAAATAAAATTAATAGGTTAAACTGATCATCCTGGTTTTCTGGCAAAGTTTACAGAAAGCAAATGAAATGAGTTTCCACAAACCAGAAGTGGCTTTGTTAAATAGATTAGCAGCCTCAGTTCTTTGCTCATTCCAGGTTTGCTGCTGTAAAGCTGTCAATGGCAGCCTTTGTACACCTGATTTATATGTGACAATTTGTTCTCCTGTGTAGCTACTGAGCTCTGTTTTGAATGGGTCAATAATGGGTCAATCCTGATTAACTCTGAACATTTCTTTTATGGATCTAATGTGTTAGTTGAGGTGTCTGTGACTATGCAGCAGGACACTGCCAGTGCCACTGGCAGATAACCAGCCTGTTTACTTCCCTCTCTTGCTCCAGTGTGGGGTCAGAATACCTGGGAGCTTTTGCAGCACAAAACTGCAGGTATTTTAATTCCTTTACACCCTTTATTGCAGCTGCTGCTTGTAAATCACTATATGACCATTATTTAATTGTATTGTATATGTATACAGTGTTATTAATGAGCAAAACTTACAGAATCACAGAATCCTTTAGGTTGTAAAAGACTTCTGAGAACACTGAGTCCAACCTTTAACCCATCACCACCCTGTCAACTGCAATTAAGGTTTGATCCATGGTATATTCATGTGAGCAGTTTCGTGGCCTTTGATAGAATTATTCATATGAAAAAAAAGAAAGAATATAGAGTGGGATTGAACATTCTCAAAGGGAGTTCTTATTGGTTTAGCTCAAGGGGAATGTTTATTGGTGTAAATTCTGGTTTCATCGGAATTGAAAGCAAAGAAAACAATGTGCACCTTCGACCTTAAGAAGCCACTTCTTTAGGCTTACCAGTCACAAAACCTCATTTCTGAAATGGTGTCATCTAGTTCAGGCATAATTAGAAGGAAGTGCTGCTGTTTTGTAGATGGGGCAGACTTGGCTTTAGCAAGCTGGTGTGCAGAAGGCATTTTGTACTTCGGTAATTTAAATTCATCTTTTCATTTAGCAAAATTAGCAGATAATTATGCTCAGTGCATCGTGGACGTATAAAATCAACGTGTTGCAGGCTAAGTCAGGGTGTGTTGCAGGCAGCTTTGGCTGTTGGAGCTGTGCAATTAGCTGTTATCACTGCATGGGGGGTGAGGGAGCAGATCTGATCAGCATCTCTGAATTGGGTGTGTGGTGCATGGATTGTATGTTAATATTTTCAGATACAGACCTTCCTGTGCTTTTTTTGCCTGTGCCCCCAGCTTGCAAAGAGGCATTTGGCTCTGGTCTGGAAGCCATATGGCACCAAACATGCCCTTGCTTCCATCTGTCCATATAACTTAACCTCAGTCAGTCCCTGTCCCCCTCCCAGCGGTGTCCGGTGTCCTGCAGGTGAATTGTTGGCATGTCCTGAATATCAGCCTTATTTGGGAAATTGGCATGTTGGGGATGGGAAGATTCACTAGGACCTCAACAGTTAGCCACCAGGGACTTGGGAAATCTCAGCCCTTGGTTACAGCCTTAACTGTTTGCAGAAAGTTATTTAATGTGCCATTGGATGCAGATTCTTTTATTGGTCACAGCACTGCCATAGTATTTTAAATTTTATAACACTGAAAGCAGTTATTTTTGCTTTGGATATTTCACGAAAGGTAACTTTCATTCAAAATACAGTTTGCTTTTCTTAGGAAAAGGTTGTTTTAAAGTATAACCTTTGAGAAATGGATCTGACAACACAGCAGACTGCCCAATTTTTTTCCACCTGAATTTCCATTTTCAATGGATTTAAGATTTAGGTGTTCTAAAGATACATCTTTGGTCACAAAATATCTAAATTAAATAATTGATTTCTTAAAGGTCAGCAGGTTTTATATATCTAAGACTGTAAAAATATTCAGAACACTAAAGAGTTGGACTAAGAAATAGTTTCACCTTGATGCAAAAAATGTAGTCACAGAGATTTAATCTATAAGTGAATAAAATACACCCTTGAATCAAGCTGAGGAAGTGAATTCAAATACAAATTAATTTGCATTTGTTTCATATAGCACCATTAGAATTTTTGCCACAAATGAAAATGAATGTGGTTTGAATTCACTTTGTCAGACATAACTAAATAGTTCAAATTAATATTAAAAAAAGTTACATTTGGCATACAAGGGTATACATAGAAGCATGTAAATGGGTTGTTATAATAGCTTGTTAATATATACACATAATTCTATGAGAAAAAGCATTTAATGAATTACAATTTGATTTTCACTTGAAGGATCCAGTTAATTGAAATGTGATGTTCCATGCTTTCAGCTAATCTGGAGCTGTATTTCTGTCTGTTAAATGAGAACAAGAAGTGCCCAATTTGCCCTCAATTTGTTCTCTAATTTAGGGTGCAACCTTTCTTTGTGGATTTATTCAGTGCTTTATGAAGTACTGCTCCAGTGTAGGTGTATGAAAGTTGGATAGAAGGAATACAGAATTAGACTATCACATGTATGCAAGAGGAACATCAGGTACATTTGCCATAGTTATGGGTGAAATCTTTCAGTCCATCTGCAAATTAATTGGGTACATGGAGTTTGAAATGTGATATACAGAGAATATAACTTTGATGGAGGCACTGGCAACATGAAGTTGGTCACTGGCACATCTGACAATGGGGTTTGTGATCAGTGTTGGCATTTTTGCACAGGAAGACTTGCACCCTTGTTTGATGTTTGATGTTATTCCATGTTCTCCTGGGACTGGTTGTCACCAGCTGCAGTTTTGTACTGTCTGTGCAGACTTTAGTCATTGCTGTATAAACTTGCTCCTCAGAGTGTTTTCCTGAAGGGTTTTCTGTGATTGTTACAAAACTAACAGATTCAATCATCCACTTGGTCCCAGGAGATGGGATGGTCTCTTTCTTCTGGTCCTCCTGCGTGGAAACCCTCTGTGCAGGGCTGCTCCTTCTTCCTCTGTGTGTCCCTGGGGTGGGGTGGCTTTGCCAGGACTTATCTGGTGACATGCAGCTGTTGTAGCCTCTCATAAAACTCCCCCTGTCCCCTGAAACCAGCAGGATTCAGCCCCCAGCACAGACCAGGACATTTCAAAAGCTGGGAACTGTGGTTTTCCCTTTTTGGGTGCTACAGAGTGAATAAGGTGGTGCTGGTCCGTGTCCTTCACAGCTCTGGGAAAAGCCAAGAGCTTTCAATGTTCCTCTTTCCAAAAGCAACAGCTTCACATCCCAGTGCAGTATTGCACATGGATGATTTTATGTTCAGCATTACAGTGATGCAAGGCACAGTAACAGGGAACATTGCAATACACAGATGTAGATGATTATTTAAAATGTCTTTGTAATTAAGTTGCCCAATTCCATTAGCTTATAAGTGTCTACTACTCAGCATAACTAATAGGAATTTTATGGAGAATCAATTAGGATGGGAAAGAAAATTCTCTAGCTCTTATGATCTGGAAAGATAAGAATTCAGGAATAGAAATAAAGCTTCTCATTTCTCTCAGGCTCCAAACAAATTATACATCTGTTTCAAGGAGCAGAAATGAACCATAGCTTTTTATAGAAAAGCTGTTTGGAAAAAAAAGCACAAAACTTCTAAACCTAAAACTTAAATCAATGAAACTCCCTATTAAATAACATGAAATGGCTCGGGGAACGTGACCAAAAGAGATATATAATTGTGATACTGGTGGGCTTGGGGCAGTGGCTGAGGATAAGCAAACTGTTCACAGAAAGCTTCTTGGTGCTTGGATTGGAGCAGTGGAGGCCTTGATTTAGACTGATTTGGTGCTCACGGTAGAAAAGCAGGCTCCTAAATACACAGCCTGTCTGAGCTCAGGTTTTGGGCCAAAGAGATTATTTTGAAATTCCTTAATTTTGCCCCCACAGGGACTGGATTTTCTCAAAATCAGGGAATATTGTGTGGACAAGATCCCCATATCATAACTTTTCCTGCCTGTTTTATTTGTTGTGGTAGTTACTCCCTCTCAGCTAAGATGAGCTACTGCAAGAGGTTTCCTTTGTTTGATTTTGCTCTGTAGATCCCAATAATGTTGGTTTGCCAAGTTTTGCCTTGCTGCCAAGATGCAGAATGCACCAAAAAAAGAGGAAGAATAGATGTTTCATTGAAATAATGAACCCAATGGTGGAACAAGTTAAACTTGAAATTATCTGGCACTGAATATGGCTAGAGTAGATTTAATTTCCTCACAGCCCAGACATTTTCCTTGCTTCCTTTTTACTTCTTTGTGTATTATCTAATGAATGGGGCCATAAAAAGGTGGAATTTTTTCTAAAAATTCTTCAAAATGCCACTAGCAGCAGCTCAGGGAACAGGATGTGCAGCTGAAGCTTTGTGTTTGTTTTTAATCTCTGGAGAACTTTAAGAGAAAGGATCACCATTCCCTCTACAAAAAAAATTAGACACTAACAAAACTGCTCCCTCTGAAGGTGATGTTATGGGTAAAAATAAAGTACTTTTAATTTATTATAATTTAAAAAAAAACCCAAGCCCTTGCTTGGTGAGCCCAACTCATTTTATACACCAGTTCATGATGTTCATTATCACTTTGCCGTTCTGTTAAATCCCTTTAGGCTTTATTTTTTTTTTGCCTTCTGCAGTTTTTAAGGCTTTGCTAAATATGGTTAAGGAATTAATAAACCATGTATCTGCAGGGCTTTGTTTGATCAGCTGTAATTTGATGCAGGTATTAGTGAGGAAATGAGGGTGCTCGTTAATAGTGACAGACCTTGCAGGTTTAGCATGCAAGGTGTGCATGGGGTCTTTCCTCCAACAGAGTTGTTCACTCTTTATAAAGTCAAAAGAAATCCTTCAGTTCAGTTCTCTGGGCTTTGATTTAGTCCCCCAGAGCACCAAGTGTCAAATGCTCTCCTTAGGTTATCATTATGTGTGTGCTCAACAGCTTTTCTGACTGGTGACTCCAGGCTTTCCACTGGGGCAGTCAGATCACAGCAAAAGTAAAAAAACACTGAAAGGCTGAGGCTGGGAGGCGTGGAAGGCACCTCTACAAGTCTCCTAAACCCTCCTTAACGGGGTCAGAGAGAGCAGGTTGCTCAGGGCCATGGTGTTCCTCACACAGCATCACAACATCCACAGATGTGGAGAAGGGATTTTATTTGAGAAAGCAGAGAGAGCATCCCGTCAAAAAGGTGGGGAGGAGAGGAGGTTGCTCATGGAACACAGGAGGAGAGGGTCTAGGGTGGGTTGAGGACAAACAGGAATCACCACCCTGTGCAGGGCTCTCCCTGGCAGAACTCCATCTGAGCAGTAAATGGAGGATAATATTTATTGCTCAGCTCACAGTTCTTGTGTTTAGTGCGTGTTTACAAGGCACTGTGGAGATGAAAACTATCATGGCAGTGACGAGTTTCATGATTAATTGCCATGATTAATTGCAGAGCTCAGCTGTGTTCATTGGTTCCTCCTGTTTGGGGGTGCAGAGTGTGAGGGCTGGAAGGGATGGCTGTTGCTGTTGCAACGAGGGTGATGAACCATTGCAGAGAACCAATTACTGTGTGTGAAGTGCTGTGAAAAGGCAACTCTAAATTGCTGTTCTGTCACACCATTGCATTTCTTTTAGTTTACTTATCAAGCAAGAGACATTCTAGAATTTATGGAGCAGATCCTTCACTCTACTAACAGGTTTAATTACCACGATTTCACTGGTGTTAGACAGAGTTACTCCAACTGAACTCCATGTGCTTGCAGAACATTGCTATCAGTCCCTCTGGTATCTAATCCTTATCAAGGTCTAATACTTGTTTACAGAAAAGGAAAAAGAATGTTTTTCCTCCTCTCACTCAGCCCTTTTGATGAGGAGGGAACATTCAGCAGAGAAGTTTGGAGGGTTAGTCTGGCAATAGTTACAGCAGTGAGGTTAATGGGTGGTGTTTGGTGCTGGGTATTGTGTTTCCAAACACAACATGCACAGATGAATAAACTTATCTTGTAGAGTGAAGATACATAAGAGCAGCTACAGAAACAACATCATGTAATTAATTATGGGGTGAATTAATGAACAGAACAATGTTTGCATGATGTTTGAGCTACAGGACTCTCATTAACTTAAAGGCAAGCTAAGTTAATTAGAGTTCATTTTAAATGTTAAAGCTGCATTTTCCTTTTTTACTGAACTATGAAAAGTTTCACAGTTCAGGAGGTGAGGAAAGGTGATCCTCAGCTGGGCATGTAGAAAGGACATGTCAGACCACCCCATGAAAGACACTGGTTCTCCCTTGTTTTTAATTAGGTTGGCACTGAGCCTACCTGTACATGCTCGAAAGAAAGGCTGCATCAAGTGACATTGCTCTTTATTTTCCCCTGCAAGACCAGCTTTCAATTCATCACAGCTGGATAAGAAGCAGAAAGACCATTTTGCCACTTAAGAATTCCTAAATCATTAAAGAGCTAACTTGTGCTCTTAAGCATATTCTTAAAAAAATGTGATTAGACTGAATTATTGTTCTCTCTCCATCTTGAAGGTGGGAGCAGATGAGGTGATAGAACAAAGATCTGACTTACTGCCTTTATAATATTTTACAAACTGAGCATATCCAGAAGGAAAATCAAAACACAAGTGAGTGGTACTGAACTTTACTCCTGAACTAAATTT
>JAWWES010000169.1:31288499-31300458 GCA_035583135.1 Lophotriccus pileatus
AGTTGTCCTGTTCAGATAACTTGAAATAAATATATCTGGCTGGTCTATCATCATATAAAGCGTATTTCATCCACACCTTGAGGTTTATAACCAGTGGCTTTTTGGCTTTACTTAAGGATGTGTGTGCAACACTTATTTAAGCTGCTTTGGATTGTGAGGTGCAATTACAGTCTGAACAAATGGTCCATAAGGATTTCAAATTGAGAAGGGGTCAGCTGTAGATTAGAAGATTTACATCTTCTAGGCAAGATGTAAATAAAAGGGTTTCTTTTTAATGTGCATCTTTTTCTAGACTCGTGCTGCTCTCACTTTAGTGAAGTCATTTTATCACATCCAAAGATTTATTTATAAAATTTCACATTCAAGCTTGAGTTTCTGGGAAAAACAGAGAAAATACAAACTCTTTGGAAAAAAAACCCTGAACAAACCCAAAATCCGAACCACTTCTACCCAATAACTGCTGAAGGCAAATTTAGACAAAGCATCTTGAGAGCTGGGAAGGCGAATTTTGGCTCCTGAGCCTTTGTGTTGCTGTTCAGAAAGTCAATAAGTGTTTTAAACCTTTGCTGTGTATCAGAAGCTTTGATATCTCGGGCTCCTTTGATCTCTAGAAAGCTTCAAACCTGAGTGTAACTCATGGAGCTGTTTACAAATGTTACAAGATAGTTTCTCGTGTTCTATTATCTTTTTAATGAGTGCAGCCTTTCCTGTGCAGGGATCAGGACTGATCTTGCCTGGTACTTACAGGGCATCTTAAAGCTTCTGCTCTGATATCGTGCTTGGCATTTGCTAAAACACTGTACAGAGGAATAGGTGTAGTTATCATTTATGGTTTCCAGTGACTCACAAAACTGTCAGTCTAATAATTTGCAGTTGAGTACAAAGCATGTGTTTTCCTAAAGGAGTTAATATTCTAACTGCTCTAATCTTACAATGGGTTGGTCTGTCCCTGGCTGTTTAAACAGAGTTTATGGAAAAGGTAGTTTGTTACCATATTTTTAATGTATTAGCTACTAAGCCATACAGGACTCTTTCTGAGACATCTCTCATGCTTTTTCAAGGCTCTGTTAAAGAAGAGTTTGTATCTATTTTGGCATTTTATTTTGGCTAAAACCCTCAAATATAATCTGGCAGGAGCCCGTAATTATTGAGCCAATGAAACCCACAAACAATGAGTTGTAGTGAGAAACAACCTATGTTCTGCATGAATCTGAATAACCCACAAAGCATTGCCCCGGCAGAATCCACCCAGCTGGCACGAGTTCAAACTAGAATCCAAAATCTGGAAGCTGTTCTTGCTAAGTCAAACCTACAGGGAAATGAAAATAGGCTTTATACTATGTTCTCCTGCTTTCATGGAGCTGATGGTGGGTTTTATACTGTGGACCTTCTTAACTAGTCACAGTGTCAAAGTGCTGAGAAATACAGGCCTTCAGGAGAGATGGAAGTGTGATTTTTAGCTGCTGGGAGAGTCAGCTTTCTAGATGGGGAGTGTGACTTGGTGGCCCCAAACCACAGCACCTATCAGAAGGGAATTAAATCTATCTGTACTCAAGAGTGACTCTTGCAGTGTACTTCTCAGCCCCCTCCTCTCCATCTGTAGCTGGTGGGAGTTGAGCTTACTCAGAATTGTGCTGAGGATGCTTAACACCTTGCAGATGTTTAAATTTGAATACCATTTTTAATAGGCTATAAATGAAGTAATACTGGTTGGGTATAAAGTGTAATAGATTTGAAAGCAAGGTTGAAAGAGCTTTTTGAGACAAAATGTGGATTTTTTTTTTTTTTGTTTCAACTGCTTTTAAGCTTCCTCTTCAGATTGAATTTCCAAATCTGTACAGTTTCTTGCAACTTTTCTTTTTAATAGACTGGATGCAAAGAGATTCTTTTATTCTTTTTTGATCAATGAAAGAATTGTTTCAGAGACCAAAGGTAGCTGATCCTGAAGCAGGAAAAAGTTGGTTGGAGCTCCTGGGAGGTGGATGTGTCCGTGCAGATCTGAGTCTGTAACACCACCAGCAGCGTGTTGGTGCATCCACCCTCTTTGAACTTTTCTTCAGGTAAACAGGTAGGCAAGGATAGATAAACAAGGACAAACTGCCAGAGGATCCCCACCCCTGCCTTCAGTATTTTAAGCAGCACAAGAACTACCCCAGAGCACGTGGTCCCTCTCAGGGACATCCTCTGAGTTCTCCTTTCTCCTGCAGAGATTAATGAGGATTGTGCTTTCTGCAAAACCAGGAAGGGTTCTGAGGATTTTTTTTCACTATTCACCTACAATTCACCCCTCCAACCAACAGAGAATCCCAGAATCCAGGATGGCTCAGGTTGGAAGGGAGCACTGGAGGTCATCTGCTCCAGGTTCCCTGCTCAGGAGGGGTCGCCTCCTGTCACTCAGGAGTGTGTCCAAGTGGCTTTTGGATATTTCCACTGCCTCTCTGAGCAGTCTGCCCCAGTCTGTCCCAATACTCAGTCACCTGCACAGCAAAGAAGTTCTTCCTCCTGTTCAGGTGGAACTTCTGTGTTCCAGTTTCTGCTTGGCCCCACTGAGCAGAGCTGGATCCATCCTCTGACACTCTCCTTTCAGGTACAGAGAGACTTTAATAGGGCTCCCTCTCAGTCTTCTCTTCTCCAGGCTGACTCTCCTCCAGGCTCAGCAGCCTCAGCTCTCCCCATAAGGGGAACCCTCCAGTCCCAACATCCTTTTAGCTCTCCACTGGATTCCAGGAGCAAAAATTCCAGGAGAACCTTTTTATTTTGATATTTTCACAGTGACAGCAATAACAGCCTGAGAGGTGCTGAACACAAACCCTTGATTTGCAAGGGAAGGGTTGTACAAATGATGCTTTGATTGCATGTAGTGGCAATAGTAAATACAACACTAAAGGCAATACATCCTCTTAGGAGAATAATTCTGCAGCACTGCTCTGTAGTGCAACCAAAATGCTGTAAAGCTTTGCCCTAAGTTAATAATTTGGAATAGTGCTGAAGAATAGCACTCATTTTTAAGGAGGATGGATGTTTGCTGTAAACCAGACATCATTTTATAGCTTGGAGACATATGAGCAGTCCCTTAAGTATCTGCCTTGCAAATGTTAGCATGGGTCAAGAGGAAAGAAATGAGAGAGACTACAGCAAGTGATGTTTAAGGCTGTTGCCCCTGGCATAAAACATTTATTGCTGTTACAAACTACATTCAGACAAAATGAGAATACAAGATCTTTTACTTGTTTGAAATTTGAAATAGGGTTGGTTTTGGTTTTTTTTCTATTATCTGGTGTCTGCTACTGCAGGTCTGTAAATGAAGTGTGCACTGTACTAGGATTTTAAGGTTGAGATGTGGTGAGTAAGGTTGTGTCATATCTCCCAAAATAACCAGTGACTAAAACTCCCCACTCCTAGTCTGCCAAAACAAAGGAAAATTATTCTCTTGGTTTCCTTGGGCCCAGATTACTCCAGCACACTCTAAGGGGGAGAATGAATAACCAGCTTCTGGGCTTTATTTCTGAAGTTTTCAACAAATCTCTTTTTAATACCCCTAGGAGTCAGCCAGTTCCACTAGGGTGAGTTACTAGCAAACAGAAACATGACTAAGAAAAAGGAGGATTTACGGCTGTGTTTGAGGAGAATGACAAAACTCTGATGTTCACAGATCACTCACAGGGCTAGTCACAGCAAACACCTCAGAGCAGCTCGTTATGTCCCTGGAAATACCTCCAGTAGTGCCCAGCTTTCTATTGCAACTTGATGGAACCTGTTTCCAAGACTTGCATTTTGCAAACAGACCTTGGAACGACTGCATTAGATCAAAACCCAGATGGAGCTGGGAAAATTGTGTTAACATCACAGACACTGGAGGTCCTGGCTCCCTGTTCAAGCTCCAGGGACCTGACTGAGCTGCAGGACTCAGGCCCTGATGATGTGACAACACAGAGAGCAGCAAAAGTGCTGGATGGCTGATTAAAAGCAAACAGTTAACGAGCTCTTGTTGCAGGACAAAGAAAAGGCAAGAACTCTATTTGACCTACAGAGTTTTCAACTTGCCTGCTCTTTAATCAGTGCAACTCAGTGGGATCCTTTGGACCATAAAATCCACATTTGGCTTATAATGGCTACCTTTTTTTCTTATTTTGAGAGAAAAAGATGTGAAAGAACCACAGGAGCAAAAGCATGTTTAGGTCTTACGTGAATTTTGTTGAAAAATTATTTTATTTGTCCCAGGGTGTAAAACTATTGGTAGGTTCTGGTGGGGCAAAGCCATTTCCAGGGTAGTGCTTTTAATTTGATCTACAAAAGGTGGAGGTATGGTTTTGTGGTGACAGAGTAATCGATGTACAGACTCTGCAAACCATGGCATTTTCGAGAGTAATTCCATTTCCCCCGTGTGAGATCACGTCATTTCATTGTTGCTCTCCCAGTCCCCACCCAGTGCTGTGTCAGGCGTGTGGGAGTCAAGATCACTGTTCTCTGGGGAGTGTGAGAGATGAAAATACATCTTAGACATCTCCCTCTGTCGTTTCTGAAAGTGCCAGTGACCAGTGCATGTGGGCTGTGTCTCGATTCAGTGTCATGCTGTTGAATGTCACAGTGTCACAGTGTTCTCCCCCTTAACACCAACTCCTGTTTTGGGACTATATATAATAGACAGGAGCCATTCTTCTCTTTATACAAAGAGGTTTGAGTCTCTTTTCTCTGCTGAGAGACATCAAATGCAGGAGCCCTTTTGTTAATCGTGAAGGACATTGAAGGGAGCATTGTGCGAAAACCAGAACAGCACTCAGCCCCACGTGGGCTGAAACTGGGACCCTGCAACATTGCAGAATTTCCACCATTTCCATGATTTCCCTGTCATTTCCAGCCATATCACTGCACTGTGAGTTTTTCCAAGTGTTATTTCATTAGAAAGCAGGGATCAAGTTTCCAGCCCGTTGTGGTAGCCCAAATTACAACTGAATATCCAAAGCTCTGCTTAATGACAGTTAATATTAGGGTGTGATGTTACAAAACAATCAAAACATTTCTGAGCATTTCTGTGCCAAAAAACCATAAAAGCTAAAATGGAAAGATTTATGAATGCCTTCATTTCCCTCTTTAGAGGTTACCTACATTCTGTTCTTTGTTACTCACCTTTAACATCATTCCACTGTTCTTAGGCAGCAATTTCACTGACAGGGTTGACTGTCACAATATTCCAAACACTTGTGAAATTATTTTCTCTTAACACAACTGAGATCTCTGAAATTAAATGATGGGGTGAGACACTCTCAATAAGAAAACAAAAGTGATGGATAACCACTGCTGCAGGAAGAAACCTCCATGGAGCCACCCTTTGACTGCTGATGGTTTAAACCAGTTTTGATTTCCCTGTACAAAACTATCTTTCACGAACACAATGAAATACTGTGAAAGATTTAAAAGATTCAGAAGATTTTATGCCTTATGTGCCAATAAATTTTTCATCAACCACCATAAAAATACAGTTTAAATTGCCCTTCAGAGTTCATATTCCGTGTTCTGACTTTTCGCCATTTCAATGGCTTTTTTTTTTTTTTTCCAACAAACTAAAGGTTAAAGCTCTTATTAGAATTGAATTCCGTAACAGGACTTTAATCACAGTGCTGCTACTTTGGTACTGCAATATAAATAATCACCACTGTGACAAATTTCCCGCTGCTGCTCAGTGAGTGTCGTGGTTCCTTATTCCTGCTAACTTGTTCTTGTTATACCCTCCTGCCTTATTATTGTCATAATTGGCCTTAGGAGAAAATCTACAGATGGAACTTTTTTTTTAGATATTCCTCTAAAATTCTTTTTTAGGGAAGTTTTGAAAGAAAAGTATGGTTGGAATCTCAGAGAAAAAAAGTCACTCATGTTTCCTAAACCTCCTGTATTCGGCAAAATAAATGTCTCTACTCATAGATTTTAAGTCAACTGAAAGGGATCAGATGAATATAACGTGTCTTAACAAAATGTTTTCCTATAAAACCAACTCACCCAGCTTTAGCAACTGTTTTTAATCTTAATTTAATGTTTTAATTGAGCTTTTATCTCCCAGTGAACGGGCCTTTCTAGGTTTGTCGTTTAAAATTCAAATTTAAACTATTAATGGTGTTGAAATGTAATGGGTCACATTTATATGCAGAGAGCAGCATGTACAATGGAATCATTAGTGCTGTCAATAGGATATAAGGAATAAAAAAAAAGAGAAGACAACAAACATAGTAAGGTCAACAGGACCAGCAGGGCAAAAGGGGGATTTGGATCTTTCCTAGATTAAAAACAACTGGCAAGGGTTAAGCAGCAGTCACCAAATGTGACAGCAGCACCTGTCAAACAAAAAACCAGGGTAATGGTACTGAGATTTTCCTTTTATATTTGACCCCTGTTGCTTACTTAGATTGCAAATACTGGTTTCAGCCAAATTCAGTCATGCCAGGTCACCTTTCCAAATACAAAATAGGATGAGCCTCTGGGACACATCATATTTGCCAGTGCTGATTATGGCTACTTGATCAACTGGGTTCCACTGGTTTCCTCTGAAAAAAAAGTGATTTCATTTTTATTTGTGTCTTTTTAACTAGTCAGCAAGAGCTCACCAGATCAGGTGCCCTGAATTAATGGAACAATGAGAGTGACTGAATTCTGCAGCACACTGTTCCCTTGGCAGAACAGAGAATCCAACCCTCCGTGTGTTATTTTAGTTATTCTTGCCAGGCAGTTTAGTGGTGCTCATATTTTGTTAGAATGAACAGATCAAAACTGGGACAAGGCTGGACTTGTGTTGGACAAGACAACAGACAGCAACTCTGTCTCTTTTTAATCTGTTTTGCCCCCATTTCCAATGGAAAAGGTGGCTCCAGTCTGTGAGAGGAGGCAGATGATTGCAAGTGTCCTTATTTTTGTGATCTGGGGATTTTTCAGTTGGTGCACTGACTAAGTATTGCTATAAAATGCACTTGTTAAAAATGCAATACAGAGAAAATAAGTTCTTTTAAGCTATAAAATGCTGGTAAAACTTATTAAAGATCAGAAGAATAACTCTTATCTAAGTATATTTTGTGGATGATGGGTTCAGTTCTAGTCAGTACTTTGTTATCAGAATGGAGTTATTCCCTGCAAGAAGAAAAGCCCAAAGCAACAGATTTGTTAAACAATCTTTCTTGGTTACAGTAAGAGTTGGTTGCAGCCTATTTATTATGAGGAGATAGTGAGGGAGAGTAGGATTTCTCTTATTATCTTCTAGTGACTCTCAATATCCCCTATTTTGCATGCAAAGTACTGTTTATCTAAAAAACTCAGTATTGTGTCAGGAAAAAAAGAAAGTGCAAATAAAACGATGCCATTTCTGAAATTTGTGCCAACTTACTTCAGCCCTAGCCCTGTAATTTTTTCATGGTCATTAAACAGAAGAAAAATACCTTAGAATCTTCAAGAGTCCTTCAAATCCTTTCTTTCACAGTCAGTGGTGGTGTATATGTATAAATATATAAATATATTTATATTTAAATTCTATATACTCATATATACATAGTACATTTAATATATTATAGGTTTAATGCAGTTAGTATACATTAGTAAGTAGAATTAATCTGCTTATTCTTAGGATACTGCCTGTAAGATGCTGTCTTTCACTAAAACCATTATGTTTCCTGTATTCAGCATTCATTAATATGCAACTAAATGCTCTTTTCTGTTGCTGGTACTGTGTCCAGACTTCAGGTTCTCTGACTGAGTTTGGTCCAAGTTTAATTAATCTGAAACTCGATTTCCTGCCTGCTTCTCTCCTCTGTGGAGAGACATTGCCTGGCAGAGCATCCCCGAACCACAGTTGTGCTCCAGGACAGAGATTTCCAAAGGCTTGGGGGTCAGAGTTAAATTCTGCCTGTGAGGACTTGGAAACTTATTTTTGATTCTATTTCCAGTGCAAATGAGACTTCTCATTACTCCACAAAAATTAGGGGATTTTTTTTCTGTATTTATTCCAGAATGGACAAATATCTAGGTGCTCCCTTGGGAAATCAAGCTTTGTGGTCTTGGCTTGCCACAATTTGGAGAGGCTTTGATTTTACCCTGCCTAGAAAAGGGCCCCCAGTGTGTGTGATCTGTGGTGAACCAGAACGGGCTTTGCCACTGCCAGTTCTCAGCTCCAAATTGCTGATTTCTCTTCAGAGCTTTGTTCCAGTTTCTGGTTGGTTTTTGATCAGCCCAAAGCCGTTAACGTGATTTCAGATTTTTATTTTAGCTTTCAGAGCAGGTTGTTTGTAGGAAGTCCTGTTGGATACCTTGTCCAGGCTTGTCTGTACTGATGTATTGCAGACATTTATAAAAATCAGAAACCCATCATATTTCACTGCACTTGCTTGTTTTGCAGCTCCTCACGCCTCTGCAGTGTTTTCCTTAGAGCTGTGCCTCCTATAAACACATAAGTGTCTGTGCTCTGTATTTTAAAGTCTTCTGCTGTTTATTTGATCTTATGGACATTTTGGTAGTGTCTGTTCTTTCCTTAGTTAAAAATCTGTTGCTAATCTTCCATTTATCTCAAAGATCCTTTGCAGTATTGTGCTGGGTTGAATGCTAAATGTGTATCTGGTGTCATTCAAACCTATTTGAATGTAAGAAACCAAGCTGTGCTTAAATGAACAGACATTGCTAGGAGTTTTAAAACAACTTTTAAGATCCTCTGGAACAGCTGTGGGGGTTTCATTACTGAAAATTCCTTCCCTGTGTGATACAGCTGCTCTACCAATACAACATCTCAAAATGTGGCCAGTTCCATCCTATGAATTTTCACAGGTCTTTAGCTCTGGGCTACTGAGGGTGTCACTATTTTGTCTCAAGCCCATCAAATGTTCCTCAATATTTTATCCAAGCTGGCTTCTAACACTGGCAGTGCTCTGAAGGTTTCTGTCCTTAGCCCTGGGTTATTTTCTATGTGCTTCCAGTCTCATTACTGGTCTCATCTTGCTTTCTGTAGGTGGCAGCAAGTATATTGTTCTGCTGATGCTCTTCAGTCTCTCTGAAAATGTTCCAGACCTAACCCAAGGAATGTGCAAATATGTGTTTTACTGCAGAGAAAATACTTGGCAGGCACGTTGAGGTCTGGGTATGACAGGAACATGGGATTTTCTGAAACACGTGCTCAGAAAACAGAATTGCCTGAGAGAAATCACTGCATTACCTGAGTGGTTATCATGAGAGAGAGCTCTCTGTGGCAAGGGAGACACATCCTATTCCAGAATTCCAATCTGAAACTCCCAGCACATCAGCACATCTTGTTGCCTCTCTAATGGCTCTACCAGGTCACTGCACAATCTGCAGGACAGCAAAGAGAAGAGGAGGGAGGATGAGAAATGGGATGGGAGGAGAAAAGTGCAGAAAATGTAGCTATGGATAAGGAATACCATCCACTGAGGCACTCTTTGCTGGTAAAATGGCTCTGCTGTAACTTAGCCCAGTGCAGAGCAGCCCTAAAGCTGTTGTTCCCTGTCTTGGCACTCTGTGTTCAGTTTCGAGCCCCTCACTGCAAGAAAGATATTGAGGTGCTGGAGTGTGACCAGAGAAAGGCAAATGAAGCTGGTGAAGGACCCAGAAAACATGACTTATGAGAAGGAGCTGAGGGTGTTTAATCTGGAGAAGAGCAGGCTCAGGGAGGACCTCATGGCTCTCTACACCTCCCTGACAGGAGGTTGTAGTGAGGTGGGGATTGGTCTCTTCTCCCGTGTCTAAGTGAAAGGACAAGAGAAAATGGCCTAAAGTTGTGCCAGGGGCTGTTCAGATTAGAGCTTAGAATTTTTTTTTTCATTAGAACAGTGGTCAGGTGTTGGAATAAGTTGTCCAGAGGGGTGATGGAATCACTTTCCCAGAAATGTTCAAGGTGCTTCTGGATATGGCCCTTGGGGACAGGGTTTAGGGGTGATTATGGTGGTGCTGGGTTGGTGGTTGGACCAGATGACCTTGAAGCTCTCTTCCAACCTCAATGGTTCTGTGATTCTGTTCTTGTGTAACCATATGCCAAGATCCAGGACCTTCTCCCAGTGATCTCCTGCAAGCCCTGTCCCATGGACACTGTGCTGTGACAGGGCAGCTTCCTACAGGTTGGTCTAAACAGCCCACAGTCCTCTTTCCACCTGCCTGATTCAACTGACCTCGTGGAGTTTCTCCTGTTTCTACTTGTGGCAGTGACTGGGGGATCAACACTTGTCCCTGTGGTTTCATCACTGGATTAAAGTCAGTCAACTGATGGCAATTATAAAGCAATCCCAGTGACAGAAGAAATTGTTCTTGGCTCAAGGATTAAATGAAAAACTAGACAGTGAAGTGCCTGTGCAAATCAGAGCTGGTAACATCAAACTGTTCATGTGGGCTCACAAAAAGTTATTCTGCCATCAGTTGAAACAGGAATTCTAACAAGTTTTCACAACAGAAAGTAGGATTTTAATTCAAGAAGTAATCAAATCTGAGATGTTTAAACTCTGGCCTAAAACAAAAACACCTGAGAAGAGTAGCTGGTCCTCCTGGGACTTGACAGCATTCCAGAGCGAGCGTGGACGTGGCTGAGGCTGTTCAGGAGGGCTGATCCTGTAACCTGCAAGCCTCAGCTCTCTCAGGTCTCACTCCATACCAACACCAGTGCTCTGTCTGAAGCAGGGAGGTCTTGCCTCTGTTCTCTCTCTCCCCTTGTTGTCTGGTGCTGCTGTGGTGTGCAAGGGAGCGGGGCTGGGGCCGTGAGGGTGAACTGGGCTGCTTTGTACTGAATGTCCAGGGCAGGAAGAACCACTTAGAGGAAAAGTGGAGTAGAAAAAGATCCTTTTTTTTTTAAAAAAAAAAAGCTTCTACCTAGTTCCAAGCAGGGTGAGATTTCCCCTTCTGCTCTCAGCTGCAGGGAATGCCTCTGGAAGCAGAGCACTCGAGCTTTTAATTTCCTTCCCCCTCGACTGGCTGCACAGTGCAGTGGGAGCAGACTACAGAGCCTCACTCTTCATCTACCTTATAATTGTTGGTGTCTGAAGGAATTGCACTTTCCTAACTACAATATGCTGCTGCTTTGCTGCCTGTTATCCTCATGAATATATCAGCAGGAAGGAGTTGAAAATCTCCCTCATTTTCCTCACGTGTAAAACCCACCTGCCCCCTTCGCGCAGAACATTCTCTAACCCAACTCTTCTCTCGCTGCCCATGAGTGAGCAATTTCCTTATTTGTTTTGCAGTGAAAAGAAAGGACAGGGAAAAATATAGGAGTAGCTTACAGTGTTGTGCAAGTGGCAGAAAATGGCCAGCTTCTACCCAGTGAAAAGACAAATGCTTCTGTGTGCTGCCAGTGCCAAACCCTCAGCCGGCAGCGCAGGGTGCCAGCAGGAGCAGCTGCTGCTTCTCCCTCCCCTGCTTTACCATCATAACTACTTAAACACTTTCTGTCACTGGAAGAGATGTTGAAAGAGAAAATCAGTGCAGAGGCAGTCTCACACACCGAGATTTTAATCCCAGTTTGCTCCATAATATCCAGACCCGGATCTACAGCTACTGTTTTCCACTGGAAAAATCCGAAGCTCCTTTTCTTTGAGAGGAGCTTTGGGTTTATAGGGGAGAGAATAAAGCTGCAGTTTGAACCCCTGCTGGTCTGTTGCATGTTGTGGTGGTGCTGTGCAAAACTGTCACCTGGGGCAGAAGAGACAAAGGTCTTATTTCCCTCTTTCCTTCTTTCCGCATGTCTCAGTTTCAAAGCAGTTCACCAGTCTGGATTTTGTAGCTTTTGGCCTCCAGCTTTTCAACCTTAGTCTTACACTTTTTATTTATCTATTTATTTTCTTTCTGCTGTACTTTACTTTCTCTTTGAGCTTATACACACACACACACACACACATATATATATACACACTGTTTTATTCCAGAACTTGTTTGTGAAGAACTGCATCTCACTTGAGCAGGAGAGAGTCAGGGAGCAGGAGAGAGTCAGGGAGCA
>JAWWES010000169.1:31307227-31323906 GCA_035583135.1 Lophotriccus pileatus
TCTTTGTTGTTTGGTGTTTAATCCTCATTAAACAGTGCACTTTTCCACTTCTCCTCTGTAAAAAGAAAACAAAACAACAAACAAGCAAAAAAAACCCCAACTTGTTTTTTTAAATAAATTGTTCTAGAAATCTAAATTCGAGGTAAAGATTAAGATTTTTTCTCAGATGGTTTCTGTTGGCACTCACAAGATTAGATGTTCATTATTCCTGACCCAGTGCTTCTGTAGCAGCTCTTTGCTCATCTGAATCCATGTCCTTACAGAGGAAAGTGGGGAACATTTTCAGTGGATTTTCTTGAAATTCCCCTTCATTAAAAAAGAAGTGAAGATGGGATGCTGGTTAAGCAACGAACAGTTTGCATGAAAGGCATTAGGTCAAAATTCCTGAAGGAGAAAGACTGCCAATCACAAGCTCAGTGTTCTGCTGGGCAGAATTTTGCTGGGGGTAATTTCCTTCCTGGTTTGTGATCACGAAATTGCTGTACTCGTGTGGGGGGAAATATTACTTTTAAAAGTTACAGTGCCTCATAGTCTTAGTTAATTTTGAGTCATCATTAATTGGCTTAATTTAAAGGTGTGATTTTAATGAACACACTAACATTTTTGACTGCTTCTCCTCCTCTTCACTTTGTGTCATCCCTTTCTGATCTCTTGGTTTCACAGACAGTGACTCATTTCTCATGTTTCCATGGGTCCATGATCATATCACACAGCCCACCATTCTTCTCACCTTTCTCCCTATTGTCTCAGAAAGAATTTGACTCTTCATCTCTTGGTGATTCAAAGCATGAAGCTTCAAATGATTTAAAAAAAAAAATGGGTGGAGGAGAGACAAGCTGAAAGAAAATGATCCATCCACGGGCAATTACGGAGTACGGCTTGGGGGATCTTTCAAATGTGCCTGTGCACCTTTTTAAAGGTTCAAATTAAGGAAACACGGGGTTAAACATCAGGCAAAAGCTCTTTGTTTTTCATGACAGTGTGGTCTTGAGCCTACTCAGTGTAACACTGCCAGTGTGTTCCTTTCTCATGCCCAGCAGGCTGAAGGAATCATCACCACGACATCTGGCACCCAGGCGTTGCAACCCAGACACAGCTGCCTTCTGACAGCAGTTTTTAAGATAACCAGGGACTTGCAAGCCAATTTTTTCACCTCCCAGTAGTCTGAACATCAGCATCCCTTTCCCCCCCTTCCATCTGAAATGGGAAAGTTTCATGTCTGAGGCTCCTCAGCCCTGGTGGCTGTGCTGTGGTTCCCAAGGGAATGCTGTGTGTTCACTTGCCCTTTCCCTCCCAATTCTCAAGGATAAATTATGTCTGTCAGCATTTGGGGACTGAGGCATTTTTGCTTCGTGCCAGGATGACAGAAAAGCTGTTACCTGTGTCTGATTCATTTCACAGCTCAGTGGGGCCACAGGTAGCTGTCCTGGAGCTTGCTATTCACATCACACCACAGACCAGATTAGATGTCGAGGATGCTTATGGGGGAAAGAGTGAGACACATTCACAAAGAGAAACTCAGACAAAGCTGGAACAAAAGTGGCAGAAAGCACAAGGAAATGGCAGGAGCTGCCAGTTACAGCCTGTGTGGCTCTTTTCCTGGTTAATCTGAAAGTACTAAATTAATTTCAAATCAAACATTAAATTAATTTCCTTTGTCCTGTCACGAGTTTAATGAGCAGAAATAATGGAAGTTCCAGCAAATGCTGCTTTTCTCTGTAGAAAAAGAGCTTCATCTGTAAGGAAAAAGTGCCAGGATATCCATCAGGATGGGCCAGGGGTTCAGTAACTAACTCTGAAGTCTGGAAGCAAAAGCAGTTTATTTTCTCAGTGTCTCTGGGGAGATGAGGTCCATGATTTGTTCCTTTCATTTCCCCACGCTGCCAGTTGTGTCTGCAATTAGATGTCCTTGTCTACTTGTATCCGATCTTGAGTAAAATTTGTGGAAGTTTCACTGTTGTTTACAATGAATTTCAAACAGACACTAAATCCCAGTGAAACCTCTGGGTTTGAAAGCATATTACCTGTTTTCTCTGAAAACCAAAGGAATCAATTCTGTCATTTGGGGTAACATTTTTCATCTATTTTTTTTTTTCCTTTGTTGATACGATATTTTCGCCTGTTTTCCTCACAGAGCAGTAAATCATGGGTGGCCCTGAAGTTGTTTTTGTGACAAAGAAGTAAACACCTTTTGGTAGGAATTATTCCCTTTTGTAGGAATAATTCAAAGCAAAATATATAGTTTTGTTGACTGATTCAGTGAATTCTGAGTAGACAGAGTGGACTGGTGTGTGTGTGTGTGTATATATATGTATATAATGTTGATAACAAACAAGCACTGCAAGCAAAACTGAAGCTGATTTAGAAATAGAGACCCTACAAATGAAGAATATTGAAACTAGAAACAGATTCAGTTTTTATTTTAAAGTAGTTTGACATCTACACAGTTCATCATCATGGTGACTGTTAACTGCCTCTGGATTAGGGCTGCAGGTTGTATTAAAACAACTCAAAGTGAAAGGAACATAGATTCCAGCAGCATCACAACCACCTGGTGAATGCAGCTGGTCTTGGAGGAGCAGCAACTTTTAGCAGTCTGATGCAAAGACAGTTTATGCCTCTGATGTCCATCAGGATCTTCTCAGGTTCTCTGCACGTTCAGAGCTAATTTTTGTTTGTTTGGGGCTTGTTTATTTTAATTTATAGAAACAACTCCTGCACAAAATGTAAATTCTCCATCTGACTGAGTGGTTCCACCAAAGCAAGCTCTTAATTATGTTTGTGCCCCAACCCACCTCTAATTAGGTCTGAGCTAAGGAAATGTGGCAAACAGCTGTGTAGGTCTCATTGGCTTCAAATACTTGTTTGCCTTCAGGTTCACTTGTGGACTCAGACAGATGTTCTGTGTCTGCCTGTGAAGGGAAGTTTAAGGCATTGCCTTCCAGAGCAAGGTGTAGGTTTGAGAGAGTTGTAAGTACTTAAGAAATGCTGATTCGGGTTTGGGGCTGGGTAAAGACATTTTCTTGATTAAAAATGCTTTCTTATGAACTTCATAACAGTGGGCAAGCCAGAACACCCACAGCTGAGTACTGAAATAGTGCAGTCTGTGCTGTAAATGGGGGAGGTGGGATATGGTGATGCTTGTAGGCAGGTAGTGAGCAATACAGAAAATAGCAGGACAGCACAAACAGAAGATTAAAGAGCTTTTCAAATAAAAGTGCTATGCTTTGGCTGGAAAAAAAATGATATTAACACATTGCCTTTGTTTAGGCTTCCAGACAAGTTAAAATTCTAAGTTAACAAGTCCAAGTAGTGATTAGAGCAACTGTGGAAACCTCATTTGGGAGAGCAGAATGAAGCAAAGCCATGGGTAGCTCCTGAGATGTAAGAGCCAAGCTGAACAGCAGGAAGGTGTCCCAGATGGAGCACTGCTTTTTCCCTGTGTGCTGCATCTGGTGCTGCAGACACCCTTCAAGGCAAGATGGAGTGAATTAAAACGAAGCATTTGTCTGGCAGCCTGCACAATCTGATTGCAAAGACTGATCATGGATTAAATCCTTCTGACAGCTGAACCATTTAATAACAGAGGTTTCAGAAGGTGGAAGGCTCCAGGCAATTGGGCTGTGGAACAATTAGTTTTCTTGTGGTATAAAAAAAAGCACAAAAAACCCCAACCCCCCCCCCCAAAAAAAAAATCCAAACCAAAAAACACTGAAAAGTCTCATTGCAGATAATTTATTTTTCATTAACTTATTTGAAAACTTCCTGGAGGAATAAAGCATTGACTTAAAAATGAAGACTGTGGAGGGGAGGAAGGAAGCAGGTGGACAGGCAAGAAGGAACACACTGAATTTTGGCTGGCTTTGAAATACACTGGAAGTCTTTCACTGAGAAAAGTTTTGCCACTTCTTAGCAATTGTTGGAAGCATCTCAGAGGTGGATTTTATAATGGGTGATGCTCAGAAAAAGGTGGCACCTACCAAGTTCTGATGAGCAGAGAGAGCAACTGGAACCAGTCTCTGGAGCTGAAAAACTTCTTGAAAGGACAGGTGGGGTTTGGAATCACAGCTATATCCCCTTTTTAGTTTGGAAGTAAATGTGATAACTCAGAACAGTTTCTCCCTTTTAAAGATCCCTTGAACGTCTTCCTCTTCCTCTCAGAAAGTTATGCACAGAAAATCAGAAGAAATGGCAGGAAATTGCTTTTCCAGAGTGAAAGTGGACAGTGGAAGCCAATCTACTCAACTGTCAGCAAATTTCTGCAACTGTACAGTTTCAGTCATGATTATTTCTCAGTGTGCTCTCAGTTTATTTTTCCCTTAGGTCCCATTAAGTCTGAGCTAATTAATCCAGAATTATGCCAGCATTACCAAAATAAAGTGATTGTTTAGCATAACAAAGCTGATAATTAGTGTAACAGTAGAGATAATGTCAGCATCAGCAGCAGTGAACACCTCCCTGGGATGTACAACCAAACTGGGGCCATCTGGAGACAACTCCCTTCAACAGTGTTATCTTGGCTATCTCTGTTACCTTGGAGCTCTTCAGGTGGTAAATTCTTCCTGTCTTGAACAGCTTTTCTTGAGCAAGCTTGGCCATCCCCAATAATCAACTCTAGAAGTACCATGATGGGGTGATGGGATGATTGATGCCTTCCAGATCCTCTGCAGATGAATTCTTACCCTTCAGCTTCCAAATCTCTTGATGACATTGGTAAAATCTGGGCAGGACCAACAGAAAGGAAGCAGAGAGGGCAGACCTTTTGCAGGTGGTGGAGCTGGGATGGGCAGGTGGTATCCGTGTTTTTAAATTCCCTCAGATTAGACTCACATTTCAAAGCACAGGGAAGAGCCCCAGTGGTAATTATTGAGCACAGAGTAATATTTCCACTGAATCCACAAAGTACCAGCAGTCAGTATCTCGGTGGGGTTGGTAAAAGAGCCCTTGAGGGTCACATGCCTGCTGTCCATGTGCAAGGAAAGCACAGGGACTACCAAGTTTGTGCTTCCCAGCACTTGGAATTTTTTTTTAGTGCATTCTCTGAGTTGTCTGCAGTCTGACCTGGAGGCAATTTCTCTTTCTCTCATTATTTAATATTTGAGTGTCTGGCTTTTTCAGCTTAACATGACTTTTAGTTAGCAAATATATCCCAAATTTCCTCCTGGAAACTTTGCTCGCCCTGGGTTAATTGTTTGCTATTTCCCAAGGCATGCAATATAATTTAATAATTAATTTTATAATGAAAGTCGCCGAGAGGATCTCATGTAATTAATTATTTACTATATAAATATTTTCTGAGCAAATGAGAGAGGTGATGTTAAAAATTCAGCTCCTCTGACCCACATATCAGGTTGGGAGTACTTGAGGGACTGGCACAAGCAAAGGGTTTTTTTGCCAGCTTCTTTCTTAGCAGCTTAAGGATGCCATCTTCTTCATCTCTTGCTCCAGGATTTCTGGGATCTCACATCCCACAGGGGAAATGAAAATTCTATTATAGTTTCCAAATCATAGAGTAAGGCATGTGAAATTCTGCAATAGATTGCCCAGGGAACTGGGGACTTTCTGCTACCTGAGGTGCAAGAAAACAAGTTGAACAAACTTGTGAATTGTTTGTTCAGTTCAAATGAACTGCCACTATACACAGTTCCAAAATCTGAAACACTCTGTGGCAACAACATCAGTTGGCATAAACCTGGTGACTCCATTACGGCCTCAGAATTCAGACAAGCCTGTCCTTAAAAGTAATTTAACTGTCTATTCATTGCAGAAAATAACTTCCACATCCCTCAGTCCACCCACAAGTCTCGTGGTTGGCAGTGTACAGGTGTGGAGGAAGGAAACAGAAAGTTTCTGTGATCCGTGGATGGGAAGTTAAACTGGCAAACAAGCAGAGTGACGCTGTAGAAACTGTGGGTTTGGGAGAAGCAGCATGTTGTTGTCAGAGAACAAGAATGAGGATCAGACAGCCTGCATCTTAGTCACAGAAGTTCCTTTGACTTGCTGCATGATGATGGATACATCATTTTCATGTTTTTATGCAGTTTCTACTCCCCTTTTTTTGCCTGCTTGTT
Organism: Lophotriccus pileatus; assembly: GCA_035583135.1. Classification (NCBI taxonomy): domain Eukaryota; kingdom Metazoa; phylum Chordata; class Aves; order Passeriformes; family Tyrannidae; genus Lophotriccus; species Lophotriccus pileatus. The sequence continues at coordinate 31,313,299 of JAWWES010000169.1, forward strand.
TACAGGGCTGCCTGGGACTGTCTCTCCTCTTTGGCTCTGCAGTGCTTTTGCCCAGCCTTAACCTGCAGCTGGAGTTCCTGAGTTCCTCTGGAAGTGATAAATGTTTATTGCAGCCAGGCCAATTTCTGGCTGTGCATCCCATCGCGGTGAACGCTGCTGAAATTTAACGACAGCATTAACCATTAGCTCTCCCACCTCAAAATTAGATTCCCCAGGCAACGTGAACAGAGAAACACACACAAAGCAGGGTGCCCGCCGTGGTTTTTGCATGTGGGCTTCAGAAAATCACTTGCTGAAGCTGAACTGCACAGGGGAAAAGGATTTTCATGCCAGTTGAAAGTATGAGTGACAGGGCACTGAGTGAGAGAGCAGCAGGCAACTCAGTCACTGCAGCTTTCTCTGCAAACTGCAGCACAGACCAAGGTCTCATCAGGTAAATCCAAGAAAGGGAGGACCTGGTTGACTATCATTTTTTCCTGGCAGAGAGATGACCAGCACAGTTCTCATTCTCTTCTATATATTTCTGTAAATAAAAGGGATTATTTTAGCTCTAATTTAACTAAAATTTAACTGAAGCACATAAAAATGATTTGTTTCGACTTTACAAGTGCTGCAAGAACAACAACGTGCCGTTGTTTATCACTGATATTTCCAGGGCGGATTGTGCCACCCAGCAAAATGTACTTAGACTTGAACTAACCCAATAACATCAAACAAAACCTCAAAACTAAGCCGACAACATCAAACAGAACCTCAGAAATGAGCGGAAAAAGCACCAGCTTTAAGGTTTCAGTCAATAGCAGGACTGGGTCGTGATCCAATAGGCTGGTGGACACGGCTTTGTTGTACATTTGGGAAGAACTGTACTTTATAGAACACAGGATGAGTGCACAGAGCTGACAACAGTTTGCAAATATATACATATTGCACAGTATTTAACATTCAGTTTGATTGCAGAAATTCTCAGTGGAAAGCTCAGCCGTTAATTCCGAACCAGCAGCTGAATTTTGTTCTCTCGAGCTGGCATCAGTTTGATTTTTTCTGAATTTGGAGGGAGGGTTTATCAGTGATCACAGGTTTTCCAAAATGACTAGCTGTAATAACAACCCAAAACAATAAAACCAAAATAATAATAACCTCAGATTCTACCTGACAAGAGACCCATCGAGTTGAGCTGCTCCCCAGAAAGAAGGACTGAAATTTCTGTCGTGGATGGTTCTGCAAACTCTAGGTTGGCACTTGGCATTGTGTAAACATCCCACCTCCTGCTGCAGGACAAGTGCAATAGGAGTGCAAATAATTACTTCATCTGGCACTGCATTTGTTACTGCAAGGGTTAGACCCCTATCACAGATCTGAAGGAATTCTTTGCTTCTTCAAATTTGAAATATCAACATCTTAAAATCCATTTTTTGCCATCTCTCTTGTCACTAGCACTGAAATAATGGGCTCAGGTGTTCTGGTAATTTCTTTTGGTTTCTCCATTTTAAAATCATGCATAAATTGATAATCACTGTCATATTCCCAAATGTGAGGCACTTGGGTTCGTTGGCCAGCAAACCACCAGGCAATACACAACAGTCTCTAAAATAGTGCTAAACAGGCACTAAATGATGTAAAATAAACCACACAAACAGATGGCAAGATGTTAGTGTGAAAAAGCCCCATCCTTAGAGCTGCTTAAAAGTTCTTTTTTTCACATAAAACACTTACCTGCAATAAATAAAATGTCTTATTTCCCAGGAGAGGGAATTTTAAAATAATTGTCCATGAAATAACAGCTTTTTTTTTCCTCTCCCCCCCACATTAAAGAGGCAAGATTTCCCCTGAATGAACGCGGGCAGCTCCCATGTTCTTCACCGTGTCTCTTGGCAGGCACAAAACGGACAGCTCTGTCCTTGAAAAGCACAGTAATTATCTGAATTATTTGAAGGCTGGATGTTGCAAATAGAATTATTTATATGCATGTTTTTCATTCCTAAAATAAATGAACACAGTTCAGGTGTTTGTTTTGAAAAATAAAAAAGAAAGCCCCACAATGATTTCTTGAAGCATCGTGGGAAAGGTACCAGGACGTTTTTAATCCAGTGGAACTCCCAACACTTGCTAATGTCAGTGAGATTTTGTGATGATTATTTTGTGACCCTGTGAAAATAATCAGATTTTTCCTCTGAATTAGAATGCTATTAACATACAGCTAACTACACTTAAGTGTCTTACTTGTAGAGGGAATAAGGTAAAAGTAGTTTATTTTTACTCCAAAGTCATGAAATTTGGTTTGTGACGCTTTGTCTCGTGCTGGGAGTATTGATCACATCTTCATTTGATGTTTTTATGCAACTGTTTATCATATCAAAAACAACCAAAGGTCTGACCAAAGGAAGGATCCAAAGGAAAGCAGTAATATGATACAGGATGTTGATTTAAGGGCAATCAAAACTATATGAACAAAATTATATTACTTTGACTACCCTCAGGCTCTGGAAATTTCTGTTTACTTGCAGAGAAGTGGGAGTTTTGGATACTTTCCATCCCAATATTCTGAAATCAGAAGCCTAGAGAGGGACTTTGCATTAAGGACAGGAAGGATTTTATTATCCTTCTCTTTAGGAGTACATACTGGAGGAGGAAACTCAGCAAAACAAATGCAATACATATATTATTAAAGCAATTGAGGGAGGAGTGATTAGGCCCAAATCAGTCATCTGGTTTGAATTAAAGGGAAGACAAACATTTGGAAACAGATCTGTAGAAGAGAAAACTGAAGTATAAAGTGGGAAAAAGAGAAAGATGCAATGTAAATCTGCAAAAAGCCTATTATCAGAATAATCTAATTTTTTCTTTGGTATTAATGTTTATAGTTAAAAAAAAAGAAGAAATTGTAGTAAATTGAACTTTTGTTTTTTTAGTTGATGCAGTAATATTTTCTGAATATTTTCAGCAGTATTTTCTGAAATTATGTGTTAATCTGTGTAGGATAGGATGTAGTACAAATTTCATAAAGTGCTAAGTGGCTGTGAGGAACCAGGAACAGGCCCACCAAAACCAGGACAGCACAAAAGATTTCGAGGGCCAAATGCAAATACTTTAGATTAAAGAAAGAAAAATAAATGGATTTCAGGAAAACAGCTTGTTCTCCAAAGCAACCAATGCAATGTAATGGACTGAAATATTGAAACATTGCTCCTCACATTACTCATCACAGTTTTAAAATTGAATTCTGTTATGTCCCGTGACTTCATGTGAGAACCTTTGCAGGTAGGCTCAGATTATTGTCAAAAAATCTCTAATATTATATACCAGGCTTAATGTGAGAATTAAATAGTATCCTTAATGTTTTTACGTCAGCTCTGAAATGAAGACGTGCCAGGAAGGGAAAAATCAGCAGTAAAAAGGAAAAGGATCTAAGGCAAGAGCTTCTGTTAATTGAGCATTATTTTTCAAGTTAGTTGAGTGTCTGTTTGTAGGACCTTGTCACACCACAGGATCTTCAGTTTATCTTTGCCATTATTCTAGAACCCACAGACATTTATAAGGGTATCAAAGTTACATCTCATTTAGAAGAAAGCAATTTCAAATGATCCAGCTACTGCAGTGTTGTGGGAGGAAGATGAAAGATGTTGGGACTTCAGAGGGAAATGTCTTTACTTCACCAGGCAGAGAATAAACGTCCCTTTTCAGCATTTGAGAATTATTGCTTGGTGGTGATTGCAACCTCACAAAACACAATTTCTTGTGATGATACTGAAATTTGAGGGCTGTGTTTTTCTCAGCACCCTCCTTACAGAATTCTGCCAGCTCTGTAGGCTGGAAAATTCTTTCTTTCAATTATTTTTCAAGCAGATCCCTTAGTCATCATTAATGTTTGTGATCTGGCATTTTATAAATAGGAATAGCTCCAAGAGTGATCAGGATTTTCTGATGTCATTCCCAAGATGAGCCAGAATTTTAAAAAAAGGGAAAGCTGAAACATTTGAACTTCCCTGTGTATGTGGGGATGAATGTGGTGATGAACAAACATCTATAGTCACACATTTGCAGATATGCAGAGAATGATTAATTAGAACCTCAGTGGGCCACAGGATTTCCAAGGTAGCTTTCTGTGTTGGTACAACATTAGAGAGGAGTTTGTTTGCCTTCACTTCACTGCTGTGAAGAAAAATAATAAAGCAATATACAATATGAAAAGGTGAGGCAGAACTTGGTACTAGAACTGCAATTTTTACCCAGCTGCTCTATTAGCAGATCAGGATAACAAGTATGTTGTGATTAATAACCAGAAAAGAAGTTTCTGGGGATTAGGTACTGCACAAATAATTCTAAATTGCCCCATGCAGCAGGTTTCACTCTAATACTATTTTGATCAACATCTGCAGGAGCCATAAACTCCCTCAAGTTCATTGCCTTTTGTGAAATATCCCTGATTTATATTAGCTGAGAACATTCCTTTGCCTCGTTGGAACTTCTCCTGCACAGTTTTATTTCACCAGCTGTGAAAAGCCAAGGGGCAGCAGCCAAGGCTGCTCTGTAGGTGTGTCAGAGGTGGAGCAGTGCAGTCATGCAGCGTATTTTGGGATGAACTGAGCTCCTTGCACTCACTTTGCAGACGGGGCAGCATCTGGGGGCTGATGATGTTTAGCAAACAGCGATCCAGAAACTTGTTTCTCATTCTTGCTGTTCCTCAGGGCTTGATTTTCCCGAAGGAAGGAAGGAGGAAAACGTGTGTAGATGGATAAGGAAATGGGTCACTTTTTATTTCAAAGCTTTTGTGGACTGTCAGGAGAAAATGGCAGCACTCCCTTGGCCTTTTCCAGTGTCTCTGCTCTTCCAGGGTGGACTTCATGCACTAGGCTCCTGCAGTGCTGGATGATCCAGAGATTATCCATAAAAAGGGATGCATGCACCCAGAATTCATATTGTTTTCCTTCCTGTAAAACTAGATCTGTTCCTTATTCTTTCCTAAAATAGCATGTGTGTGCCCATTAAATTCACTGCTCTGTGGGACTGTTCCCAGTGTTTTGGCTTCCCCCTCCTGCTGTTGCCTTCTCCTCTGCCCTTCTGTTTCCAGGAGACATTGAGGGATGGCTTCTACTCTAATTTATTTCTTTGTCAGTGATATAACACTGCCTTAGTCATATAAAAATGGCCCATAAATGCCACATGGAGAGGTTCTCAGTAGAAAACATAGTAATCTTTTAAGGTATTTGATTTAACACAGGCCAAGAAAGGAACTTTGAGTAGCCAAACTGAATAAAGGGAACAGCAGATAAAGTGAAAGCTGTGTCATCTTAAGGTAATTTCCACGTATTAATGAAGTCTTATAAATGTAGTTAAATCAAAACTCATCGGTTTTAAGAACTTCTTTAGAGACCTGAGATTTGTGAGATGCCACATCTCAGTTTTTCTTGTAACTTGCAGCTCCTATTTGACCCTTTATAACAAATCTGAGGTACCTTCTCTGGGATGGATGTTCTTTGCCTGCCCCTCATGTATTATATCATGTGGCTCTTTCATAATTACCAGGATTTATCTACTCTCAGAATTCTTCCAAAACAGCTCTTCAGGCATAGTTCCAGTATAGGTTATACTAAATAGGAAAAAGACATTTTAAGCTCAATTAGAGAGCCTAGCCTGGTAATTATTCTTGACTAGCTATTTTGGTAGACTTCCAAATGCAGACAAATCCTCAGAGTTCAATTAAATGCAACCACTGAATACATTTATTGAAGCAGCTCCATTATAGTAAAGACTGAATATTTTTTTTAAAATTTTAATTTAAAATGCTCCATTAAAATAATCATGGTTGTTACTTTTCAGGGCTGTATCTGTCTTGCTTTATTTCTTATCTGTCAGCCAGACTTCCCCCTGAATTACACTGGCCCTTCAGCATAGGAAGCAAACCTGCTGTAATGCCATTTAGAAGCAGGATGAGGTTGTAGAAATAAAACTGGTTATCTGTGAAGTCTGGGGCACTGGCTCAGGGCTCAGCTCCAAAGCCTCTGTCTTTTGCCTTTTTTTACAAAAATCACACTCACAGAAAGAGGATGAGACAGGAGGTAACAGATGATACAACTGTGGTTATAAAAGACTTTTGTGAGTCTCAGACATCTCCTGGAACCTTGAAGTGTAGCTTGATAGACTTTAAATTTTGGACCATGACTGCATTTGTATCAATAGTGGATTCACCACTTTGGGGTAACAGTTTTCCTTTAAAAACTAAGAAATAGATTGGAAACTGACATTTCTACATTTTGACTCTTCATTTTGTCAGTTTCTAAATTATGACACAGCTTTCAACTGAAAATAAAATTATTAATTTGAATGAATTATATTAAGAAATTAAAAGAATTTCCTGAAAATTCCAGCTTCACTTTTAATTATGCAATATCTGCCTTTCATACTAAAAAAATCTTAACAAAGTGTTCTAAAACTGTCACTCAGGGCTGTCACTTCTTGGGCTTATCATTTATTATGCCCAGAGGCTGGAACTGGAGGGGCTCTTGACTCAGCTGTGATCATCCCAGAGGTGTGACTGGGATTCTGACTGCAAGACAATTCCCTCTGGAACAGGGACAGGGGAAATGATGGGCAAGGCAGAGCTGTCTATTGCACTGTATTTAGAAAGTCATGGTTAGAAAAACTTAGTGTACCCTCTGTAGGTTTGTGGATGGTACTAAAGGAGGAGGAATAATTGGCAGGAGGCTGAGATTCAATTCAGAAGGGACTTGGGGACTGAGACAATGGGAACCTTGTGAGACTGAGGTAAAATGTTTTGTGTTGGGGTGATGGGAATGGGATGTATGGGATGGGAACAGCCCTGATAAACCCCATAAACATGGGGGTTATGGTGGCCACCAAGCTGAGCAAGGTCCACCTGTGTGCTCTCACTGGAAATATCTCAGACTGAGGCTGGGCTGTGCCAGGAGAAGCACAGCAAGGACAGGGCAGGAGCTGTTGTCCCTCACCACCTGACACAGGGACATGTGAAATACTGAGGCCAATTAAATAAGGGTGTCAAGAAATGGGGGAGAGTGCAGTTGAGGGTAAAGGACAGTCGGCGGAGAGTGCAGTTGAGGGTAAAGGACAGTCAGGGACCTAGAGCAAGTATTTATATTTAACTTGCAGAGGAGATTTTGTAAGATGGTTGGAGCAGATGATGCTCAGGGATCCTTTCTGGTCCATATTTTGCTGATCAGTGCATTTCATTCCACTGAAACCTTCTGCAGTCTTTTCATTATGCTGCCTGCTCAGGAGTTTTCTCTGCCTCCTCCCCATAGTCAGATGCTGTTTAGATTACCAATGTTATTTTAATGTCTGCATGTTACTTAATTAGCAATGTACTCATTAACATTAGTGTGTTAATATATAGCCATCCTTCAGAATTCATAATGTCACTGCCAGCACTATTTCTAGTGTTTCAATTACAGCCAGCACTCTGATCACAGATCTAAATTTTTAGATTTTCATGGGTTATTTAAAGACCAACCAAGAGATCTTAACAGGTTCTAAGAAGGTATAGTTTATTTCAATAAGAATTTGTCCAGAAAAAATGCCCACTAAGGACGTGGAAGGATCTACGTTAGAAGGAAGACCAAAGACCAAAGCCACTGCTGTCCAAAAGAAGTGCAAAGTGATTTTTAAAATGTGATTATCCTAGCAGGGCTATGGTACAACCTGCTGCAGAATGCTGCCAAACTGTGGGGCACAAGTGGAATATTTGTGATAAACATTTCTGTTGTTTTCTTTCAAGGGCAGGGGAGTCCCGCTGGGACTTCTTCTCTGAAACTCTTCACTGAAATGAGTTTGCTAAGTTTTGTCCCCTCTTTGCACCATAAAAGAACAACAAACAAAGGTAGAAATAACTGTGTATTGTTTTACTGTTGTGGGAGCAACGCACTGAAGTAACAGCACCTCTAAAACTCTTTGAACCAGCTGCAATAAAAGCTTTCCAAAGTAGTCAGGGAATGTATTTCTTTAACTGCTGGCAGAAATAAGATAGAGCCAAAGCATCAAAATTTCTTCCACCCACTCCAGCTGAATAAATAAACCACAATAGACCTATTTTCCCAGGAAGAATTGAAGAGAATCCACTGGTCTTGAAAGAGCAGCACAGGCAGGTAAATAGGTAGTTGAGTTCTGTAAATATAAAATGACAAAAACTGGCAAAATGGCTTTTGGTTTGGAATCTGGCAGAATAAGTTCCCTTAACGTGTACAATAAAACAAGGCAGTGTTTATCAGTGTTTAATGAAACCTTTAATATGATAAAATATTAACCTCACTTGTAATTTTCGATGTCGTTTCCCAGCGTGACTTTGTGTTGTCCCATTTAATTGTCTTTGTCAACTTGAAAAAGCTGATTTAAGGAATATAAGATGAAAGTCTAAAGGACTGGCCATATGTTAAACAAACTGTGGCTCTGATAGCTGAGATTGTTTTATATGCACAGAGCAGAATTAATGACATTTTAGATGGGTCTGGAAAATTACATTTGCCAGTGCCTCTGACCCCACAATTTAAAAAACCCATCATTGCCATTAAGCTTGAAAAGTCTCAAGAGCTGGTGCACTAAGAATTCAGAAATTATATTACATCTATTAAAATTAAGTTTTAATGCCCTTAAACAATCAAAGCTCAAATATGATGTGTATTTTAATGAACTCTGTAAATATTCATGAGCTGCCACTGAAATATGCAGTCTGAAACGGGCAAGGAAATACTTCAGTCGCCTTTTGCTCTATTTGAAAGGCTCGTGTCCTAGTTTGGAGGCTTCCCATCTATCTCCTCCACACAGTCCTGTATCCTTTTACCATAGTGAATCAGAGGTAATTACATGAATGTCAGCGAAATTATACCCAGGAAAACCCGACTATCTTTCTCCAGCACAGTGTTTTTATTGGCTCCCCTCAGTCTGCACTTTGGCACCAGGGTGGCTGCTCAGGGTACAAGGACACGGGGGCAGAGACAGAGCAGGTTGTGCTGGCCAGTTTAAATCACTCCTGGCTCGTGGGCAGTTGCTGATTAAGACGACTGGGAAAAAAATATCCCTTGTAAACAAGTTAGTTCAGCCACAGGCTCTTTGTGCACGAAGGAAAGATTTAAAAAGCTGTCCTTGTTCTGCCTGTTTGCCCTTGTCTCATCTCGGTATTTCCCTGCAGGTTTTCAGAGGTTCCCTTGCTGGAGAAGGGAGGACAGATTTGCTGATACGAGAGAGGTTCCACTTTGTTTTAATTACATTAGAGGTCATTAATGAGACAATTTTCTTAGTTTAATTTGTTACTGGTTTAGTTTCCTGGAGTATTTACACGAGGAGAGAGGCCCATTTCATGTTTTTTGGCGCTTCTGGCCACTGAGCATCGTTAACAAAGCTTGCATGTGGGTTTCACATACTGTGCTGTAATTAAAACTCTACAAATGCTGAGGTCTAAATCAGAGCTGACTAATCATATTTAATTTAAATAGCTTAATGGCTGTATTTTTAATAGAACAAGGGTACAGTAGCTAATCCAGGTTTTCTTCCTATGGAGAGAGGAATGTGTCAAAATTTTTAAGGTTTTCACCCAAAAAAAATGTATTAACTCAGATTAATTCAGGCAGTCAATAATCCACTGGAGTCAGTTACAATATTACTTGCTTGGAGTTTTGTTTTTATTGAAAGGGTTGATAACTCTCAAGCTTGATTGTGCAGGAGCTTTTTTTTGCACCACCAGAAAACCATTTTGAAGGGATATGATTGTTTCCTGAGCCACTGACTCTTAGGGACACAACAACATTCTGCCTTTTCCTTCTGCATCAGGCACAGTGCATTCAAGGCAACCAAATCACTTCCCAGGCTCTGTGGGAAGTAATTCCACCCAAAGTAGGACAATACTTTCACCACTGGAAATAATGGAATGACTGAATGTATTTAAGCCATAGAAAATGAGGGCAGATTTTGGCATTAATTTTGGGTTACATCTAAGGGAATGTATTTCTTTCTTCACTCCCCAGAATGGAAAATTATCTGAACTTTAACAAGGGCTCTTTTAGGGCATACAGTGAACACCAAGCACTTTTAGGGATAATTGTAAAGGAGGAATTTGTTATATTACAAAGCATTTTGAATTGTGGAATTTTTCGTATCCCCTCTGTTTTGCCAAATCAGCATCTTTGAGGAGTTAAAGAATATTGAAAAATCGTGAGAACTGTGAAGTTCCTTGCCTAAGGCAGTCCTTCTCCTGTAATGACTCAGTAAATGGGAAACTGGAGGAAATTTTGTGAAGTTTTTGATCTGTAAAAATACATTTAAAATTCGGTACTGCATCTAGTTTTCAAATCCTCCTTTGAATCAAATGTTTCTCTCCAAAGAGAAACCAGCACAGGGCTGCTATTAAAGGAGGTAAGCACTGGGTAGCTGTCTTTACATGGTACATGCTTATTTAGGGCACCTCCTTGAGCTGATTTGTGACATCTTGTTTCAATACATTTTATGGCTAACTTTTAAATTGCTTCCCAAAAATGCTTCTTACTGGAGCTCTGATTTTATTTTTGAATGTTTATTTTTTTCCTTATAGTCCTTACCCCAAAGCAGCAGGAACAAGTCTGTCCTACATGATGATCAGGGCTGTTA
>JAWWES010000169.1:31324006-31342991 GCA_035583135.1 Lophotriccus pileatus
TGTTTATTTTTTTCCTTATAGTCCTTACCCCAAAGCAGCAGGAACAAGTCTGTCCTACATGATGATCAGGGCTGTTAAACCCTGACTCGTGTCTCTTCTCTGACTGGACTGCACTGCAAGACCACGGGCTTCAACTATTTGGAAATGCAGGAGAACTGATGTACAGACAGAAAAACAGGTAAAGGATCACCATTAAACAAATAGAAGAAGGAAAGTATAAAACCCAATTTGCTTTTATAAGCTCTAAGACGTATCTTTGGCTCCAAACTCCTTGAATAATAAGGTAATAAATCCATATAAAACAGAACTTGCTGTGTCTGTGCTGTCCTGCAGCTCAGCCCTTGTACTTCCAGGTTAGAACTGCTCTTAACTTCTTCTTGAAGACATCCCAGAAATATCCAAACACAGGCAAAAGTTGATCTTTAAAATATCTATGCTTTCTAAGACTCCACAGCTGTCCCTAAACATAGAAGGGGAAATAACTGCAGTTAATTTCCCTTATCTATCATCAAATGTTGACTGTATTATTAATAAGATTAATTAGTCATTTAGAGCGTAGATAGATCAGTTAGATGCTATCTTACTTCATTTTTCTGTATGCTAATGAATGTTTTATATGATGCTTTTGTTTAAAATAATATTAACAGCTCACACACTCAGGGCTTTATTTCATTAATTCTGTTCCCTAAAATGCTATGAATATGTTTTAAACAATGGCCCTTTAATCATGTAGCCCTTTTCTTCTCCATCTGCTAAACCATATTCAGGCAGACCTTTTTTTTTCCCAGACAACAAGAAGTATTCAAGGGCTCTATCCATAGATTTGCTTCAGTAAATTCAGTTTTATTTAGAGAGGCATCTGCATTCATTTCAATTCTGAATCCCTGACTGCAGGGGCTCCTGCCTCTTTTCTCAAATGAGCTTTGTTAGATCTTTGTCTTGAAAATGTCTCTCCTCTTCAAAACATATGTAGCTGTGACTCGAAGTTACATTCAAGCACATCAAATATTCAAGAATGTATTACTGAGAACACAGTCAAAGGTGTTACCCTCCCAGGAAAGCAACAGGAACTGCACAGAGCTTATGGAATGTGACTAACCCCTGAAATATTTAGATTACCTTCTAAGAAACACAGGAAAAAGGGTGGCTGTGAAGGGGGAGTGTAAAGGATGCTGTTCCATTTTCTCACTGTGAGGGCACGAATTCCAGAGCTGCCAGTCCTTGTACATGGAGAGAATTCTGGAGACTGAATCTACAGTTCACTAAATCCTACCATCCCCAGCAATGTGGGGCACTCATCACCTGAGTCCTTGCACTGGATATTTATTGTTATTACAGCACATTTACATCCTGGAATTCCACTCAGACAAACCTCATACTCCTTTACTCCCCCTGCAGGGAATCCATATTGACCCTCCCACTCCCCACTCAATCTTGGGGAGAATCCCTCTGTTTTTAGTGGCTAGAGAGTGGATAATTCCTTGGGGATTAGTGCATTAACATGACATTGCAGTGCTCTTGGCATTAAATTTGAATATATTACATCTGGATCAAAACAAGAACACAGATTTTGGCAGGAACAGGAAAGTAAGGGCAGCCCTGGGGGGAAAAGTGATGCCACAGGCAAGAGGTTTTGAGGGATGAACAGGGCATTTGTATTATTGCTGTTTCTGTGGCTTCCATCCTTGTATTTTGCTCTTTGTCCTTTATCATGCTTTGCTTTTACTTAATTGCTTTATTTGATGAACATAAATTCAATCCCCTCCAAAGAGATTCTTGCTGATCCAGAGCCAGGGATGTCTGTAAATGAGTGTGTGCTGTACATTGCTAAGTAAAAGCTGAAAAAGCTGAGATGACCCAAGAGAGACACAAATGACATTAATCTGCACTTCTCAGAATTTTCAGAACAAGGAAGACATCCAAATTTGTCTCCAGTTGCAGAACTAGGGTTGTTTTTTGCACATTTTGGGTACCTATTCCCCACTGGATTTGAAATGTCAGAGCACACTCAGGACAGCTTGTTGTGAAAATTCCCTTTCCACAACAATTTTGAATTCCAAAGTATATTTATGACCCAGTGTGGCAGAAAGTTCCACTTTGTGCTGGATGAATAAATTAGCAGGAATTTAGGAAGGCTTCTACTGGTAACCAGAGAGGGAAATGCTTTCTTAAGATTTCCAGCCAGTCTGAAGGCAGCAGCTGGAACAGCATTTCAGCAGCACATCTGGGTCCTTTAAGGATGTGGAAAAGCTGATGGTGAAACAAAGAGGTCCAGGTGATGGGAAACAGCACAGCAGTTTGAGACTTGGATAAAAGACTTAATAGGCCTCCTGTGGAAGAAAAGGAAAAAAAAACCAAGTTAAAGGGACAAATTAATAATAGATGTCCCTTTTGAGATTAAAAGGTGCTACCTTTTTGTTGCAATCAACATGGGATCACCTTCTTGGCTGTAACTGGGTTGAGTTACTCATTCATTTGTCTGGTGGAGTAGAAAAAGCATTTTGAGCATTTGGGCTTGTTCTGCTGAGGCCCAAATTCTCTGAGAGAGAGCAATGAGCAGACTCTGGGTGTGAATCCCCAGTTACAGCCCATGGGCTGATCACACCCTTCACTGTGCCTGACTGGAACAGGGAGAAGGTTGTCATGGAATCTTGGTTGAAAGGGTGAAGAGGGGCATTATTGGAGAGGAGGTGCATCTCAAGGAGGATGGAGAATGACAGGGTAGGAAAGAGGAATATATAATACTGGGTCCTGTTGCACTTAGGAAAGCAGCAAGGTCCTGCTTGAGAACAGGGAAACCTGAGGGCAAGGGAGAGGTGACATGCTCACGTGTGTCAGAGAGGAGAGGAGGACTGAGGTCCAGGTTAGGGTATTTTGTAGGGTTGCTGTGAGCCTGCTTGCACAATTCAAATCCCAGTAATTTCCTGGCATTCCCACTGCAGATCTGTGCAGTGTCTGGGAAAGACGTGCCACTGAATGATAAAACTTGGAGATACAACTGGTGGGATGAGAGTGAAGGATCAGAACGCGGGGAGAAAGTGCAGAAGTGATTGTGAACACTTAAGTCATTCTTTCTGCGTAGTTTACTCATTAAAGAGTGTAAAGCCCTTTGGACCCTTTGCCTTTTCTTATGTGGCATATTTCTTAAAACACTTCTTTGAGGTATGAGAGAAGGTCTTCCTCTAATACACGTGAAAAAAAGGGTCTATTCCACACTTCTAACCTCCCAGGAAGCTGCTTTCAGAGGGTTATAGGTCATGATTGCAGAGAGCTCACTTTGCCATAGCTGCAGGGTTTTGTAAGATTAATTAAGTGCTCGCTGATTTGGAATGTGATAAAGGTATCCACAATTAAGTTTACAGCCTACAGGTTGGAGTGCTCTCAGGGCACGGCAGAGAGTTGAGTCTGAGATGCATCTCAGAGATAGAGGGAATATTGAATCAGAATGTGGAGAAGTTCCAACAGAAAACAGGATAGGATATACCTAATGCACTCTCATTTTCTCATGTCAGAGAGTTTGGGTCAGATGAGGTAGAGGAGAAAACACGAGCCAAGGAAAGGACAGTACTCATTTATTGCCAAAGCAGATGCAAAGACAGAGCCTTTGTAAATGCCAGCAGGTACCACCTGTACACTCACTGCTGCACCCTGCATTTATTCTGTGCCACTGGTCACCAAAACCCAGGGCTGCCTGGAGAGCTGCATTTTGTCCAAAGCCTAGAGTTAGTAAGTTAAGGAGCTACTGTCTGTTTTATAGGTGGTGTTAATCTGACAGATCCACCTCAAGGCAGAGTGTAATATTGTTCTCAGTCCAGTTCCTGGTGGTAGGAGATTTGCCATTACAGAAAGTGTCACAAATAAATGCCAATTTTGATGATTGCCTCAAGAAAAATGTGAGCACTGATCACTCCCTGCCTCCTCCCTCAACTTTACCATCACAGGAGGTTCAGAGAGCAAAGACTATTCATTTGGAAATAGGAAATCTGACAATGATTCAGTCTGTGTCATGGCCAAATGGAGATTGAGGGATGCTTAAATATTGCTCAGACCCTCGTGGCATTGACTGAGAGGACTCTCCACCAGCCCAGGAGAAGGAAGATCAAGAGGTCACATCAAGTCCTCTGGGCAGCAATGAACTCTCCCTTAAAGGAAAGGGGGTTTACTGCTAATGCCAGTCATCTCCCTAGGCAGCCAGACAGGAATTTCTGCCCTGATACACTTTCCTAAGTTGGATTTGCTCATCAATGGGCAATAGAATCCTTTTCCAAGGGGTTATGTTCAAAGGGAAGACTGGAGATCTGTGCTAGTTTAGGAAAATTAGTGCAGTCCAAGTTGCATAGAATCATACATCACATGCTTTCCCTGTTCTGTGTATCTGGGAGAGCAGGACCAATTTGTCAGGCCAGGGGAGGTGGGATCAGGAGAGGAAAAACCTCAAATGGGTTTATCAAAATCCTTTGTCAACAAGGAAACTAAAATGGAGGGCGAGTAACACAACATTGTTTACCCAGAACATCTAAGTGGTTTAAAAACTATTTCACCCTAGACAGCTGATAAATATGTAGCTTAAACACATGTAAAGATTTCAGTTTGTAAAACCTCATTAGGAGGCTGAAAAGAAGGATTTTTAAGTTCAAAGGTCATACGAAAAATAGGGACCCTGAACTGACATTACTGAACTGATCTGGTATGTGCTGCCACCAGACATCCAAAAAACCCCTCTCAGCTTCTGCATGTTGTTGTAATAGTTTGTGTGACTAAAGAAGTTATTTTATACTCAACATCACACATATCAAATATTCAGCTATTGAAGGAAATAAATACTATCCCCTGTCTCTGACAAGGATGAACTCTATTAACAAGCCTGGAATAGGCTCAGGCTTTTCTGTCTGCAGCACTGTCATCACTGACTTAATAGGTGCCTTTGTTACAAGTGCAGTTATCAAATCTGACACAGATTAATGGCCTTGTGTTGGGGCATTCTGGTCCTTTTCTCTGCTGAATGAAGGGGTTTTTTGTAGGCCATATTTATGGTACTGGAATTTCTTATTTAGGTAAATGCAATTATATTTGAAGCACAGGACATCAGCAAAGCTCAGTCTCCCTCCTATACCACAAACCTAGTCAGTCAGGCAGCTAAAAGGACCCATTAGCTCCTCAGATATTAGAAAATTCATCCACTGACTCTGCCAATGCCATCAAGTCTGTCCTGTCCCCATGGTGGATGCAATGGGGTTAAGCATTTCTATTACAAGTCTGGATTATTAATGTGCTACCAGTAACATCACAAAGCTCAAAGAAACCAAATCCACCCTGGAATTGAAACACCACTAAGTCCATTGCCTTGCACCTTTTCCCACTTAAAATCCCAGTGAGTAGTGCCCAAGTGAGGCCAGTCCACCTGTCTCAGCAGTTCAGGAAAATGCCAGATAATGAGACACTGATCAGATTCAAAACAGTCCCAGCACCAGGGGCATGGAAGAGCTATTTTAGAAAGCAGACTTAGAAACATAATTACAAGAGAGACCAGTGAAGAGCACCTCCTCAATTTCCCTGCGGCCCTTGGTAAGAAATTAAATCGAGTTTGTACTGGGTAAGCACGGCTGAGCTGTTAGAAATGAGGGAGAGTGTTATCTTCTAAACAATATATACATAATGAACAGAAAATAAAAAGAAAGCCACTGTAATGACAAAAAAATTAGAAATTGAATGGATTGTACAAGACTCAACGGTTAGAACTGGCACTAGAAAGAGCCAGTCAGGAGTTTATTCGGAATGAATAACTCTGAAATTTTGGAACTTGTGTGAAAATAGTTTCCCTGGTACTTAGAGAGCAGTAATTCTGAAGTTGTTTCTCGAGCCACCACCTGCCAAAAGAGGAAGACAAAATGTCTCTATGGACGGGCAGGAGATGAAATACAAACCCTGTCAAAATCAAAATGAGTCTTCCCATCGGTGTCATTAAGCTCTGCATGAGGCTTTAGCAAAAACAGGTCCCGTCTGGTTTCGGGATGGATTCCCTGTGAAATCTCCCCTCAGTTCTCTGGAAGCCACAGGAGAGCTGCAAAGCCAAGTGCAGCTGGTGGAATAGCAATAATATGTTTTGCACAGCCAGGAGAGCAGCAGGGATTCAAAATGCTGCCCACCACCAACCCTCGTGTTGGGAAGAGGGACTGATCCATGTCATTCCTCCTCACACCTACCTGGTGGGTAACTGGAACCTTCTCAGTTATAAACACAGAATGGGAAACAATGAGTAATTAACTCTTCTGTCTGCTTCTGAAATTTAAATGAATGTAAAATATGGCTGTTTGGATCAATGCTTAGTCCCTGTTTTCTGTAAAAAACTCAAAGCAGCATACAGATGTTTGAGCCAAGAAATGGAATCTAAGTCTTGTGGACACTTCTACAGTATCAGCTGAGGTCCCAAGACCTTGTTTTTCTGCAATCTCAATCTCTCACCTCTCTGTGTTCTGTCTTGTTTAACTAAACCAGTTTATTTTCCAAATACAAGGATTGTCAGCACTCAGGTTACCTCTATTTCTGGAGTAAAAGCAGAAACCAGCAATCAGTTCGTGGAACTTTTCCAAATATGCCTAGAGGGCCCTCTTTAAAAGAGTATGAATCTTTGGCAAACAACATGTTGTTACATTAAATAATGCTACAGACCCTTGCTACACAAAATCAGAGGGAAAAATATCATAGTTACAGCAGATACCTTTGTTAACAGATGGGGTCCCTATTTATATTATGGGCTGCTGAAACTCCCCAGATTTCAACTACTAAAACCATTCTCCTGTTACATCCTTTGCTTAATTTAGCAAGCTTACAACAAATTACCTTTTTCCTACAAGGCTTTTACAACCTTCTGATAATGGCATTGCTACAACTAACTCTCTTTCTCTTTTCCTTCTCTCCTTGTGGACAATTTTTTTATCGTTTTTTTCCCTTTTTGTTTTTTTTTTCTTCCTGAAGGCTTGAAGATTTTTCTATCTCTCTCTACTGCCCAATTCCTATTTTGTGTTCTCTGCCTTCAGCAACAAGGTTATGAATGTTTACACTCCAGCATTAACCTCCAGTTTCGGAAGAAAAGCCCTTCACCAAAGACATTTGGGCTTGTATGGGAAAGTTCCCCAGTGCATTTTGATAGATGACCCTTCAGATATTCCACAGCTCACCTATTTTACCCACCTCTCGTGGTGATAAACCTGCCCATCCAATAAAGACACGAGTGATTGAACCTGCTCCACCACAGTCAATATCCCTCTGACATGTGGGTCTGTCAGGGGAAAACCATCCACTCAGGAGCTTTCTGAAACAATAAAATTGATCCACTTTCGAGCCAGCTCTTCCTGTGGAGCTAATTCCTGAGTGATTTATTTTCAGGGATTAAATCTGCTGTCTGAAAGGAGGAGTTAGATCTATGCAGGGCGGCACAATGTGCAGATGGAGCACAGGCTTTCTTTGGAATCTAGTGGGATTTACACTAATGAGTTAAAAGGAATATGTGTTTGTGTTTACTCACAGGAAAACAGGGAATCTGCCTAACCCTTAGGGAGTTCTTTGCGTTATTATCATGTGATGCTTCACAGAATGAAGCCTTTATAGTCACAGGGACATGACAATCAGTCAAAGTAGGGCTGTATTGATGTTATTGGTTCAGCTGGGGAAGGAAGGATATTGCTCTTTGTGAGATGAAAAGAGGGAGTTTTTAGTGTGAAAAGCAATTTCAGAGGTATCAGCTTAGAGTCACTGCAGAGCTAACATTTCTTTATCCAGTGCCCCAGAACCAACTCACTCAGAATGTGGAGCTTGAAACTAAACTTCTTAAAGTTTACTGAGGAGGAAAGGCAGATGAAAGAAATGTCTGCAGCAACGTGGGAAAAATCTGGGCCTGCAGTTAAAACACCACCTCTGGAATGATTTCTGAATCCCTTCACAAGGGATGGGGAGATCCTTTTGGGCAAGAGGAAAAGGCACGGACACGAAAATGGAAATCCCTGGATAAATAGTCTGCAGTTGGGAAAGATTACCTAAGTGTGTTTTGAAAGGAAGGGAATCTTCTTAGGACAGTAGTTCCTGTGGCATTGTTCTGTGTGGATGTGTTAAAATTGCATCCTGCCAGTCCTTGGCTGTCAGCACAGCCTTTCAGAAAGGACAGCTCTCTGATGGCTTTAGGGTAAATTTTTAAACTTATTTCAACTTGTAATTGCAGCAAAAAATCCACATTGGTTCCCCACCAAATAAAAGGATGGGAAAAATGATTTAAAGCTATTTTTGCATCTTGCTAGCTTTCCTCTTCTAACACAAATTGTAAATCATGGCAGCGTAGGACAGCACCTTGATTTCTGCTAATGAAGCTCTGTTTTACTGACATAACCCTGAGTGAGCCACTGAGGAAGTCCAATCCTTCAGCTGCCAGGGATTGATTCCCTGGACACCCCCACGATGCCTTGGCACATCCACAGCGGCTTCTGTGGGGTGAATGTGCTTTTAAGGAGACATTCTACAAGTAACAATCTCATTCTTACAGGGTAGAAGCATCAAATGTTACACACCTACAAGATTTATATGCTGTTTTAAGGAGCCCCATTTGTTTGCAGATTCCCTTTTTCAGGAGATTTTATTTCTGTAGGGAAGCATAATCAGTTCTTCTTGCATCAAGGATTGATACAGAATTGGTACTGTGAGATGGGAACTGATGTCCTCAGTCCCAGGCTCTCTACAGCACAAGAACAGAAAATGAACTAAAACTATAGACTTCACTAAAACTATATTCAGAGTTTTGCAAAATTGAGGAAATAAAATGAGGTATTTCTGTCCCAGATTTTTCAGCCTTGATTTGAATTCAAGCGAGGAACTTGGGATGACACCCCCTGAATTGACAAGCCATTCCTTGGTTTCTTGTGAGCCTAACAAAATGCTGTAGACTGAAAATGGAAAGCTAAAATATCACTCAGCCCATATGCCTAATTTTTACACTGAAGATTTATGTGTGAGGTTAACTTGGTAATTATCCTGTTTAAGGGTGTTGCTGGGTCTCTAAATTAAGACTGATGGCACAGATGAACAAGTAAAGGTCATTCTTGGATGCATTAGCTCTCTGTTGATGGACAATTTAACACAAAAACATTTTGCATTTAGCATGAGACCTTTTTCACGAAAATCACATTCCACTGCCTGTCTTTATAAATATTAATTCATGAAATGCATGTGCTTTGTGTAGGTCCTGACGGCCTCTGTAGTGGAACTGACAGTCAGAAAGAGAGAAGCACAAAACAAAGGTGATAAAGTTTATTCCAAGGTGTCAAAGGGTATTAAAATACACAGTTAAATACAGAATTTTACTGAGTTTCAAAGCATGAGAGTCAGGTTGAAGACACTGAGATAGATGGAACAGCCAGTAGTATAATCAAATCTTAAAATTCAAACTGCAGGTGGGAATCCCCCTAAAAAAGCTGTGATAAATCAAAACTGCACAAAAAAAATAAGGTTAGAATAACTGAATCAAAACCAGCAAACAGACCCCCCCCAAAACCCAAAAGAAAATGATGGTTGGACAGTTTCTGAAGAAAAGCGGGGACCACAGGAAGAGTCTTTGAAATGAAAAAGCACAAGAAGTGGCAAAGGGATAAAGCAAGAGGTGCTGCCAGATTAACAAAAATGAGGTTGGAAGAAGGCACATGTTTGTGAGCAGGAAATCAAGAGAGAGAATTTTGAAGATCTGATCTGATCTGCGAGGAGCTCAGTCAAAATTCTCCCAGAAAATGAGTAAGTACTGAGCCAGATGGGATTCAAAGGGGCAAAGGTACCAGGAGAGATGAACTGCAGAGCTGAAGGAATTGCCAGGGAGGTCTGAGGAAATAACTGCACTGATAAATAGAACCAGCTCTGCTTTCAGGCATAGTGCACAGTCCCCAGACAGGCTGTGGGTCCTGCAGGCATGGCCACAGATTACCAGGGCACAGAAAGTCACAAATCATGCTGGTGAAACATCAGCACGAGGAAATTCTGAGCCTCAACATAATATTGTCTTAGAGGGAAACTATTCCCCTAATACCCATGAAAAAAAAAAGACAAGGATTTGCATTAATCCTGCTAGAACCAGGCCAAAAAGCTGATGTGCTTATCAGTACACTGGCCCCTTCTTTTCTACCTTGGGTTATTCTCTTACCCCTTTTATATGTAGACCTGAAACTGCACACGATGTTAAGGGGCAGAGGTTTGGTTTCCTCTACACATGAATATATTATATCAGTGTCCACTGGAGCCCAACACACTTGGTCCTGAATTACAGCCATTCAGTTACTCCAAGCAGCAAATAATCCAAATGAGAAATCCTCACTGAGATGCTCCCTCTGTAATTTACTGGGTGTCACAGAGATTGTAGCACCTCTTGAATTGCTATCTTTTCTTAGTTGCTTTGCTTTTATTCTGCAAAAACCCAGACAGGCAAATCTGATTTCAGGGAGTGGAAGAACTGTTTGCTCTGCTTAGTTACTATGAAGTCCCAGACTCCTGCCAGTTCTCAAAAGAATCTGCAGCTTAGAAACAGATGCTATAAAACATTTATCTCGAGTCAAGGAGATCTATAGCCACTGTAAAAGTGTGTGTTACAAGAAAATCTTTATAGAGCTGGATCATTAATTTCAACAAAAATGAAATTCTATCAGAAGGTACAGAGGGATTTTCAAAATGGGAACAGGCAAATAGTAAAATTATCAGAGGTCATTCAAGGACCCAATTAACTCTAAACATAATGGGATTCTTCAACTGCCTCTGTTAGAAGAGCAGTGAGTTTCTATCTAAAGAGCTCAGAAGGGATTTACTTGATTGACCTTTATAAAATATTTTCTGTTGGTGCTGTACATATGGTAGTGTGGCAATGCAGAAAAGCTGTAGCCAGATTTGTTGCTTTTGATTTGATTTCAATAATAATTCTTTCCTTTCTGATTTGGGTCTCATTTCTTACTCTGAGCAGTCTGGTCACCTGACAAGGACTACAGGAGACTAAATCTACATTCTGTAAGTGTATTAATTTGTGTGTACAGCAATAAGACTTTGAATACATATTTATTAAGCTATGCAGTTTGTTAATAAATAAAATTCTAATAACTTTAGTCACATTAAATTGTATGTAGGTTTACCTTTATGAGTTGTTAGCTCCATATACAGAATACAGAATTCTTGCACTTCAGGAAATGATATTGGTCCTTGCCTTTGTTTATTTATTGTGATCATCTCACAGGGAGTTTACTCAGCTGTTGCATAAACAAAATCAGCCAGTATGTCCATCAGAATATTTTTTGGCAGTAATTAAGCTACATAAAAATTTTAAATGCTTCCTGAATTGGAATATACAGCTGTAAGTTTTATGGCTGACTCTGATGTGAGGTGATCCAGGGCAGAATACCTTATCACCCCTTCAATGAAAGATATAATGATTTAATTTCTGTGTTAAAATCTCTTTTCTTCAGAAATTACTTAGCTGAAGTTTTCTGTGGATACAAAATTGCTATGCATGATGTTTCAGAGCTTTATTACCCAGAATAAAGGCATTTTGGGGAATATCAGGGTGCAGTTTCATAGCTGGGTTCGTCATCTCAAGGGGTTTTCTGACTTGAACTCCTCCAGCTGTGAGATCCCTCCTCCTGTGTATTGTTCTATTGTTGATGGAGACATAACTACTCTTTCCAATTCTCAGATTACCACACTCCAGAAGCATCTGCTGTAACTGGATCTGGCCTCTGTTAAGTGTCAACCTGAACAACCTGAGAGGTTCCACACCCAAGAGGAAAAGCCCCTGACGCCATCTCATCTTCTGTAAGCATTCTGCTCTTCTGAGGAGACACAATCACTGAGTCTGGGAGCTGCTGTGCAGGGAATAACTTTCTAGACAATTGCAGTCACACCACAAAACGCAGTTTTTAGTTAACAGTAGAAGTTATTGAAGGGAAAAGTCAGATCCAGATGTGTATTATACATGACAACTCCTTCCCTGCCCTGCTCTGCACATATGGTTCTGAACATGTGTTTCTTTGTCTGCTGGTTCAATACCTACATCATTTTGTCCCTCAGCAAAATCTCTTTCCTGGGATCCCTGCCAAATGTTTAAATTCAGAGTGATGGTAGTTTTTATGAGAGGAGCCCCACAAAGAGCCAGAAAGACTGCATTGGGAAGCTGTCACATAGTCCTCCTCCTAGAGCTGTATATGACAAAGCAGAAAGCTTTAATGTCACTATTAACAAATGTACTATCACTCAGCCTTATCACCTGCTGACATCCCTTGACTCCCTCTTCCCAAGCTGTTTTTATCTCCTCACTATCCTCAGGTACCTGTCACTACAACAGCACTTGCTGCACAGCAAAAAAAAAAAGGATTTATAATAACTCTCCTGGCTCCCTGGCTAATCTTCTTTTAAATTTCAAATGTAAATTATACAAATGGACCAGGAAAAAAAAAGAAGAAGAAGGAAAAAAAGATGACTCCTGCTACAGTGGATTCCATGGACCCAATCCAAAGCATCCAAAAAAAGTGAGTTAACACTTGGATTTGTGAAAACAACATTTAGTTGACGCTAATGGAGCTTATATGGGTATAATTTTGCATGCAAAGAGCAATGAGTCAAGCCACAGAAGAGGTTTGGAAAATAATGAGACTTAGCCTCCACATATATTATTAATTCTGTAGATATTAATACTTCTCTTCAATAATTCATGACCTGCCTTCGTTTTTGTGGGATCCTCCTGTTTTCTGAGGCAGTCCCACTGCCTGGCAAGGGGTGGGGAATGGAACAGGAGCTCATGTGTGAAAGACAACTGATTTTTGTAGCATTGCAGACCTGGGGAACTCTATATGAGGAGCAAGTGCTTCAGGAAGAAACCACTTGGAGCCTTTAGACAGTTCAATATGTAATTCTGGTAACACTACAGAGTGTTTTGGCCCCGGTTTCTGTTCTGATTTATCAGAGCTAAGAGATTGTACTTAGTTATGGGTGTGCTACAACTGGTTTTCTCCAGAGCTATCTCCTTAATTGCAATTCTACACAATATATTCTTGTCTTTGATAGCAGAAGCTGTTGTTTCCTACAGACTCTATAACCCCCACCTGAAAGTAAAGATGCCTTTGGTGTGAATACAAAAGAATCCCAGTTCTGTGCCGAAAATGCCATTATTTTTAAACCAGTGGCACAATTTACGAGCAGCTGTGGGACAGGGGGGTGGATTTTAGCATTCCTCTCAGGAAAGATGGATATGGTTCATTGTACCCATTCATCTTGCTGAACACTGTTACACTGGCTCGTTGTGCCATTTACTTCGATGCTGTCAGGACAGAGGGGAAAAAATTCTATTCCAGAACAGCAGAATCGAAGGGAATGAGGTAACCTGGAGGCACTGCCAGGTTGGAATGAAGGGCTTTTCAAGGACCATCAACATATGAATAGGATTACCTTGGATGCACTGGTGACCAGGCATATTTTTAGCCTTTGGCAGGCAAGAATGGAACCTCTGAAAACAGCATGAGGGCCACTCAGAATGTAAGAATTCCATTACAGAGCAGCACAGAGGGGGAGCTGAAATTTTTGGAGAAGGGGACAAGGAGATGGGCAGTGCCATATTTTTAATTTATTTTTTTTTTCATTCTGATTTCAAAATCCTAAAATAACACGTTCCAGATGAATTATAAATGTCAGGTTGGTAGCAAAAGCGTTCCTGGTGCCACTGCACATTTCTGTTGTATTGATTTTGAAAGAAAAAGGCTCGTGTTCATTTGAATCCCAGCTGGGGATCCTGGTGAGAAGTAGGGGCTTTGAACTTAGCAGCAAGTTATGAGAAGCAGTGATTGCCCAAAATTTGAAACTGAAATGCTGCCCCTGCCAGGGGAGGGCTTGGCTGATGCTGCAAACCGCGACCCTCAAAAGGAATTTTAGCTCTCTTTTAAAATTCCACCTCCTTTTACTGCAACATTCAATCTTTTTACCCCTGACTGGTGAACTAACCTTTGGACTCTCACAGCTAAGAATGTCTGGGACCTGCTACAATCTCTGACAGAGCAGAACTCTCCAGGCTTGGCTGCACCCTCTGTCAAGTCAGCTTGAAGAACCTCTTCCAAATGCAGTGCTCAGGTTGGTGAGCCTGGTAACATAAAATATCTTGTGCATGTAAGTAAGTGATTACAGTTTAATGATCTTATGGTTTACATGACTTCATTGAATAAAATCCATGCATATTTTTAAGGATGTTTCACAGTGGGATTATTTTTAAGCCTTACTAACAAGTGTTGTCAGACCAGCTTAAAACAAAGCAAAAGTGAAATAATAATAAAAAAGGCAACGTTGGAAAGCCTTTTAATCCTCATGGGAACTAAAATCTTAAAATATTTTAATTAAAATTTGTTCCTCTGCCTTCATTTTTATATTCCTGAATAGCATTGAACTTGACCATATCACCACATATCACCTCACAAAGAAATTTGTCCCATCATAAAATCTGAATAAATCCAGAATGGAGGGGGTGACTCCTTTCTGAAGATGCCACTCTCTACACTGGCCCTAAAGGGAGTGTGAATGACCATCCTAAATTACACAACTATGAAACAGCAAATTAAGGTGAAATGAATGCCATGTTGAATTCAGATTCCTGGATAAACATCCAGAGCTGGGGTTTGTTTAGGGTCCCAATTTCTAGGATAGTCAGCAGGGCTTAAATGAAAAGTGCTTTTCAGAGTGGCCCTTTTTATACCTGACATCAGCACATGAATCCCTCCCCATTTCTTCTCTGACCTGCCCTTCCTGGGCCAGGACTGTTCTTTATATCAGCACCACATAAGACAAGAACACTGATTTAATTTTTATTCTCTGAGGGCTGTTTGGAATAGGATTTATAAACACCAATAAATAGGATGCATTAAGCACTTCCATGTTATATTTATTAGCTTATTAAGAGCTGTGCAGTCTCCAATCTGCCACTGTATGGAAGTGCAAGAAAAACTGAATGGAGATTTAAGACTGGGTTTACTCTGGGCCTGTGCAGCACAGAAATGGAGTAGATATGGCCAAATATTATTTATAAAGCAGCAGAATCTCCGGGGGGAAGAGACTCCAGAGAATTTTCTGTGAAATTCAGCTCGTAAAAAAGCATAAAAGGAACATCATTTTCTGTTATATGTGAGTTGACTTCCCCACAATGATCTCTGAATGTGTGTTGCATAGTGCAGGAGGGGACAAAAAAAGCCTTTTAGGTCGGTTGCTTTATTTACTGGTGAATTTTCAAACACGTTAAAGGTTAGAAACACCAGAGAGGGAGAAAAGACCCACTTAACTTTTCTCTTCCCCTCTCTCTGAGTCCCACAGATGTGATGGGAGCATTCTTCAATTTATTTTAAAAACACATTCTTATTTGAAAAGTCAAAGGCCTTTTTTTAAACACTAACAACTTCTTAAGAAACCATTCGCTGACACAGACCAGAGGGCTCTCAGTAAGGAACTGAGTTATGAGTACATGCAAGAGACTTGACTCTAAAAACACTGATAGCCCTGAGCAAATATTGAAACTGTGCTGACTATAATCTGGAGCTTCTAATGGGGCCAGGAGGAGGCATTTCCCAGGGTCCCTCCTGCAGCCACACTGGGGATAAATCAGTGGAGCACCATGGCTTGTTTGTGTGCTCTTTGTAGCAGTGACTGATGTTTTATGTAGCACTGATCATTAAGCACAAGGTGCCAGAGGTGGATCTCGTAAAAAGGAGAAATAGGGATGTATTTTTTTTTTCCACTGTGGGACAAATCCAGATGATTTGAAACCCCACACGTTGCTTGCACCTGCCACGTGTAGTTTCATGACCAAGCAGAAGATGGCATTTATAATTGGCATTAGAGCTCATTAGCAGCGTTTGTTCTCGTCTTCTCTCAGGGATTTGGACCCTAAATCCCAGGGCTTTAGTTAAACCTCTCTGAGAGATTCCCTCTCATCTCCTGAGCCACTCCTGACCTGTCACTTTAACCTCTCTCTGTAGCCAAGTGTGATTTTCCCTCGTGCAGAACAGATCATCTTGGTAGTTGCTGCTCATTTCATCATGCCAGAGTTTTGTGTTTGCTTCTGTTCCTAACTCAGCTTTAGTGTTGGTCTCTGTAATCAGTTGCACACAGCAATATTTGCTTCCCTTCTTGATCCCAGAAGGGATGACTTGCTGCTGGATTGACAGCAATGTGCTGCAGGATCTTCCAGGTGGGCTCACCTTGCCCCTGTGTGCTACAAATCCCCATAGCACATGGGAAATTATCTCAGCTGAAGGTATTTTATCTATCTATCTATCTATCTATCTATCTATCTATCTATCTATCTATCTATCTATCTATCTATCTATCTATCTGTCTATCACCATTTCCTGATCTTCTTCTTGGCTCTGCTTCGCCACTGAAGGCATCCTCCTTTCAGAAGTGAACCACAATAAAAACAGAGCATGGGAAGCCCAAATATAAACGAGGAGAAGCATTTCTGTTTCACAGCCTTCAGGCCCTCCAGCTGTCTCAGACATCTATTTTAGCATTCCCACTCTCCTTTGGTGGACAGCTAAATACAGGAAAAGGTGCTCAGAGAAGCAGAATGTGAACACCGTCATCAGAGTGAACACCAGCACAGTGTGTTTTGAGAGAATCTCCAGATATTTTCCACTCACCGCATTTTTGGTTGATGCCTTCATGTCTCAGAGCACAGAAAACAAGGTTGGTTTGGATGAAACCAACTGGAAGCTCCACCCAAACTGGAAACTGACCTTTTTTTTTAATTAAAAACTCACAGGCATTCAGTTCAGGGTACCAGCCTAGGTACAGTTTGAAACAATCCCCCAAATATATGTGACAGACACCAAATAACACTTCACACAGCACCATCTCACACCACAACCCCCCTCCTAGTAGGCTGTGCTACCTCTAAACATATATACATATGCAATATTGCTGTTTTCAAAACCTTCCCCAGGGGATTCCTCATGAAAAGAACGCCAGGGCAGCTGCAAGACAAGCCCAGATGTTACACCAAGGTTTTTGCTCTGCTGGGATCCCCTTTATTTGCCACATAACTTGTTTTCCTCTTTTCACAGGCTCTACTGATATAATCACAGCTGAAAGCACAGCCCTGAGATTTTCCAGTTCTGCCTGAGCCTGAAATGAATAATTTGAGAGCTTCTGAGATGCTTTTTTTCTCTCAAGAAATATTAAATGAAATACAAACCCCCTTCAGCATCCCATGAAGCTCCCACCCCACTCTCATGGGTTTTGCTTACTACAGAGGCAAGGGCTGGGGGATGTTGGGAAAAGGATGGAAAAAGCTGAATGTTTCACTATAAACTCCCTTTCCTTTCAATGCAGCAACTAATGGAATCTAAATCCTTGAGTTTTGATAGAGACACTTCAATTTATTTCAAGTATTTTTGAAACAGAGAGGAATTGAAAAACAAAACTTTACATTTGCTGAAATTGTACTTTGAACACCTATAAATGACAACTTCTGCTTTACATTTTTATGCATCTACGGAATAGATGTGTAAATTTATTCAGAATTACCTCCACTTGTGCCATAAGCTCTAGGATTGCTTAGCATGTAAATGGAAAATTTACCTTCCAAAGGAAAGAGTTTGGAAATTTGGGGATATTTTTGCTCATGTTTCACAGCTCAAACTTCTGGCTGGGAAAGGTCACCCAGAATTCAGCACCACCTTGGGAGGTTCTTGGCTCTCACTAAAGGTAATTGATTTACTTGTAATCACAAGATTATTGGGGAGAGAAACCAGGTATTTAAGACTTCTGGGAGAGAAAGAAGTACCCAGGATTTTAATCATGAGTTGAAATATAAAATGCAAGTTTGTGAGAGCAGATATTACAGTGTTTACTATGGCAGCTGTTTTACTACAGACATGCTGCAGGAAACAGATTTAAAATCATGCAGTAAATAACTGTAAATGAAATAATTGACAGCTTTCCTGTGTGGCATGGCAGGGTTTGATTCATTCCACAGGCTGAGCTGACACTTTATGAGTACATATGAAAGTTGTGCATATGATAGTTTTTGTAATATCAATTGCGTTGTTTATTATTTGTGCCGTTCTTTTAATGATTTCAAGGCTCAGAAGTGTTCTTAGGCCGTGGTGCTTTGGTTAGGAACTGTCATCTTCATCTCAGTTTAGCTTTGTGTGCCTCTGAAATCGATACTTTCTTCAAAGAAAAAAGAGCTGGGGTTTTTTTTCTCTTTCAGCTTGGAGCTGTTTTGAGACAAGCTCTATTTGGAGTAAAGAAAGGGTTCTGAATTTTAAGGTATTAATGTAAATCCGGCATGGTGTTGGTGTAAAACAGGTCCCTGCTGTGCCCAGGCCTGGGGTTTTGTTTGTGTCTGATCTCCTGAACATCAAAAGTGCCAGACTGCTGTGGAAGGGGCTTTATGAAAGAGCTGGATGGCACAATTAAAGTGGGAAAGCATAATGGCAATATACAATTACGACTCAGGAGCTGACCTGAAGTCTTTCTTCCTCTCTCCCTCTCTCATTTTTATCTACATGTGTCATTATCATCTACACAGTGCTACAGTTTTTGAAGAAACACCTCATTTTTGATTCCTCTATTTCTTTTTTTTTATATTCCTTTATTCAAGGCACTTTACATTTCACAGTGAATCAGACACTTTAAACAACCAGGCTGGCTGCTCACACGCTTTCTGAGCCTGATTTTCCACCTTTAGATACAAAACAAAGTGCTGCAATAGGTTTACTGTCAAGAAGGAAAAGTCATGAAGTTTTAGCCTTACTTTTCCCTTCCCTTGGCAGGAGTTTGATATTGCTCTGATTCTGTACTAGCTTGGAAGGCAGGAGGGGCTGAGGCAGCTGGGGGGGCTCAGCCTGGAGAAAAGGAGGCTCGGGGGGACCTTCTGGCTCTGCAACTCCCTGCCAGGAGGGGAGATGTCAGGCTCTGCTCCCAGGGAACCTTTTATACC